>JAWNKY010001640.1:0-62065 GCA_035041765.1 Drosophila algonquin
ACTGAGCTACTGAGCTTCTTCAGCAGCTTATTTTGCGAAATTTAATTAAAAAACAAAAGGGGTTTGGATTCAATGTATGTGTGTATATAGTGTATTATGTCTATGTTCAATTTGGTTTCTTAGCGAAAGAAAATATGATACGATATGATATGCGATGTGACGTTTGCGCACGAAGACGATCAAATTTTGAGTCAAAGCTGCTCCGAAGATGTGCCTCCCACGCAGCTCTTGTTGGACGACAAACGACGAAGAAAGGGCGATGTTGCGATAGAGAGTGCAGGGCGACAGCAAGCAACAAATAACTAAGAGAGATGAGCTCTTTATGCTGCCGTGGGCCGGCGCTAAGCCGAACACATACATACAATCGTTAAAACCAATACTTTAAACTAATTTTATTATTAAAGAACCATATTAACCATGGTGTTGATTCCTGAAATTCGGTTGGACACGCGCATCCAAACGCTAAATTAAGTTACCATAAATTAAACTAAATTAACAAATCGCCCAAGAGAGGACGCTGATCGGCGTCCTGGATAAAGGCAGTGCGGGCTCTAAGATACCCAGACATCAGTGGAAGTGGGTAGAAGCGTCACTGGCCGACCGCAGCTGCGAGCTGCTGCATAAACAGCCCGGCCCCCCTCCAGTCTGTAAAGACATGGGGTGGTATCAGGACTGCATAAAAATCATAGCCTGCGAAGACGAGCGCTCCGTCCAGCTGTATAAAGCAGCGGTAGCGCAAGTCGGAGCGGTCTACCCAGGGAGCGAAGCTCATCGCAGTCGACTGGAGCGAGGTACCTAGTAGACCAAGGGCGAGAATGTGGGTGCCCACCACGATGAACGAGCCGGATCGCATCCTGGAAATGCTGCAGCGATGCGACCCAGGACTACCCACCTCCGATTGGAGGGTAGTCAAAGTTGAGGCGACACAAGGTCCTATGGACCAGGCGGTGCTCGTACTCAACAAGGTGTCGTTAGCCCCAATAGGAACTACAAAAGGGGAGCGTATTTTCGGCTTCAGTGCGGTAAGCATCAAAGTATACAAGTCGGATGCAGCGGCCGAGGCACGTCCTGTCGACAACCCAGTCGAACAGGACGTTGCCTCTGAGATCAAATGTCTGATCACATGTCTGACGACGAACTGGAGCCAGCCCATGACGGCTATAGCTCTGACACGACTCTGATGCGAGAGTTTGAGGCGATGTGTAGCGACGACACCATCGAAGACGACTCCGATGCCGACAACACAGTAGTGGAGAACTCTGACGATGTCTCTAAGACTCCTGCAGATCAATCTCCATCACTGTAAAACAGCATCCGCTGCCCTTATACTCTGCTTGGATGTGAGCGGAGCAAATGTAGTCCTGATCCAAGAGCCTTGAGTAGTACGAGACAAGGTATGTGGATTAGCGACGAAAGAGTAAGCTTGTGCTCAGAAAGAAGGTAAAATCCGAAACTGCGTTCTTGCAAGGAAGCACTGAAATATCTTTCTGCTCCACAACTTTAGCAAAGGCGACAGCAAGGCGGTAAGAATTGATCTCAAAGGATCACACATAAGGCTGATGTCGTCTTATATGCCTCATGGGAAAAGCGATCCTCCAGGTGACCTTGTTCGCAAGCTCACCAGAGATAACGAATGGTCGGATATAGGCCTTGTAATAGGCTGCGACGCCAACGCCCACCACACCCAATGGGGGAGTTCGGACACAAATTTAAGGGGTGAGTCACTTTTCAGCTTCATCCTAAACTCCAATCTACTTATATGCAATCGGGGAAATGATCCTACGTTTATAATTAAGAATAGAGAAGAGGTAATTAGTGTCTAGAGAATTAGAGGTCCTACCATTAGTGTCTCACAAACTGTCAGACATAGTTAAGAGCTGGAAACTTCTAGGGGACCATTCCTTGTCAGACCACAGGTACATCGAGATTTGCTATCCCTTTCGATGTAATTATACCTCACAGAGACGAGTGGAGTGAGGGACCTCCAGAAGGGAGGCACAGAAGGGGCCATAACCATCTTCACAGATGGGTCAAAGCTGAACGATAGGGTCGGAGGAGGAATGTACTCCGAACAGCTGAACATTAGGCACTCCTTTAGGCTCCCTGATCACTGCAGCGTATTCCAAGCGGAGGTGATTGCAATCAAGGAAGCACTGAACTGCCTTCAGGAAACTACCACCATGGTAACCCGCATAAATATATATAGTGATATTCAAGCTGCAATCAGACATCGAAGGACATTGTACTGCAGACGAGCTGGCCAGACTTGGCACTACAATCCCCCTTCTCCAAGATAATGAGGAGACTCGTATGCCGATGGCCACATGTAGGCTCGTAATATAGTATAAATTATAATATAAGCGACTAATAGACAACAAGTGGCAATCAGTACCACGTTGTCGAATAACTCGCAAACATGGCCAACCATAGATAGGAAGCGCACCTCTGAGCTATGCAAGCTCGGTAAACGAAGGTGCAGCGCAGTCATACGTTCCCTAACGGGACACTGGGACACAATAGGTACCCACGCAAACAGACTGGGCGACCCATACAACGACTTTTGCCGAGGCGGTAGAGACGAGGAAGAGAAGGAAACGGTGGAACACTCATTCCCAGCTCTCAGCAGAAGAAGGCTACAGCACTTGGGCTCGTCCTTCACAGCAGACATTTCGGAAATGTCCACCATATGTCCCAGAAAAATAGTTAATTTTATAAGAGCTGCAGGCTGGGATAACTGTCGACATTTAGGTCTCACGATGCGAAAATAGGGGAGATCCTCTGCGGTACTACAACGGGCCGGAAACGGCCTAAGTGTGCTTGGCTCCCAAGCAAGTTTGGCAGCCGCCAATTTTGTTTTTTTTAAATAAAAACCATGGTAAATAATTGAGGCACCGCATTTTCAGTGCAATTGTGCTTAGATATGTAATGTACATATCAGAGAACGGCAAGGGTATCACTTTTTGACGCTCTACTCACACCTATTGAACTTTGTGTGCCGGTGCCACTCATTACCGGCAAGAATAGTAAAACACTCGCACCTACTATGCCGGTGTTTGCGAGTTTGTACTTCGGGAACACAATGTGTATTGTGCGTTGCTTCTATTTCACCAGACACCCAGATATTTTTCGTAGACGAGTGTCGATCATTTTCATACTCATAGCGAATGTAGAAGAAGCATGGCTTGAGAACAAAAAGGAATACGCCAAATGCGTTACACATTTTTTACCCGGGTACCTTTAAGACACTCGGGTGTCTGCTGAGATACTCGAGTGCTCTTGCACTGATCGACTGCTTTTTTTCAGTTATTTACACATATTAGCGGTCTAGTTCAGTCATTAAACGTCGGCCTGCATTTCTAAGTTTGTTATTAAAGTTTATAAACATCCAATGAAGCTGTAAAGAAATAGTTTTTTTTTTTTAAATATACATATGTACATATGTACTAATGAATGCATGTATAAAGCATAAAATTATGGGTACAGCAAAGAACAAGGGTGGAGAAAGAACGCTCAAGAAATAACAACAACACCCATGCCACACAAAACGTTTCTTGTCTCGAGTTTTGTTTTGCCTTTTTCACCCATTAATTTTGCAACAGTACTTGAGATTGGCCTCAACGCATTTATACATACAAAAATCACTCGGACATGATCTACGCTTGTGCGTAAAAACACCCGACACAATACTCAGACTCAATCGGTGCTGTTACCGTATTATGTCAAGTATTTTTATAAAATACTGAAATTATTCGGGGTATCGACGCGGTTTCGGGGTATTTTTGTGGAATCGAAAAATAAATTCAATTTCAAGTTGAGCGGCCAAACCATTCCTGAACATTTCAATTAAAATAAGTCTGATTGCAAGCAACAAAATGGTAACACAAACACTTGCAAGGTTTTTTGGTGTTAAAAGTTAAAGTCAGCAGCACGTAATTTTTGTTTGGTAGATCCAACAATATCTGACCAAATGATGCGGCCTAAAGGTCTGTATCCAGCACAGCGAAATTTTACTGAAAGGAAACTGCTCATTATTTCGGATGTGTGAAACTCAATTAAAATAGTGTGACCAAGAGCCTAAAAAGTGATTTGCCACTCTCATGAATCAGCTGTGTTTTGTAAACAGCGCCAATTTTGAAAATGAAACTACAATTAAAAAAAGGAAGAAAAGTAATTCTTACGATGAAGTGATTGTGTAGGTAGCGGCACACACTGTTATAAGAAGAAGTACAGCACAGTTGGAGGCGCCAAAATGTCAAAATTATCAAAATGCTCATTTTCCGTGATACGCTAACGACATGATATTGCCTCAACTGCTTTTATTAAAACAATCTACTCCTCACTTTAAACATTTGCATATCTCTTTTTGGTTTTGCGCATAAATTTTACCCCCACCTTTCACTTTGACTTCAGTAAAAATGTGCACATATATTTTACTGGCACCCCTATCAGCTGTTCTCACAGTCCACATTCGTGTGGATATCGATACTATCGATACAAATTCGTGGATCCCGTTTACGTTGCTGGATACTGACTCCAGAAAAACACAAACAAAAAATTACTGGCCCCGTTTTTTTATATGAATTTTGGCAGTAATTTTTAGTTTCCGCGGTGCTGGATACCCAGCTTAAGTGTAAACGCCTCGCATCATTTTTCCGCACCTTCGACAATGATGCGGTGGTTTAAAAAGGCTAATAGCGGAAAAAATGATGCGGAAATGCTGCGGCTTCCGCACTTTCGACAATTTAGCGGTAGTGTAAGAAGCTATTAACAATTGCAGAACGTTGGTGTTATGAAATGTTCCAGTTATTTATTTTAAGCTCTGGTCACACCATTCATTAAATACATTGATATCAAACTTAAATAAAGGAGCTACATCCATAGTCAAATATTTTGAGATGTACTTACAAAAAATTATTTTTTTCGTTTCATAAAATTGTATCAACACATATTTGAACGGTAGTATTAAAAAGAGCAGTACCGGTTTATATATATTACATCATAAAAAGAAATCGATATATAATTTCCTAAAGATTTACAGTTTTAGTGGTCAAATTTTAAATGTGTAAGTTAAGTGTTATTCTAAAAATATTTAAAGATTCTTGTGCTGGTATGTTATCCACTTACTATTAATTTAAAGTTTGTCGTGCTTGATTATCTATATATGTGAATTTATTTTTTTATGTACCTATATTTTTACGTATGTACTTAAATTTGTTAAATTAGAATATAAGAACATAACATTAGAACATCGATTTTTTTAAGATAACGTATACATATGTATATATGTATGGACATACATATATAATTACAACGTCATCCTTTAGTATTACTCGCATTGAAGACATTGATCGATTTTTTTGTATATGTACATATGTATGCAAGTTTATTAAAAATGTCAGTTTAATCAATAACCACATAAAAACCAGATCTATTTCTCATATACACATGTACATATTTTTTAATCGGTGAATATGTTTTGTATCCAATTTTAATGTAGTTTTGAGATCAATACTGCTTGTGAAGTTACAAAATAGGTATGTGTACATACATAAGTCCAATAGAATGCATTCGAATTGAATTGTGTTGAATGAGTGCGGCGCACACAATAAATTGAATTGAATGACTGCCAAGGCGTTTTCGGCATTCAGTTGTATAAATTAGAATGGGACGGAATAGCCTCAGACATTCGAATTACCCGAATTTTTGCCTGCGCACTACTCATTAATTCGTTGCACGGGCTTTTCGTTCTTGTTCTTTTTTTTTCTTTAAGCTGGGTATCCAGCACCGCGGAAAATAAAAATTACTGCCAAACTTCATATGAAAAAAACGGGGCCAGTAATTTTTCGTTTGTGTTTTCCTGGAGTCAGTATCCAGCAACGTAAACGGGATCCACGAATATGTATCGATAGTATCGATATTCACACGAATGTGGACTGTGAGAACAGCTGATAGGGGTGCCAGTAAAATATATGTGCCTATTTCTACTGAAGTCAAAGTGAAAGGTGGGGGTATAATTTGTGCGCAAAACCAAAAAGAGATATGCAAATGTTTAAAGTGAGGAGAGGATTGCTTTAATAAAAGCAATTAAGGCAATATCATGTCTTTAGCGGATCACGGAAAATGAGCATTTTGATAATTTGGACATTTTGGCGCCTCCAACTGTGCTGTACTTCGTCTTATAACCATATGTACCGCTACCAACACAATCACTTAAGCTTAAGCTGGGTATCCAGCACCGCGGAAACTAAAAATTACTGCCAAACTTCATATAAAAAACGGGGCCAGTAATTTTTCGTTTGTGTTTTCCTGGAGTCAGTATCCAGCAACGTAAACGGGATCCCATAAATTTTTATTGATAGTATCGATATCCACGCGAATGTGGACTGTGAGAACAGCTGATAGGGGTGCCAGTAAAATATATGTGCCTTTTTTTACTGAAGTCAAAGTGAAAGGTGGGGGTAAAATTTGTGCGCAAAACCTAAAAGAGATATGCAAATGTTTAAAGTGAGGAGAGGATTGCTTTAATAAAAACAGTTGAGGCAGTACCATGTCTTTGGCGAATCACGGAAAATAAGCATTTTGATAATTTTGTCATTTTGGCGCCTCCGACTGTGCTGTACTCCTTCTTACAACAATATGTGCCGCAACCAACACAATCACTTAATCGTCAGAATTACTTTTCTTCCTTTTTTTAATTTCAGTTGAATTTTCAAAATTGGCGCTGTTTAGAAAACACAGCTGATTCATGAGAGTGGCAAATCACTTTTTAGGTTCTTGGTCACATTACATTAGCTGAGTTCCACACATCCGAAATAATGAGCAGATTCCTTTCAGTAAAATTCCGCGGTGCTGAATACAGGCCTTTACGCACAGAAAAGCAACTATAATTGAAAGGCTATTTCTTACCTTGATCGCAAATCAGATATTTTATGGATATTTCAGAATAATTTTAAAGTTCCATGTCTATAAAGCCGGGTATCCATCACCGCAGAAACTAAAAATTACTGCGAACTTCATATAAAAAAACTGGGCCAGGAATTTTTCGTTTTCCCGTCCTCAGTATAGCTGGGTATCCAGCACCGCGGAAACTAAAAATTACTGCCAAACTTCATATAAAAAACGGGGCCAGTAATTTTTCGTTTGTGTTTTCCTGGAGTCAGTATCCAGCAACGTAAACGGGATCCCATAAATTTTTATTGATAGTATCGATATCCACACGAATGTGGACTGTGAGAACAGCTGATAGGGGTGCCAGTAAAATATATGTGCCTATTTTTACTGGAGTACAAGTGAGAGGTGGAGGCAAAATCTGTGAGCAAAACCAAAAAGAGATATGCAAATTTTTAAAGTGAGGAGTAGATTGCTTTAATAAAAGCAGTTGAGGCAAGACCATGTATTTGGCGGATCACGGAAAATAAGCATTTTGATAATTTTGACATTTTGGCGCCTCCGACTGTGCTGTACTTCTTCTTACAACAATATGTGCCGCTACCAACACAATCACTTCATCATCAGAATTACTTTTCTTTTTTTTTTTTTTTTAATTTCCGGTGAATTTTTCAAAATTGGCGCTGTTTACAAAACACAGCTGATTCGTGAGAGTGGGAAATCACTTTTTAGGTTCTTGGTCACACTATTTTAGTTTAGTTTCACACACACGAAGTAATGAGCAGATTCCTTTCAGTGAAATTCCACAGTGCTGGATACAGGCCAGGCCTTATCCAGCAATTTAAACGAAACCCACAGATTCTTATCGATATTTGTCCTATCGACAGCTGACTGTCGACTGAGAGAACAGCTGACATTCAGGCCAGGAATATATATATGCCTATTATTAGTGAAGTAAAAGTGAAAGATGGAAGCAAAAACTGTGCCAAAAATCAAAAAGATATATGAATATTTTAGATTGATTGATAGATTGATAAGAAGATTGCCTTGATATTAGCAATTGAGGCAAGGCCATGTCTAATACTCTTTTTACATTAGGGCGCATCATTGGATTTTTCCGTTAAATGGAACATGCGACAATGATGCCCATAAGAGCCCAGTAGATAGAAGAAGACAATGATGCGGCCGCATGATACAACATTCGGCGCATCATTCGCAAGTTTTACCGTATTCTAACAAGTATTTTTACAAAATACTGAAATTATTCGGGGTTTCGACGCGGTATCGGGGTATTTTTGTCGAATCAAACAATAAATTCAATTTCAAGTTGAGCGGCCAAACCATTCCTAAACATTTCAATTAAAATAAGTCTGATTGCAAGCAACAGAATGGTAGCACATAGACTTGCAAGGTCTTTTGGGACGCACTTATTCCAACTTTAAAAGTGCCACTTGAAAATTGAAGTGTAAACGCCTCGCATCATTTTTCCGCGCCTTCGACAATGATGTGGTAGTGGTAGCGGATTGACAAAGAACACCAGAAGTGGACTCATCTATTTATGATCTATCTCTTCTTTAACATATCGATGGTGCACGTACTCAGTTGCAATGTGAGGAAATGAGTCGAAACGTACCGTCAGTCTTAGTCTTAGTCAAACCAAGTTGTTGAGCTACTGAGCATCTTCAGCAGCGTATTTTTGCGAAATTTTATTAAGACACAAATTGGTTTGAGTTCAATGTATATATGTATGTATATTCGTGTATATTAATTTTGTTTTCCTTTATGTACGTAGCGAGAGATGCAACAATATACAGGAAACATAAATTAACGATACGAGCAAACGCTAACGAAGACGATCAATTCTAAAGTGTCTTCTGCTTTGCTGATGAGCCTCCCTCACAGCTCTTGTCGGACTACGAATTTAGGGAAAGGGCGATGTAGCGATTGAGAGCGTAAGCCGTAGGGCAGCAGCAGCAACGATGCATTGAGAGTAATGTTTTGTGAAGAGAGTAAGCTATTCCTATATTTGTGCTGCCATGGGGCAGGCGCTTAGCCGAACATACTCCCCCCGAACATGCTCCACTCCTTGCTTCAGGGAACGTCTTTAGCGTTTGATTTCAATGTATATATGTATATGTATATTCGTGTATGCACTGAAGGTAATTATCCGGCTCAGTTACCCGGACACACCAGTACATCTTGCAGATGTCCCCAGTTAGCACAATTGGAAACGTACGGAACCAAAGTAATGTATATAGAAGCTTTGGTTGGATAGTAGGCCCAGCCATTAGAACCTCTCATAGAGAAAACCAAGTTCATGTTGTGGCATATCCACCGAACACAACCCGCAGTTTGTTGTAGTTGTGCTGTCTTGCTTAAGCATGAAATGATGTGGCAAAAAATGTCGACAGCGACTGGACAGCTCTGATTCAACCAACGACATGTGATTAAGTTCTTGGTAGTTCTTGGCCTCAGCAGCATTTCTACTTAATCGAGGGACTCCTGAACGGGGTCAGATGAGCACCGAGACCATAACAAGGCTGTCTTACGAGTTTTTGCTGGCAAGGGTTGGCTGGTCTAGTCTTAGCCGCTGAGGGAGGCGACTAGATGTTATGAGGTGACCCGGAATCTAAGAATGCCCAACATGGCATGAGAAATACAGCACGATCCTTCAAAAAAACAACTGCAGTGGCTAAAAGGATATTCTCCGCGCTGCACTTAGCATGGCTTGCACCTTGTGCTTGTAGTACACAATTTCCACATTAAGAGACAAGGGGGAATCGACAGCGATAGGGGAGGGGGTTCCATCAGAAGACATTGCGTGTGTTTGATAAGGCAAACGCCGAGGTTCGAACAGATTCGAACAGTTTGAAAGGCACTTCACAATCGATCGCAGCGCTCCAACACACAGACCAGCAGCGATAGTTCGCAATTTGCCAAAAAAAAAAACCAACAATGTCAAACACACTAAGTGCACCGAAAACGAAACGCAACAACAGCAAGCAGAAGGTAAAGCGGATGACGCGAGAACCGTTACTGTTGCTTGTGCACAACTGAGGAACCGAACAACCCTGGTTTTATGCGACTAAGGCAACGACAAAATTTGGATGAATGCAATTGTTTATGTTTTTTATGATTTTATTGTTTTTAATTGTTTATTTACGTGGGGGTCACTAACATGTTGAGCTACCGAGCTTCTTCAGCAGCGTATTTTCGAGAAATTCAATTAAAACGCAACTGGGTCGATTTCAATGTAATATATTCGTGTATGTTCGATTTATTTTTCTTCTACTTCTACAGCAATAACACACAGGTCACAGTGCCAACGAAAACGACAAATTAACGAAACGACGTTTGCTCACGAAGACGATCAATTCTAAACTAAGTTCTGCTCTGCTGATGAGCCTCCCTCACAGCTCTTGTCGGACGGCGAATTTAGGGAAAGGGCGATGTAGCGATTGAGAGCGTAGGGCGTAGGGCACCAGCAGCGACGAAGCATAGAGAGTAATGTAAAGAGAGTAAGCTATGCATATCTTTGTGATGCCATGAACAAAGGCTATAAGACGGATCATGGAAAATAAGAATTTTGATCATTTTGACATTTTGGCGCCTCCGTCTGCGCAGTTCTTCTACTTCCTATTTTTTGGCAAAAATATATGCCGGCCCCAACACAATCACTTTTTCGTCAGAGCTATTTTTTTTTTCTTTTTTTTTTTTAATTTGCAAAATTGGCGCTGTTTTAAAAACACAGCTGAATCATGAGAGCGACCAGGTACGTTTTATGTTCTTGGTGACACTATTTTAGTTACGTTCCACACAAGCGAAATAAATAGCTGATACAGGCTTATAGGCCGTAGAAAATAAAAATACTGCCAAACTTCATATAAAAAAAACTGGCCAGGAATTTTTCGTTTATGATTCCCTGGCCTCAGTATCCAGCAAGCTAAACGAAATCCACAGATTCGTATCGATAGATGTCCTATCGACACGATTGTGAACTTTAGGACATTGATATGCAATGACTGCACCATCAAGTGGCCCAAGCCACAACAGCCGATGGCTGTTACGCGCGGATCCCAGGCAAAAAGGCAGCCCACCTCCCGCCCAACCGACCGAGGGGCACTGCCGCATAACGCGCGACTAGCTAACCGAACCAATCGCGGACATGCAGGAAAGATAGGTGTTAGACTAGTGCTCGAGGAAAAGTAGAACTAATCTAACTAAAGAAGAAAAGTAATTACTAATTACGGGAAAGATGTAGGAGTATCAGTAATTTAAGACTAGGAAGGGAGTTAGTGGTAGATATAATATGGTAGAGGGAATTATAATCCGAGCATAGGACCCTAAATGGTTCATGCAAGGAGTAATTCGATCTACAAAGCGGAAGAAACAACGGTGTATAGTTCCTAGTGCTTCTAATAGGAATCGTGAAGTTTATGCGGCTCAACAGGTCAGGGATATCTACGTCACCCATGATCAAGTTGTGCACAAAAATCACGCCAAGCATTTTCCTACGATTAGCTAAGGTTGGAAGGTTTATTAAGAGCAATCTATTAGAGTAAGACGGCAGTCTCACACCTGCATCCCAGCTGAGGCCGCGAAGAGCAAAAAGTAAAAAGTTTTTCTGAACTGATTCTATACGGTCTTGGTGTACGTTGTACTGAGGGCACCATACACAAGAGCCGTATTCTAAAATCGGACGAACCAGAGAGGTGTAGAGAGTCTTTGTTATATAGGGGTCGTCAAATTCCTTTGACCACCTCTTTATAAACCCAAGCACGCCCATGGCCTTATTCACCATGGTAGAAACTTGTTTTGAAAACTTTAACTTGTGATCTAATAGAACACCAAGATCATCAACCATAAGTACTCGTCATACATAAGTACTGGAGAGTATGTTAATACAGAAGGCAGGTAATTTATAAAGAGTGTAAAGAGTAAGGGGCCTAGATGGCTGCCCTGTGGTACACCCGAAGTCACCATAACTGGAGAGGACAGGGAGTTTTTGAAAAGGACTCTTTGAGACCTATAACAAAGGTAGCTAGAGATCCATCTGAGGAGATTGGGCGGGAACCCTAGAAGGTTGAGCTTTTGTGCTAGGAGGGAATGGTTTACAGAATCGAACGCTTTACTAAAATCGGTGTAAACAACATCCGTCTGCAAATTACCTTGAAAGCCTTTTATTATAAAGGAGGTAAACTCCAATAAATTTGTAGTGGTTGATCTCTGCCTTATAAATCCATGTTGAGTTGGAGATATAAGTGATCTGCATAGGTGCTGCAGGTGCGGAGTTAAAATTTTCTCAAACACTTTAGGAATAGCGGATAACTTAGATATACCTCTATAGTTCATTGCGTCAGACTTGCTACCTTTCTTATGGAGAGGAATTATAAAAGACTCCTTCCATATCGGGGGAAAGCATGAAGAAGTTATAGATAGGTTGAACAGTTTAAGCAACGGCCCACACAGAGACTCGGCACAATACCTGAGTACACAGCCGGGAACTCCGTCCGGACCCGGTGAGAACACCGGCTTTACTGTTCGTAGATCATGAAGCAACGAGCTTTCATTTAGCAAAGGACAGAAAACGCCGTTCGACCGCGGTAAACTGTATGGATACGGCTGACCAGAGTAAACGTCTTTGCGAATAGGTAAAAAAGATCGGCAATTGCCTGATCATTATCTGCCGACATATTACGGAAAGATAGCGAGGATGGGTGTGCGGACGTTCTACGCTTACTGTTTACGAAGCTGTAGAACTGTTTGGGGTCCTTAGAAAAACTTATCCTGCATCGAGATAGGTAATTCTGATAGAATTGAGCGTTAAGAACTGAAAAGTTTGACCGAGCTATTACATAATGAGAGAGAGAAAACGGAGAGCCAACTTCTTGAAATTTTTTATAAAGTCTTGATTTTAAGTTTTTTAGATGAGATAGCTCCTTGGTAAACCAAGGGGGTTTTCTTGATCTAATCGGACAGGAAAGTGGGACACAAGAGACAAAAAGTGAGTCCAGTGCATCATAGAAAATGTTTGTGCCTGTCGTAACATCACTGCACAAATATAAAGCGGACCAATCAAAATCCCTAATGAGATTATTAAGCTTCGTAAACTCGGCTTTACGGAAGCAGCGGACACATTGGGGTAGTCTACCCGACCGATCCAGTACAGTTCGTCCTAGGTCGAGCGACACTTCGAAAGTAGGATGGTAGGCATCTTCAGGTATAGAGAGCGGGGGGACTCGAGTTAACAACGCTAAGGTCGGATTCGTTACAAAGCACAGATCAAGAAATCGACCCAAGGCATTTTTAACATGGTTAACTTGAGACAGAGACAGGTCAATCAAGCCGTCAACAAAGTCATGACGTGCCATGGGCACCAGACTATTAGACTCATTTGCCGAAGACCAAACAATTCCTGGCAAGTTGAAGTCACCAAGAACTATCATGTGATCTTTGTCAGATAGCGAGGAAGAGATAGCGGTTAAGGCGGACAAGTGCTGCTTGTAAATTGCGATATCCGAAGAAGGTGGAATATACGAACAAGTTATGAAAACTGAGAAAGCGGGAAGAATCAGTTTTACACACAGAAATTCCAGTTCCTGCTGGATCTGGACTGTGAAATGTTCCGACGTGAAGTTTGAGTCCACTGCAATCAGAACCCCTCCTGCACGTCGAGACGAACGATCCTTTCTATAAGTTGTGGACTGAGAGAACAGCTGACATTATGGACACGAATATGGGCATTTCTCTGATGTCGAACTGGACAGCCATTCGCATTTCAAGTTGTAAGTTGTACTGTTCGTTTTGGACAGAAAAGCATGGTATTCGCACAGGACAAATATAGAAGTAGTTTTCGCGGCGACCAATTCAAACTCAGATTTTAGCGAAAATTGAGGCGATATATTGATGCGAATTTTAGATTAATGTTCTGCATTGATGACTCTTTAAAATGGGTATAATATTAAGCATGTATGGTTTGTGGTTTTTTTTTTAAAGGCCTGTATCCAGCACCGCGAAATTTTACTGAAAGGAAACTGCTCATTATTTCGGATGTGTGGAACTCAATTAAAATAGTGTGACCAAGAGCCTAAAAAGTGATTTGCCACTTTCATGAATCAGCTGTGTTTTGTAAACAGCGCCAATTTTTAAAATTCAACTAAAATTAAAAAAAAAAAAAAAAAAAGTAATTCTGACGATGAAGATTGTGTTGGTAACGGCACATATTGTTGTAAGAAGAAGTACAGCACAGTCGGAGGCGCCAAAATGTCAAAATTATCAAAATGCTTATTTTCCGTGATCTGCCAAATACATGGTCTTGCCTCAACTGCTTTTATTAAAGCAATCTACTCCTCACTTTAAAAATTTGCATATCTCTTTTTGGTTTTGCTCACAGATTTTGCCTCCACCTCTCACTTGTACTCCAGTAAAAATAGGCACATATATTTTACTGGCACCCCTATCAGCTGTTCTCACAGTCCACATTCGTGTGGATATCGATACTATCAATAAAAATTTATGGGATCCCGTTTACGTTGCTGGATACTGACTCCAGGAAAACACAAACGAAAAATTACTGGCCCCGTTTTTTTTATATGAAGTTTGGCAGTAATTTTTAGTTTCCGCGGTGCTG
Source organism: Drosophila algonquin (assembly GCA_035041765.1). Taxonomy (NCBI): domain Eukaryota; kingdom Metazoa; phylum Arthropoda; class Insecta; order Diptera; family Drosophilidae; genus Drosophila; species Drosophila algonquin. The sequence goes on from JAWNKY010001640.1 coordinate 14,519, forward strand.
GATACCCGGCTTAATTAATTTAAGCTTCTGACGCACGGGACATGTCTCACGGGACAAAAATGTCTTGTCTTTATAAATGTTACAAAAATTCCGTTAGCCGATATTGAGAAAATTGGCTGGGATTGTTTTTAGATAGTTCAATACGTAAGGTAGACTTTGAGGAAAAACTTTTATCAAGAATCATCTTTCTTATAGGCGAAAAAAATAATGGAAGACATGACAAAAAAATACCAAAAAAGTGAGCTTTTGCTAATTTTAATAGGTTTTCAGATCAAAGTAATTAAATTATATGTCAATTAATTACATTTGCGGATTTTCAATTTATTTAAAAATAAAATCCCGAGAAAACTATATTCAAATGTGTTTTTATTGAATTTTAATTTTTTGGCCTCGGTGGACCTCTTGAGAGAAATGCCCATATATTCATATGTGTATATTATTACTGAAGTAAAATTGAAAGATGAAGGAGAAAACTGTGTGCAAAATCAAACAATAGATATGCAAATTTTCAACGTGAATTGAAGATTGCTTTAATAAAAGCAGTTGAGGCAAGACCATGCCTTTGTCGGATCGCGGAAATTAAGCATTTTGACCATTTTGATACTTTGGCCCCTACGTCTGCGCTGTACTTCTTCCTATTTTTTGGCAAAGATATGTATATGTATGCCGCCACGAACACGATCACTTCTCCGGCAGAGTTTTTTCCGCAGTGCTGGATACAGGCCTTTTTAATAAAAACTGGGCCAGTAATTCTTTGTTTACGTTTTAAGGCCTATATCCAGAACCACGGAAACTAAAAATGTGAAAAAAGAAGCACTACCTTTGGAAGAAACATGAAAATTTTTAAAAAATTAAAAAAAAATACTTTATTCTTCAATAACTAAATCTAGAACAAAAAACCATTATCCCTAAAAAAAAATTTTAAACCTCCAAATCTATCAGAAAGTTATTTTGGGCCACAGCGGAAGTCGTGTTGACTAGTTTAGTTGGCATATCAGCACGATTGTAGACTAAGAGCACAGATAATAAACAGCTCAGGAATATATGATTGGCACCTAAAACGTGCTTTTGGTCACTCTCATGTATCAGCTGTGTTTTACAAACAGCGCGAATTTGAAAGATCAACTGAAATTAAGAAAGTAAAAAGATGATTGGTCTTGTCTGAACTGCATTTTTTAAAGCACCTTAAAATTTCGCATTTTGCATTGCTGAATACTAAGGACGGTACTGGGACAGTTTTTATATTCGATACCCAAAGAGGCTATATGGTCATTTGTGATGACAGTGGATGTGTGTAACTCACTTTTTATACCCGGTACTCGAAGAGTAAAAGGGTATATTAGATTTGTGGGGATAACGGTTGTGTGTAACGCACAGAAGGAAGCGTTTCCGACCCCATAAAGTATATATATTCTTGATCAGCATCAATAGACGAGTCGATATAGCCATGTCTGTCTGTCCGTCTGTCCGTCCGTCCGTCTTCATTAGCGCCTATATCTCAGAGACTATTAAAGCTAGAGCAACCAAATTTTGTATTCAGTCTCCTGTATGATCACACTACTCCAAATATGTTGCAAAATTTCGCCCCGCCCCTTTCCGCCCGCACAAAGGACGAAAGTCTGTGGCATGCACAATTTTGAAGATACGAGAAAACTAAAAACGCAGAATCATAGAAAATGACCATTTCTATCAGAGTGTTGAATCTGGATCAGATCGGATCATTATTATAGCTACAATGAAGAAAACCATTTCGAAAGTCATCGTTCCCTCTCGCTCTCTCTCACACGCGACCCCATCCGCTTTGCCCATTCGAATTTTTTGACGCCTAGTTCTCAGAGACTATCAGAGCTAGAGCAACCAAACTTTCCATCCAAGCTTCTATGATACAGAAGAAACAAATTAAATTTCAGTGGCTACGCCACGCCTGCCAAGCGCTGACTCATGCCCCCTCCCTCTCTCGCTCTGTCCTAAACACTTGTACGTCTCAAATATGTAGTTATACATGTCATGTAGAAATGTAGGCGCAGATATACAAAGCATATGTAAACAAAAATGGAAACATGTATAAAAATTCCAAAAAATTCATTTTTTTAATTTAAATATTATTTTCGTCCCTTTTGAGAACATATAATAAATTTCATAAATCGTAGGCTCATATATATATGTATATATATACTGACTGAGTACCGGGTATAAGGTAGAGCCGCGGCCTTTGCCGCGGCTCACAACGTTCCCTCTCGTTTCTAACTGAAATGGACAACTCAAGCCGGTCAACTTCATCTGCTTACCGAGCAGACTCGTTTTGCTACATATGTGGAAAGTATATGACCAGCAAAGAAGAAAATATCGTTTTTACAGAAAAGTTCCAAGAACAGTATAAGGAAAACTATAAGATGTGGCCCAAAAGTATCCTGGAACTTCCTAAAAGTAAAGCTCAGATTCTTGGATCTATTTTAAAGGATGCCCGTTTATTGAAGGAAGATGTCAAAACAACTTATTTCCGGACGCGTCACTTGGTTCACGCACAGTTTTATATGACGAAGGATGACATGTGCGTTTGTCACGACATTTTCGGCCTCTTCAAGAACCTGGGTGAAGATTACGACCCAAACGATTTTAGGTTATTTGTTGACAGCAGTAAAGAAAGTTTAAAGGCTGTTTTGCTACACAATGGAAATCAAAAGCCGTCTATTCCCATCGCCCATGCTGTTAATATGAAAGAGTCCTATCAAACAATGACTAAATTGTTTGAAAATATTAAATATAAAGAACACCAGTCGAAGGTCGCGTGTGACTTAAAAGTTGTAGCCATGTTAACTGGATTGCAAGGCGGTTATGCAAAATACTGTTGCTTCCTGTGCCTATGGAATAGCCGATATAGAAAAGAGCATTACTCAAGAAAGAACTGGGAAAAACGGAAAGAAAATACTTTGGGACATCAAAACGTACAAAATGCAGCTCTTGTGAAAGTCCAAGACATTATATTACCACCATTGCACATTAAGCTAGGACTGATAAAAAATTTTGTTAAAGCACTGGATAACGAAAGTGAATCGATGAATTACCTCAAAACTGTTTTTCCACGTCTGTCGCTGGCCAAAATTACAAAAGGCGTATTTGATGGACCCCAAATTCGAAAACTACTAAAAGATGATGGATTTGAAAATATTTTATCTACGAATGAAATAGCAGCCTGGAACTCATTCCGACTGGTTGCAACAAATTTTCTTGGTAAGAGAAAGAATGATGATTACGTTAATATCGTTCAAAACTTACTTAAGAATTATGAACAAATTGGAGCCAACATGTCACTCAAAATCCATTTCCTGCATTCCCACTTAGACTTTTTTCCGCCAAACCTTGGGGATGTTAGTGATGAACACGGAGAGAGATTTCACCAACAATTAAAAGCTATGGAACGACGGTATCAAGGTGTTTGCGACTATGTGTGGACTCTCATAAAAGAATCTGACTTAAATGACAAAAGAAGACAGACAAACCATTATAAAAATAGTAACAAGCAATAAAAATAAAAATATTTAAGTATCATAAGACTTAAATAAATTCAAGTATTTTTCGGTATTTTTTCAGATAAAATGAGATTTGGGCCGTTTTGGTCAAACGGTTATAGCTTAACCGTTTATTTTTATATTTTTATAAGCGGTACCTTAAACGTCGCCTAATTAATGTGTCTATCTAAAACCAAAAATCAAGGCATTCATATATTTTTTTTTCGACTTTTGCTGAGGTTTCAAAGTCAAAATTTCGGGGGAAAAATACCGAAAAAAAATGATGAAATTTCAATTTGGAAGCTTAATATCTCCCAGACGTTAAGTTGCAGCTACAAAGTGTATGAGTCGGACTTATGGCTGCATTTATCAGATTTTTTTAACTGCAAGGTTCAATACAACCAGTTGTAGGAAACTTAAGTTATGTGCAAAATAGAAGCACTACATATGACAAAAAATAACAGATTGTGAAAAATTCTTCAAAAAAAAAATTACTTTATGAAAAAAAACCTTAATTCTTTAAAAAATTATAAATCTCCAAATCTATCAGAAAAAGTCATTTTTGACGACAGCGGAAAAAAGTTGAAATTTGTCGAGTAGTGTTATTAATATAGCCACAATGAAGAAAACCATTTCGAAAAGCATCATTTCCTCTCGCTCTGTCTCACACGCGACCCTGTCTGCTTTGCCTATTCGTTCAAATGAGCGCCTAGATCTCAGAGACTATTAGAGATAGAGCAACCAAACTTTCTATCCAAGCTCCTGTGATATCAATTCAGCACAAGTTTATTTCAAAATTTTGCCACACCCCCTCCGCCCCCACAAAGGACGAATGTGGAATCTGCGGAATCCACATTTTTCAAGATAAAAGAAATCTAAAAACGCAGAATCATGGAAAATTACCATATCTACCAGACTGCCGAATCTGGTTCAGGTCGGATCATTATAATGGACAAAAGGAACAAATTAAATTTCATTGGCTATAAATAATATAAATATAATTCATTGGGTATAAAAATTCCAAAAATGGTTTTTCATTTTTTATTTTAAATATTATTTTTTGCCCAAAATTGAATTCGTCCCTTTTACGAACCTACAGTGGCTCAGGGCCAAAATGATCCAGTGGCAAATAAAAAGTTTAAAGTGATACAAATTTTAAAACAGACGAAAAACCAAAAATGTTTAAACGCCAGTTTGTTGTATGTTTTATCACAGTTAAAAAAGGAACTTTATTTGCTGATTAAATATTGCTCAGTTTTAAAAATAAAATAAAAACTTAAAATATATCTTAAATACAGGTCAGAGCCAGAATGATGCATCCACAAACTAATTTAATATTAGTCGAATAAAAGGTTAAGCAGGTATTTTAATACTTAGTACAACTACCGACAAAAAAAAGCCGCACTCTAAAATTTCATGCATTTTTGACTTCTCTAGCGTGGGGTTTCCCCAAATGTTATTCGATACGAAAATTGTTTTGAGTCAATAAATCAATTTCTAACAAAAGTGCATACCACGTTTTTTGGTATCATATTCATTTAATTAAAAATAAATATTTTTCTCAATCACACTTTTCTCAACGGTCATTTCGTATTTTGACCAAACATAAGAAAAAAAATTAGTAAAATTATAAAATCGATATATTCAACAAAAACAAAATTTTTTCCAATTGGTTATTTAATTTTCTATAATTTAAAATAAACAAACATGTTTCAGAGGTTTTTTTTTCAAATTATATATTAAATAATATTTGGTGGTACCCCCCTTGGCTTTTATAACACATTGAACCCTATTGGGCATCGAATCGTATAAAGTCCTTAAATATTCCTCCGTTATATCTTCAAACCATACTTTTTCTATAATCTCCCCTAACTCAACCATAGTTTTGGGATTCCTCTTTTTTGTTTTTGCAGTCATAAGGGCCCAAACGTTCTCTATCGGATTGAGGTCGGGGCTGTTACCTAGCCAATCTAATGACTTAATGCCCAATTCCGCCTTCAAAATGTTAACCTGTCGGTGAAAAATAGTCGATTCTAGTTGAATGCATTTTTAAAAATAACAAAACGTAAGGTTCACTTACAGAGCGCGCTCGATGACAAGGTGCAGAATCGTCCTGAAAGATGGGATCTTCTTCTCTCTCACTAACTGATTCCATACTCGGCACAACTCCCTTGCGAATAAATTCTTCATACTTTTTCGCATTCACCATCCCTTTAATCATTATTAGTGATTCAGTTTTATATTTGGATATGCATCCCCATATCATAATATAGGGCGAATGCTTTACGGTTGCAATGCAGCAATTTTCAGAATAGCGTTCCCCTTTTCTGCGACGAACTGTGCGAGAACCGTTAAATTTGGACTCATCCGAAAATATGACACGTGACCACTCAGATTCACCCCAATTTTCTTTTTGTTTAGCCCAATTTAAGCGTGCTTTTTTCATTCGACTGTTCAGAAGTGGCTTTTTGGCAGGTGTCCTTGCCATTAAACCCATCTCCTTTAGACAACGCTGTATTGTTCGAGCAGAAATTTCTTTGGCAAATCGTTGCTGCACTTCAGATGCTATCTCTACAGCATTTTTGAATCCATCATTCAGGCTCGTTTTCATAATAATACGATTTTCCCTTGCACTAGTGCACTTTTTTCTTCCCGATCCTTCCGTCCTCTCCACTCGTCCAGTCACACGAAATTTTTTTAAAATTCGTCGCACTGATCTTTTGTTGAACTTTGTTTGATCTGCTATTTGCCGAATTGAGACATTTTGTTCAGCCAAGGCAATAATTTTTGACTTTTCAGTCACCGTCATCTGTTTTCCATTAGGCATTTTTCTAAGGACTCCGAAGTAAAATGTTTTACGCAAATTTTTTTAATTTCCGACGTGATTTCCGGTTCTACCAGGATAATGACCCGAAACATTCGGCCGGAATAGTACAGTCCTGGCTTATCTGGAACTGCCCCCACTTGATGATTCCCCCAGCCCAGTCTCCAGACTTAAAAGTTATTGAAAATTTGTGGGCTGCGCTGGAGAAAAACACCCAGAATCACAGGATTTCTAGCAAAAACGATATATTTTAAGTTTTTATTTTATTTTTAAAACTGAGCAATATTTAATCAGCAAAACAAGTTCCTTTTTTAACTGTGATAAAACATACAACAAACTGGCGTTTAAACATTTTTGGTTTTTCGTCTATTTTAAAATTTGTAGCACTTTAAACTTTTTATTTGCCACTGGATCATTTTGGCCCTGAGCCACTGTATAATAAATTTCATAAAACGAGAGCTCATATATGTATGTATATACTGACTGAGTACCGGGTATGAAGTAGGCAAAGGCCGCGGCTCACAACGTTCCCCCTCGTTTGAAAATGTGTTCAAAACTTCCTAACAGTATTCTCTATGGCGTCACGTAAGATTTTGTATATAATTAAAAAAAAAATGCTTGTACATTTTTAAAGATAAAACACTGCTCGATGAAATTGAACTTTTTGTCACGCTGTGGCCCAAAATGACTTTTTCTGACTTTTTTTGGGCAACAGCAGAAATGTCGTGTTGACTAGTGATATTAGTGATCCCAATTTTGTTATTATATGCAATTTTTATAGCCGGTACTCGAAGAGTATAGGGATATATTAGATTTGTGGTGATAGTGGATGTGTGTAACACCCTGAAGGAAGCGTTTTCGACCCCTTAATTTATATATATTCTTGATCATAGCCATGTGCGTCCGTTTGTCCGTCCGTCCATCCGTCTGATCGTCTTCATGAGAGCCTAGAAAACAGAGACTCCTGCGTACCCTGTGTTCCCAGACTCCTGCGATATCACACTACTACAAGTCTATTTCAAAATTTCGCCCCGCGCCCACAAAGGACGAAAGTCTGTGGCATACACAATTTTAAAGATACGAGAAAACTAAAGACGCAGAATCAAAGATGATGACCATTTCTATCAGAGTGTTGAATCTGGAGCAGATCGGATTATTAATATAGCCACAATGAAGAAAACCATTTCGAACGTCATCTTTCCCTCTCGCTCTCTCTCACACGCAACCCCGTCTGCCTTGCGCGTTCGTCCAGATGAGCGCCTAGATCTCAGAGACTATAAGAGCTAGAGCAACCAAAGTTTCTATCCAAGCTCCTGTGATTTTAATTAAAATAGAAGGTAATCTAAAGTGTATTTCAAAATTTTGACTCGTCCCTTTTCCGCCCCAACAAAGGACGAAAATCTGGAATCCACCATTTTTAAGATACGAGAAAATCAAAACACAGCATCATGGAAAATTACCGTTTTGCCGAGTATGGTTCAGGTCGGATTGTCAGAAGGAACAAATTAAATTTCAGTGGTGCTTACTCTAGTGCTTACTCATACCCTTTCTCGCACACACCTCCACGAGCCATAGATATGTATGCATACTACAAAATTCAAAATTACAAAATAAAAAAGTAATTTAACAGATTCCATTCAATACACGCCGATATATCTTGCACACAGTCTTATTTTTTGCCGAATCAAAATTGAATGAAGTCGGTCTAAAGAACCAAAAACCGTCTGGTGCAGGGTGTGTATGCATATGCGGAAAACACGAACATTTTTCGTTTATCAAAATATATTTCATATATGTATCTTATCACACATTCTGTAGCCAAACGAACTAATATAACGCTCTTTAGTCAGGAAATTTAAATGTTACGACACGCGCGCGAGTTATAATGTAGTGTGAGGTATTTCCTGGAGTTGTAGCTCAATGTAGGTTTTTTCCCGGTTAAGAGAGTTAATAGCCCGTATTTTGGTTGAATGAAGACACGTCCGATTGGTTTTGAATATGAAAGTATTCTGATTCTTTATTATAACTTTGGGTAGATATGGTTTTACAATAGTGCTGATTCCCTAATTCTGAGTGGCCGAGAATCTGCTGACGTTGGGGTTTGCGTCCGCTGCTGCAATTGGAGCGGATGTGAGTTGGTGGTGTGAGTCGATGTTGTTGGAGGTCTCTACATTGTAGCCATTGTAGACATTGTGCAATGGAATTTGTTATTGTTGCGTATTTGTTCGCCCTTCTCGAGAGCCAAGCAGTGCACACCACTCCTATTAGGAGTACGCCGACCATGGTGTAGGTTGTTGCGTTGTGTATCTTGATTCCTGTTCTAATTCTGCCGAGTTCCGTGTTCGTCTTGATGTCTTCCATCTTCAGTTCATGTACCCCTAACTCTTGGGTCGTTCTGTTATTTTTCATCGACTTTATCCGGGGAATTTCCAAAACTAATTGTTTTGTGTCCAATTGTTCTATTGCCTCGTATTGGATATTGTTAATTGTTACTACGCATTCTTCGAAGGTTATTATTGCCGACCCGTCGTATGACTTTTCCGGTCCGCAATCCGTCTGTCTATCCTTCTATCCTTTTCACCGTTAAATATTGCGATGTAGCCTTTCTCAGGTTCGAAGATCTCTCTGCGAAATCCTACATCTTTTGTTTCACTTTCCGCCGCTTTCCCCTGTATAAGATTCCTCAGGCACACTTCGTTGACCCTGTTTACAATTCTATCGTGTTTACAAATATAAAGTTTTCTTATTTGATTACATTTCTGTGTGTAATAATACATTAATTTATCATTATACGCTACACCCTTACTTGCTCCTCGTTAATGTAAGTTGTTAAATTCTTAAACATAGTAATGAACCTGTTGTCTATGTTTTCTTGCGTCCCTATTTCTTCATTAATTCTTCTTTCCTCTTCCTGTAACTTTCTAATCTCTCTTTCTAAACGTTTCGCGTATTCTGACCGATCCTAACCCATTAACAAGCCCTCTCCTATTCCTTCCCTTGGGGCTTATCGATTCTATCTTTCCTCTTACTAATTTCAGTTTCTCTCGAAGTGCTTTAATCAAATCATTGGTCTCACCATCTTCCTGAATCACTCTGAGCGTCTGCTCCAAGTGATCGACGCTTTCTGTGTACTCCTCTAGGCGAACTATTTGTACAAACGTTCTGTACGTTAGTATTATCCTGGCTGGTCCCAATGCTATCTGCGCGATCGGCTCATCGCTTTTTATCTCCCTGATTTCAAATGTTCTCCTCGTATCCGTCATAGCGACCCATCTTAAATTACCGTTATTCGTTATTCTTCATCAATCTTCTCATTTTTTCTTTATGTACTTTTTGCGGTTTAGCTTTTGTTACTGTTATATTGTTGTCTGTCTGTACTTTGTGTTTTGTGAATCTGTGGGTTAGTTTGTCTCTCCTATTCTCTCTCTTTCTACTTTTTCCTTTACTTTGGGGTAACTTCTGCTTGGAACGCATTAATTTTCTGAAGATAATCGTGTTCGTTGTTAAATGAACATCGTTCTCCCTCTTAGATATTATGTAGCTGACCGTCTGCTGCTGCCCGTCCTCCATTTCTAGTTGAGGTGCTGAGTGCAAATTGATTGCTGAAAGATTGTATAGAGTTGTTCGATTGTAACGACTGCCCGGAGTTATTGGACATCCTAGACATTCTTGTCTGACCGATTCTATTTGAATCTTGCGGTGACTGAATCGCTAGCTTTCCAAAACAGCCTTTGACAGTGTTGACCGTGGTTCCATGTAGGCTTTCTAAAATGCTGGTTCCTGTATAACCCCCTATTGTAACCCATTGAACTGTTCTGCATAAAGGGTCCCATGAAAGGGTTTCCTCCCATTGGGAATCCAAATCCCATACCGGACCACCCGGTTCCATCCAGCATTGGGCCTTCCAAACGGAGATTGCATGGTGCCCCCCACTGGTATTCGGGCCAGTTGCCCATCGCTTGCTGTTCCTCTTGTACTACATCCTCTTTCTTTTCCTGTTCCTGTACTAGGGGTTGCTTCTTTTCGTGTACCTGCTCCTATACTACCTCTTGTTTCTCAACTTTCACTTTCGGTTCTTCCGGAACATAGGAATTTTTCTCTTTCCTAGCTATGTCATATGCTTGTCCGATATCGTCTATGCCCATATTCCTAATCGTCATTCCTATCGGTCCTTTTATTGCCGACTGGAACGCTGTCAGCGCCATGCCTTCAATCCATTTAACCTTCTCCTCCTTTGTCACCGTAGGTAAGTCACTCGCCTTTACCACGCTGATAATGGCATTTCTCAACTCGAGCACTTTAGCGAACAAAGGTTCCAATCTAACTTCTTCCCTTTAATATTGGTTAATTCCATTATTAAGTCTTGTTCTTGCCTCTTGTCCTTGAAATGAGACGCTAACGCCTTTTTCATCTGGTCCCAGTCTAAGTCCGCATTGCTGAGTTCCTATCCTATTCTCTTCCTTTATCATGTCAAGGGTCTCTTCTACCGACTTTATAAACCGCTCAAGCGTGCCTACCTCCCCTTCATACTTTGGTATGACCGCTGCCAGGTCTATGACCCTTATTGCGTCGAGGATGGCGGACGAACTACTTCCCTGGGCCATCTCTGATACTACCTGACTCTCCCTGCTGACTTCTAAGATTACTCTGTCTAACGGAATGACTCTCTGGGTACTACCTCTCAATGACAGGTACTTATTGTATATGTTTATGTTACTGTATATATGTATATAACTATGTATGTTACGTGTGTTCCTTTATACTATTCTTAATATATAATTTATCGTGTGTGTGTGTATACTTCTTTGCTTAAGTTAATTAATATTAGTTTATCGGTGTGCCAGTTATTATTAGGTGTGCCCTTATGTAGTGTATTGTGCGAAATAGAGTCTGCAATTATTTTAAAAAATTAGTATTTCTTTGACATTTCAGGACTATATGGTGCGGTGTGAAATAGGTTTCTTTTTCCTTTCTCTTCATTATTCATTCTTTATTGACATTTCTTCTTTTCTTCTTCCACTACTGTTTACTCTGAAGCTAGCTGCTATACTGTGCGTTACAGTATTCACAGCCATACACGGACAGTGTAACACCTCGTGGTCTTCTTTTGTTTTCTACTTTCCGACGCTACTCTGCACCTGAAGCTAGCTGCTATACTGTGCGTGACAGTATTCGCAGCCATACGCGGACAGTGTGTCTTTCATAGCATCGTTCTTCCTCCGACCGCTCCCATACTAGGCGTCTGCACTGTGCGTTACAGTACTTCGCCCTACGTATGTGAGTGGTTTGGTTGTGGTTTTCTCTTGTTTCTTTATTCTTGCTCTTGTTTTTCACTATTGTCGTATCTCTACTATCCCCCCATGCTGAGCTTCCACCCTGTGCGTTACAGGGCTCTGCTCTATGCATGTGAGCGCTAGAACCCGCACTCCGTTTATTATATCGTTAATATTTTATGTAGCGATCCCTTTTTGGGCTCGCCGGCACCCTTTGTTTTCGCGCCGGCCGTGTGTTTATGTGTTGCTCACACAGGTATGGCCTCACCGTAAGCCACCGGCTTTCGACTTAACTTGGTTGGGCTCATCTTGTCTCACTCAAATCGCTCTTCCATCGAACCGCCTGCTGGTCCGATCTTCGTCGCCAACGGCCGCCATACATCAAACCGTTCGTTCATACCAAACGATCGATCAGACTTCCGTCCAACACAACGCAACCGCTCGAAGCCGATCGCCTCGCGTCGAACAATGTTCCGAACGCCGCTACGACTGCTCGTACGCCAAGCCGACCGCCTCTGCCGGCTGCTCGGGTCGACGTCGAACCAACAGCAACTGCAACCGTTCGATCCGCTGCTCGTCGCGGCAACCTTTACTGCGGCCCCCTTTTCGTTTCTCCCCTTTTGCATTATTTTTGTAATTAATTCTTTCATTTAGTTTGGAATGCTTGTGGTTGAAGTAATTTTACCCTTTTTGGCACTTTATTCTGCACTTAATTTGTAATTTGTATAATCTGTATTCATTTGTATTTCAACAATTTTGACTGGGCAGATTTTCCGCTAACTACTAAATTTTTCGGTCCCTATTTCACTACTCACATTTCTTCGACCATTCCGTTCACGACTTCTTTGCTTTCAATTCTCTCTTGTTATTTATTTCATTTCCTCCATTTCACACCAACACTCTACTCACTCTTATTCACATACGTATGTATTTATATCTTCTTACAATAGTGCCGCTACTGTAATCCTCCAGAACATCCTTTTGGGTTCTCCTCCGCCTTCTCGTGAACTCTAGGGTCTTCCTGGTGTTTTCTACTAGAATCCCGTTCGTGGACGAAGGTCTCCAACTGCGCCAGTATGATGTAGTCTGAGGTATTTCCTGGAGTTGTAGCTCAATGTAGAGTTTTGCCCGGTTAAGAGAGTTAATAGACCGTATTTTGGTTGAATGAAGACACGTCCGATTGGTTTTGAATATGAAAGTATTCTGATTCTTTATTATAACTTTGGGTAGATATGGTTTTACAATAGTGATGATTCCCTAATTCTGAGTGGCCGAGAATCTGCTGACGTTGGGGTTTGCGTCCGCTGTTGAAATTGGAGCGGATGTGAGTTGGTGGTGTGAGTCGATGTTTTTGGTGGTCTCTACATTGTAGCCAGCTCGTAGAGGTTTCTGAGGGGGAAGGGCGAGTGTAGGTGCTGAGCTGGTATCTCGCGCAATATGTATTTATTCCGATTGGCCAAACCAACCAACCAAATAAAAAATGTATTTAACTTTTTATACAATAAAATACACACACGTAACCGTAAACCGTATAAGTATTTACTCTAAAAGATCTGGCAAAAGCCAGATAGCTTTTTTTCGGTGTCCACTAGATATTTGGATATTTTGAAGGCAATTCCCCCCACTTGGTTATCGTCGGTTGGGGTCACACTATGTCGACTACACATTCGCCACGGCCCCCGAACTAGAAAGATTAGAGTTACCTCAGCTGCGCCCACCACGGTAGCATCAACTGGCATCCCGACCACCATTACTAGTAAGGTTGTTGGAACGACGCAGCTGCCACAAACTCCCAAGGAGGGTGGGAAGGGCGGAAGGAATCTGAGTGTGGCTGTACCGCCTGACGGATCAGGTCAGAGTACGAACCCCACCAACGGCCAAGTTGCGGCACTAATGACGAAGATCGCAACTTTCGAGAAGGAACTGGAAAAGACAAGTGCAAATGAAGGACAGAAGGAAGTCGCTAAGAAACCCGTTGGAAACGGAGTGGTGTTGGAGTAAGCGGGGCGCCACCATGTTTTAGTGTTGAAGGTCAGCAGTGTAATGCCACACCGGAACCTAAGCTGCGTCGATTCGGATTCTGATATGTCGTGTTTTGCCCGGCGCGATTTTAACTTTGCAGCAGGAAGTCACTTCCGTCATACTGAGAGGGTCAAAGTCAGTGAAAGAGCACTGAAAAATCTACTATTTTTTAGATTTCAAACAATTTACACAACTAATGAAAGACGCGGGTTTTCTGTTATTTAATGGTTTATTAAACAAACGACAGCAGTGGCTTTGGGCGTACATCGACAAGTGAAGTGCCGTCCCATTCCACTCTTTGCGCGACCCACCGTCGGCCGCACGCAACCCAATTCGCCGTCGGCGATCGTGCAGATCGGCTTGCGGGTCACCCGAAGATGGAGCGACTCTTTTGGCGTTCGATCCTCTCTTAATGTTTCTTAATCTACTCCAACATTCCGGCCCCGCTGAAGAGCTCCGGTCTTCAGCACGTTGGCAGTGGTGCCAGCTTATGGATTGGCCGTTTAATGACGCCGGCCGGCGTTCTGACTTCGGCCACGCGCCCTGTTGTCCATCGTTGCGGGGGGGTGTTGTCGTCGTGCACCAGCACGACCGTCCCTTCGGCCAGATTGGCCTCGCCTCTGCTCCACTGGGCTCGCTGCTGCAGGCTGAGGAGGTAGTCGTTGGACCACTTGCGCCAAAAGCGCAGTTTGAGCTCCAACAACAGTCGCCACCGCTTCAAGTATCCGGGTGCGGGCTTGTTGTTGGGCTCTCCGGGCGTGGATCCGTGCGGCAGGCCCAGCAGAGGTTGGCCGATGAGCAAGTGCCCTGGTGTGATGGCCTCCCCGTCGTTCGGATCGCTGGTGTCCGCCACGAGGGGCCTGGAATTGAGCAACGCTTCTACCTCCACGAGGTGCGTGCTCAACTCGTCCGGCGTGAGGTTGGCGTCGCCTGCCCCTCGCACCAGCCTGTGTTTGGCAGCCTTGACTGCTGCTTCCCACAGCCCGCCGAAGTGTGGTGCTCTCGGAGGGATGAAGCACCAGGTCACGGCTCTCTCCGCTGCGGAGTCCTGCAGGCTCTCCTTGCTCCGGGTGAATGCCGCTTGGAGCTCCCTCAGCACGTTGCTCGCTCCCACGAAATTCGTCGCGTTGTCGCTGACCATCTTCTCCGGCAGTCCCCGTCTCCCAACGAACCTTTTGAATACATTTAGAAACGCGTCAGTTGAAAGGTCTGGGACTAGTTCTAAATGGACTGCCTTTGAGGCGAAACAAACAAAAACGGAAACGTACATTTTAAAGGGTGGTCTACCTCTGATTATGTAGCTTACGTAGAATGGCCCACAGAAATCTACGCCAGATACTCTGAACGGCCGACCCTCACGAAGGCGGTCAGCTGGCAAATGTCCCATTATTTGCCCCAACAACTTTGGCTTGTAGCGAAAACAGTGTACGCATCTTCTAACATGCGCTGTACACACGCTTCGGGCATTGATCACCCAAACTTGCTGCCTCAGCAATCCCACAAGAACCTTTGCACCAGCATGGTAGTGCCTAAGGTGCAAATGTCTGACCAATTCAGATCCCTTTGGTAGCAACAGAGGGAACTTGGCGTCGTATGCGATAGGGCCGTGTAGCAAGCGCCCTCCTACTCGAATTAACTTAAATTTGATGCCATTTTCATCAAACTCGTGGACAAATGGATTTAACGACTGCAGCATCGGAGCTAATGCTGCCGATTTTTCCAATAATCTATACTCAGTGCTGTATGTTGTGCTTTGTACGACTGCGATCAGCTTTAAAAACGCAATGTTTCTTTCTGCCGCAGATACAAGATGCGAATCACCTCTAAGCTGCCTGAAACAGAATCGAAGAACGTAGGCCATTATGCGGACCAACTTAGAAAACCTCGATTGCCGGTTGATTAATTGCACAATGCAATTAGATTCAGCATCAGCTACCCCAAGCGCACATACCACTGCACTTTTCTTATCTTCAGAAGTTTTCACTTTTGACGCTATCTCGAACTGATGAAGTTGAGGCCATCGATCTTTTTCTGCCATTAAAAAGCTTGGCCCATTGAACCACAAGGAGCTCACAATGTCGTCAACTTCTGTTCCCCTTGAAACCAAGTCTGCTGGATTAGCATCCGTTGGAACGTGACGCCATACGACTCCAGTTGACAATTCTTGACATTCTGCGACTCGATTCACGACGAATGTACCCAACGTACCCGAATCACGCACCAACCAATATAGCGTGATATGCGAATCTGACCAGAAATGTACGCTTTCTATCGTGAATTTGGTCATTGTGGTCGACACTTGTTGCCACAGTTTGGCCAGCAATAGTGCTGCACAAAGCTCTATCCGGGGTTTGTTTTTACGCTCAGCAGAGCTACCCTTAATTTTGCCGTGAGCAATGACACGCGAACGTCTTCGTCGTTGCACGTTCGTACGTATATACAGCAACCGTAGGCGTGACTGGATGCAGCAAAGCCGTGAATTTGAACCCCTTGGTACAGCGTCAAACATACGTAACGAGGGATTGAAATTTTGTGCAAATCCCGCAAGGTAGTGGTAAACTTATTCCACGCAGTGTGTAGACTCATAGGAATAGCCTCATCCCAATCTACCATTAGTCTCCATAAGTCCTGCAACAGCATTTTTGCCTTAGTGACAATTGGACACAACAAACCAAGAGGGTCAAAAAAACGAGAGGCTATCGACAATATATTGCGTTTTGTTGGTTTAAGGGAGGCAAAACTGTCCACGTCCAGATGGTATTTAAATACATCATCTTGAGGTGCTCAGCGCATTCCAAGCGTTTTGACTGAGCTTTGCTCATCAATCTTAATGCTGATTTCCTCATTCTTTCCAGATTGAGTCGGGCAATTGGAAGCCCACTTGGCCAATGGAAATCCTCCTGAATTCAAAATATCCCGAACCTGGCTGCAAATTGTGTCCAGTTCTTTTAAACTGTCTGCACCTGCCAGCATATCGTCGACATAAAAACAATTGCGAATCACTTCCGCACCAATGGGATGTGATTGTGCGAAACTATTTGCCAATTCGAACAAACAACGTACAGCCAAAAAGGGTGCTGACGCTGTACCGTATGTAACAGTATTCAACCTGTATGCCTGTTTGTTTTGTGAAGTGTTTTCTCTCAACAAGACAAGTTGGAAGTCTCTGTCTTCCTCAGAAACATTTATCTGCCTGTACATTTTCGAAATGTCAGCAGTTACGGCGTATTTGTTCAACCGAAAGTTGACCAATGTTGAATACAACTCCCTCTGAATAGTTGGCCCCACCATTAGTGTTTCGTTCAGTGAAACTGCTGTTGATGTTTTGCTGGAAGCATCGAACACAACACGAAGTTTGGTTGAGGTACTCTCAGGTCTGAGAACGCATTGATGAGGAATATAATAATGCTGTTCTAGAGGAGCAGACTTCAGAATGGACATATGTCCCAAATCCAAATACTATTTCATGAAGTCATGGTACATAGTTTAGAGAGTGTCATCCTTTGACAGTTTGCGCTCAAGTTGCAAAAAACGCCTTTCAGCAGTTTAAAAGGACAGGCCAAGAACTTTAGGGTCGGTCTTAAATGGAAGTTTGACTTGAAAGCGACCGGAAGACAATCGTTGTAACGTTTTTGCGAAGTACAACTCACAGGCCTGTTGTTCAGCCGTTTGGCGGACAGCCTTCGACTCAATTGGACATTGATCCAATTCCCAAAAACGGTTTACTAATGAGTCGAGAGAACAACTATACAATTGAGCTACCGAACTCTCATTACACTGTTGCCGAGGCGCCTGTCCAGTACATTTACCTGCAACAATCCAACCGAGCAATGTTTTTTGCATAATGGGCAGCTCCGAATGCAATTTAATTTGCCCAACGCACAATAGCCCATAAAACATTTCAGCTCCCAAGAGAACATCCACCTTAGCCGGCTTATGGAATTCAGGATCTGCCAATTGAATATTTTTTGGAATTTTCCAGCTCGATGTGGAAAGTGATTGCCCAGGCTGAGATGTGGAAATTGACTTTAGTACCCAACACTCAGCGAAAAATGTGTGGGATGCACAATCCTTAGTTTTACTATCGGTGGTTGCACCACCCACCATAGCGATAGCAAGGGAAGTTGGCTCACGTTTAAGCCGAAGCCTCTGTGCTAGGCTCTCAGACATCAAATTTATTTGAGAGCCACTATCGAGCAAAGCTCTTGCTGGATGCAACTGTCCGAATCTATCTTTGATGTTTACGATCGCGGTAGCCAGAACGACTTGATCCGCATTGAGCACGTGACCTACGTATGCCTCCGACGTTGAGGCTTGAAGTGCCGCTGCTTCACCTTGCACTGATGCAGTGTACCGATGAAGAAGCGAATGGTGAGGCTTTGAGCACACTCGACACTTCGCCGCCTTGCAACTCGATACTGTATGTCCCGTGGTCAAACAATTGAGACACAGTTTTTGAGTTTTAGCATACTCAAAACGTTGCATGACGGAAATGGCACTAAACGACGGACAAGAATACATATTGTGGTCTGCAGACCTGCAATAGGTGCATGCAGACGACGACCTTTGACCTGCATTAGCACAGGCAAAGGACGATTTCCGTTGAGGCTTCCTCACCTCGTTACGCACCCTTGACTTGTCACGAGTTGACTCTTCTTCTGACAGGTACTGATACCTCCTATTCAGCTGTTTGGCACAGTCTTCCCAAGAAGGCAGCTTATCATAGTCAAGCTGCTCCTCAAAACGAGATTTGGTCACATGGTCGACCTTTGCCATGACCATGTGAATGATCATTGCATTCGCAATATCTTTGTCGTCACCTACAGACGACAGCGATGAATCTTTCGCAGACACCGTGTCTATCATCGATCTTAAACTCGATGCAGACGGCTTGGTCATGGTTAGCATATCGAATAATTGAGCAACAGTATCGAAGAATATCAGACATTTATTGTCGTACACTGACTTCAGACTGGCAAGGGCCTTAGGATAATTACAGTCTGTCATTTGAAATGGTTTTACTACACCTAATGCTTCATCTGACAAACACAATACGAGATGATTAAACTTTTCTACGTTCGTCAAGGAAGCATCGTCGTCAATAAGGCTTTGGAACAGGCACATGAAGTTTTTATATTCCGAGTGTTTGCCACTAAACTTCGGCAAACGCATTTTCGGCAGCTGCGATCGCTGGCTCGAATTCAGTGAGCAGTCATGCTGCATGTGTGTGTCGAAACGTGGATTTACTGAGCAGTCATGCTGCATAGGTCTGTCGGATCTTGGTTTGATTGCATTCATAAACAATGCTTTAGTGACGACACAAAGATCCTCCAAAGGTCCTCTACTTTCATTGGTTGGACTCAAAATGTCCAGCTCTGCCTGTAGGTTCATAGCCTTATCGATATAACCCTCTAAAAGCTCTAGGCGACAAGCTAATTCGGTTTTGTCCGACGAAATTTGCTTCAATCTAAAGGCTGTTTGCACGCGCGCAATGTCAGCACTGACTTTGTCAAACCTTTGCTGACACAATGCCAACTTCGTATTGGTTTTAGGGACTGTTGGCCGTTCAGCTGTTGGCCGTTCTACAGTTGGCCTATCGGACTCAGACATAATTGAGATGAGAAAAAGGAACTACCTTCAATACCGTACCCAAAGTTCGCCAAACTTTTCAAGCTACCCTCGCACAAGCACTGCAGCTATGTACCGAGAAACGCCAAGCTTGCTTACCCAAACACACACATGCCCTGGCGCAATATGTGAACAAACAAACGAAAGTGGTCCAAGCGACCGAAAGTAAGCAAGCCCTATGCTCGCTGCTGCCACTTTGTGGGCTACAGAGATAGAATGCGGGGTGCGGGGGATCAAAGAGTAAGTGAGAGAATTTGGCGCGAGCGAACGCACAAGACGAAAGTAATACAGGCGCTCAAACCAAGCCTGACCTGTATGGTATGCCAAAAACGGGGGAGAAGAGAGCAAGCGGTAAATTTGGCGCTAGCGCACGCACACACAAACTAATATATAACCGATGCAAGCACAGAGCGAGCAAGGTTAACGACCGCACGAAATATCAGCCGCTGGTGCCCAAGAACCTTTACCAAGCGTTGCGTGTATGTGCAATTGCAAGCCGATGTCTGTACGTATATACGTATGTATATATGTACGCGTATTGTACGTAGCGGTTAAGTCGAAAGCGGAAAACCGAAAGACACTGCGACGCTTTGCGATTGCACAAACACACGACCAGTATTATTAGAATGCAATAAATAGACCACCGCTTATGTGTACATATATTATATATGGTTTATATGTTTATATAAAGTTTTAAGTGTTAAATATGTACATATGTGTTGCCGTTTTGGTTATGCACATTAAGTGGTGGTCAGCATGAGTATACGTATGTATGGCAATACAATTCTACCGAACTTATGTATGTTTGTACACACGTATAACTGCGACACTTTCACTTTATGTACATCGATTTGGCCAAATAAGGTATAAAAGGGAAGGTGCCAGAAATTGAGCTGTGTTCTCTGTGTATGACTGTGTTAGCACATACACACGCACATATGCGAATCACTGCAGTTGATCGTTTTGGTCGGACGAGCGAACAATTTACAGCGACACAACGAAATTCAACCGGTGATGATCAATTTTTGGCACAGAATACCTGTAGACTTTCTAGCGAATCTATAGAAAGTAATCGTCCTGTTTTCTGGTCCATCAGTGCGTCGAGTTCGGCAGCGTCCAAGATGGCGAGGGTCCAAAAGGGCACGTCTGTGGCAACTTCTGCAACTTCTTTCCAATTTCTTCCACACGCGGAGCGAGATCGTGTCTGCAAAATCTTTTCGGTTATGTTACGAAGCTGAGCATATAAGAAAAAACGATCAACTGTCATTTGCGAGCTCTGCAACTAATGAAGGACGCGGCTTTTCTGTAATTTAATGGTTTATTAAACAAACGACTGCAGTGGCTTTGGGCGTACATCGACAAGTGAAGTGCCGTCCCATTCCACTCTTTGCGCGACCCACCGTCGGCCGCACGCAACCCAATTCGCCGTCGGCGATCGTGCAGATCGGCTTGCGGGTCACCCGAAGATGGAGCGACTCTTTTGGCGTCCGATCCTCTCTTAATGTTTCTTAATCTACTCCAACAAGCACGTTAACTGCTGCACTTCTGAGTCGAGAAACCAAATAAGCGCGGGATAAATAAGCCAGAAAAATTAACAGTAAAAATCTCTGACAGCCGTTGATTTCCATTTTCAGGAAGGAAAATGCACACGCGCGCAAACAATAGGATATCTGTTAGTATTTTTTCAGAAAATTATGTATTTGTTCATCTGCAGTCATACTGAGCGGGTCAAAGTCAAGCCACCCTTCCCACTTCGGATTTATTCCGATTGGCGAAACCAAATAGAGTGTGACGCAACACTGCGGTATACAATTTCTGATCACTCTATTCTAGGTTAAACTAATGTATTTAACTTCCTATAGAATAAAAAAACAAACGCAATTGAAAATCTCATCGAGTCTAATTATTTACGCAAAAAGATCTGCATATTTCTTGTTTCGGAGTCGAATCGGTATTTGGATGTGTTGAAGACAAGTCTCACTTGGTCATCTTCGCATTTCGCATTTCCTACTTATTCTGGTTGACAGATAAAGTCAATATCATCGGTTACATACTCATGTCGTCAGTCCCCTAAGGCTAAATAAACACTATATTTTCGACTGAAAAAAACCAGAATTAATTTTGTACGAGTTAAGTCAGTTATTAAAAAAACATCGATTTTTTTAACAAAAAAAATCTCGCAGTTTTGAAAAGCCGATATGGTTTGATACAAGTTCATTTATTACTATATTATTATTTTTATCATATTATTAAAGCCAGTTCTTTTTTCAGGCTAATTTGGTCATTGATTGATATTGAAAGGAATCATACATATATATGCAATTTAAAATGGCAGCTCAACACCAACACTATACCGTAGAAGTAGGCGATACTAATTTTACTATTCATAGTCGCTACATTAACCTAAGACCCATAGGATCTGGTGCCCAAGGAATAGTATGGTAAGTTGATTTAAATAAATTGAAACAGTACAGATTTTAATATCTTTGCTTACCTTTAATAGCAATGATTGAGCTATATAAATCAAATTTTAATACATTAAACCCCAATTAAAACCTTTCCCATATCTTTATCGTTTCTTTGCCCGCGTTATGTATATTATAGTTGTTTGATTGAGATATCTTCGTTTTGTTAAAGCTTGGGATAGCCAACAGAAGAACAATCACTATAAAATAGATTGATAAAAACCACTTTTGGAGATACTCCAAGAGTTTAGAGCATGGCCCTTAGTTATCCGGATTTCGTATGGACCTTTTTGAGGGTGTTTCTGAGGTTTTGAAGACTCCTAGAATCGAGGTGTTTTTGGCAAAGCCAAGCAGTTTCTCTGGCGACCTCTTGAAGGCATCATCCAGTGATTCTAGGTTCGGTGCGCCCAGGTATCTTCTCCTTCTCCGCCCGTGAGAGAGCCGGCCAGCTGAAGATGAGCTGTTCCAGGGTTTCGACAGCCCCTGGTTCATCAAATTTCCTGCAGCTGTCTCTGTTGGTGATGTTTAGCTTGGTTGAATGCGACGCAGCCAGGCAGTGACCTGTTAGTTTACTCCCTCGCAGTCTGCAGTTCTTCCGTGGAAGGTGCAGCAGATAGTGGCTCAGTTTATCATTGACTTCCTTGCACATGATTTTCGAGATTCTGCAGGTGGTGGTGTTCTTCCACCGGCTGTCTGTCTGTCGTTCGGCCCGCTTCTCCAAGTCGCTTTAAAGCGTTTTAAGGTAGACAGGCACGTTTTCGGTTCTATCATTCGTCCGCCGCTTTATTCGATGCTCTGGTTGTTGGGAACCATATAGATAGATTTGCACTGACTTTGTCATTTTTATTGTGTCTAGTGCCTCCCTGCTTGCCAGGACACTTCTGGAACTAACCGCGGACGACTGCATGGATTGTATCCTCTTGGCTGTCAACGAATATGTTAACCGCATTGTGTGATCGCTCTGCAAGCGACCTCTGCTGCCATATTGATGGCGAAAACTTCGGCCTGGAATATGCTGCATCGGTCGGGTAGCTTTTAAGACGCCCTTATTCCAGGGTTCGTGCAGTATAGACCCGCTCCTACGCCTCCTTTTATCTTTGAGCCATCAGTGTATATGTACATACATATGTATGTATGTATATGTGTATACGTCAGTGAATATGCATTGGTCCATGCAAAAAATTCACTGCAGTATGCGGTGGCGATTGCCCATGCCGAACTACCCACTTGGGTGGTTCGTACATTGGTACTTTCCTAAGTAACCCTTTGGTAGGCGAACGCCGAACCACCCAAAGAATAGAAAATAATTTATCTCTGTATACTCTACAACCAAAGACAATATAAACACTAAGATGTGCCGCGCCATACAAAATGTTCAGCTCGATTCCTGACGGGCCGGAATTTAAAAGTATTCCAGCTTGAAAAAGAGAGAGACAGATAGACGGAGAGACAGAGAGCGCTTTAGTGGCACACGTTCTGTACGTGAGGCTGAGCTTTAACTGTATGTGTGCACATATTGTAGGGCTGCTTGTTTGTATTGGTTGTTGACGACGCCGATGTCGAAGAAAACACCCATTACTTTCGTATTAAATGGAGATTATGATTTTCCGATGACGCCTGCCCAAAATTCAAAAAATGTTTTATTTTGTATATCCTTTATATGCTAATTTTGTTTAATGTACTATTAACGAATATAATGAACGAATGTAAATATATACAAATGTATATATTATAATATTATAATCTGCGAGCGCACTGGAGTTCGTGCGAGCGAGATAGCGCTCTCATAAAAACAACCCTGCCGAAAAAACAGAATTGTATGAGCGTTGGATATCTTAGTGTTTCTATTGTCTTTGCTACAACCCACCGCGTACCACCCATCGTATTAGTTCGGCGGGCTGCAGCGTCTCACCAGTAGACGAAAGAAGCGAAAAAAAAACGGAGAGAGCAAGCAATTCGGCTCTGTATACTTCACAACCCACTGCGTACCACCCATCGAAGAAAAAGAAAAATTAACTACACAAAAATTTATAAAATAAATGAAGTTATGCACTTAACATTTTTAAAATTGTTTTCCTTGTTTTATTAACCTACCGAGTGTGTACGTATTTCACTACCCAACAGACGGGTACCCTTTTCACTACCCATTAGATGGGTACCCATATCTTCAACTACCAGAAGACCACCCAAATTCCTAGTACGCGGTAGACGAAGTGGTGTTGCTGGTCCCCATGTCCTGTGACATTGCGGGTACTGCCCGCCGACAAACCCTACGCAATGCTTTACTTCATTTACATTTTGTAGAATCCACAATTTTTAAAATGAAAGAAAACCAAAAACGCAGTATCATGGCAAATGACCGTGTTTAACAGACTGCCGAGTCTGGATCAGGTTGGATCATTATTTTGGCCAGAAGAAACAAATTAAATTTCGGTGGCTACGAAACGCCTTTCAAGCGCTTACTCATTCCCTCTCTCTCTCACACACTTCCACGTATCGTTTGAGTAGTTCTACATGTACATGTAGAAATTTAGAAGCTGATGTAAAAGTTATATGTAAACAAAAATGGAAACATAACTTTTAAACTTTAACTATTTTTAAATTTTCCATTTGGGCCAAAATTTAGTTCGTCCCTTTTGCGAACATATAATAAATTACATAAATCATAAGATCACATATATTCTGACTGAGTACCGGGTATAAAGTAGAGCCGCGGCAAAGGCACTACGTTCCCTCTCGATTAGTTTAATTTTTTTTTATCAAATTCGGCATTAGAAGGTCTTGTCAAAGGGTTGCAACATAGCCGTTTATTCATCGATTCTTAAAAACGATACCTTAAACGACGCATAATTAATTTGTGTATCTAAAACTAAAAATGTTAGCCATAAAATATTTTCGACTTTTCCTGAGTTTTCAAAGTCAAAATTTCGGGGAAAAATAACGCAAAAAATTATGAAATTTGAATTTGAAATCTTAATATCTTCCAGACGTTAAACTGCAGGTACAAAGTGTTTGGGTTGAATTTATAGCTGCTTTGTCAGCTTTTCAGAGCTGCAATACAACTAAGAAACTTAAGTTATGTGAAAAATAGAAGCATTATCTCTGAAGAAAAATTCCAAATTTTTAAAAAATTCTTAAATTAACTAAACCATAAAAAAACAAATTTCTTTAAAAATTTTATATTTTTAAATCTATCAGAAAAAGTCATTTCGGGCGACTGCGGAAAAAAAAGTTGAATTCTGTTGGGTAGTGTTATTTATTTTTATATACACCCAGCGACAAAAAAAAAAGCCGCACTCCGCAATTTCATGAATTTTTGACTTCTTTAGCGTGGGATATCCCGAAATGTTATTCGATTCGACTAATTTTTTTTTTGTTATTCCCTGTGAATGTTTTTTTCTTTTTGCGGGCGTTTCCTGTCGTCTCAGTTTCTGGAAACATATTTTGCAAAACATTTTACTTCGGAGTCCTTAGAAAAATGCCTAATGGAAAACAGATGACGGTGACTGAAAAGTCAAAAATTATTGCCTTGGCTGAACAAAATGTCTCAATTCGGCAAATAGCAGATCAAACAAAGTTCAACGAAAGTTCAGTGCGACGATTTTTGACAAAATTTCGTGAGACTGGACGAGTGGAAAGGACGGAGAGAGGGGGAAGAAAAAAGTGTGCAACTGCAAGAGAAAATCGGATTATTAAGAAAACAAGCCGACATGATCGATTTAAAAATGCTGTAGAGAAAGCTTCTGAAGTGCAGCAATGATTTGCCAAAGAAATTTCAGCTATAACTAAACAGCGTCGTCAAAAGGAGATGGGATTAATGGCAAGGACACCTGCCAAAAAGCCACTTCTTAATAGTCGAATGAAGAAAGCACTTGTAAATTGGGCTAAAGAAAAAGCAAATTGGGATTAATCGGAGTGGTCATGAATCATATTCTCGGATTAGTCAAAATTTAACCTCATTAGACCCGATGGTTCCCGCACAGTTCGCCGCAGAAAAGGGTAACGCTATTCCGAAAATTGCTGCATTGTCAGAGTGAATCATTATCCTTATATTATTTTATGGGGATGCATATCTAAATATAAAACAGAGTCCCTAATAATTATTAAGGGTATGGTGAATTCAAAAAAGTATGAAGTGGAGTTATTCGTATTGGAGTTGTGTCTAGTATGGAATCATTTAGCGAGAGAGAAGATCCCATCTTTCAGGAAGATTCTGTACCTTGCCATCGAGCGCGCTCTGTAAGAGATTCTTTGACGTTTTATTATTTTTAAAAATGTATTCAACTAGTTTCAACTATTTTTTACAGACAGGTTAACATTTTGAAGGCGTAATTGGGCATAAAGTCCCTAGATTGGCCAGGTAACAGCCCCGACCTCAATTCGAAAGAGAACGTCTGGGCCCTTTTGACTGCCAAAATGAGAAAGCGGAAGCATGAAACTATGATTGGGTTCGGAGAGGTTATAGAAAAAGTTTGGTTTGAGGAGATAACGGAGGAATATTTGAGGGCTTTATGCGATTCGATGCCCAATAGGGTTAAATGTGTAATAAAAGCCAAGAAATACCAGATTTTTTAAGCGGAAAAAAAAGTTGAAACAGTAGTTATTAAGTAATATATAATTTGAAAACAAAAATTCTGAAATATGTTTGTTTATTACACTACTCGACAAATTTCAACTTTTTTTCCGCTGTCTCCAAAAATGACTTTTTCTAATAGATTGGGAGATTTAAAATTTTTTTAAGAATTATGGTTTTTTTTTCATGGAGTAGTTTTTTTTTTAAGCATTTTTAAAAAATCTGGTATTTTTTGTCATAGGTAGTGCTTCTATTTTTCACATAACTCTCGTTTCATACAAATGGTTGTATTGAACTTTGCAGTTAAAAAATGCTGATAAATGCAGCTATAAATCCGACTCAGACACTTTGTAGCAGAAACTTAACGTCTGGCAGATATTAAGCTTCCAAATTGAAATTTCATCATTTTTTTCGGTATTTTTTACCCGAAATTTTGACTTTGAAACTTCAGGAAAAATCGAAAAAAAATAAATGAATGCCTTGATTTTTGGTTTTAGATAGACACATTAATTACGCGTCGTTTAAGGTATCGCTTATAAAAATATAAAATCAAACGGCTAAGTTATAACCGTTTGACCAAAACGACCCAAAATGACTTTTACCTGAAAAAATACCGATACATGTTTCCGATTTTGTTTGCATATGATTTTTAAATCTGCTTCTAAATATCTACATGACATGTATAACTACATATTTGAGACGTACAAGTGTTTAGGACAGAGAGAGAGAGGGAGGGGGCATGAGTCAGCGCTTGGCAGGCGTTGCGTAGCCACTGAAATTTAATTTGTTTCTTCTGGCCATAATATTGATCCGACCTGATCCATATTCGGCAATCTGGTAGATATGGTAATTTTCCATGATTCTGCGTTTTTGGTTTTCATTTATCTTAAAAATTGTGGATATCACAGATTTACGTCTTTTGTGAGGGCGTAAGGGGGCGTGACAAAATTTTGAAATACACTTGTGCTGAATTGATATCACAGGGGTTTGGATAGAAAGTTTGGTTGCTCTAGCTCTTATAGTCTCTGAGATCTAGGCGCTCATTTAAACGAATAAGCAAAGCAGACAGGGTCGCGTGTGAGAGAGAGCGAGAGGGAATGATTACTTTCGAAATGGTTTTCTTCATTGTAGCTATAATAATGATCCGATCTGATCCAGATTCAACACTCTGATAGAAATGGTTTTTCTCTATGATTCTGCGTATTTAGTTTTCTTGTATCTTCATAATTGTGTGTGCCACAGACTTTCGTCCTTTGTGAGGGCGGAAAGGGGCGGGGGGAAATTTTGAAATACACTTTGAGTAGTGTGATAACAGAGGAGACGGTATACAAAGCTTGGTTACTCTAGCTTTAATAGTCTATGAGATATAGGCGCAAATGAAGACGGACGGACGGAAAGACAGACATGGCTATATCGACTCGGCTATTGATGCTGATCAAGAATATATATACTTTATGGGGTCGGAAACGCTTCCTTCTGGGCGTTACACACAACCGTTATCCCCACAAATCTAATCTACCCCTTACTCTTGGAGTACCGGGTATAAAAAGATTACACATAAATACATATTTTCAAGCAGACGACGTATCAAAAAACCGACAAATGTGTGTATTGCTTTCTCGTTATCTACCAGAAAATCAAAGGGAGAGTGAGAGACAAAAAAATTTGATATGTTCCGATCTGACAGTAAAACTGACAAGACTAGATTCGGTCAGTTCGTTTGAAGAAAACTATCAAAAGCTATAAGAAAACCGAATTGCTGATTCGGCGGAGCGAACGAAGCAAATCCCGCATTTCACAGAATCAATTCGGTTTCCCGTTCATGCAGTGCTCTAATACAGACACAGTGGCTGGATGTCTATTAGTGCAATAGGGGTATATAAAATTTGTGGTGATAGTGTATGTGTGCAACACCAAGAAGAAAGCGTTTGTAACTGAAACTGTCGGAGTCGTTTCGGCCTGCACCCTCTGTCTTCTGGTTGGACGGCCTAGCTCATGGAGATTGGCGTCGATTCAGTGCGGCCTCGACACTTGCGTTACAATAATAAAATCGAAGAAAGAGAAATAGGAATAACCGGACAATACGGGAACGGACTGAGACACGATATACCCCCATTCTGTTGGAGAACCGGTGTGTTCAGGTTCTCCTTCTATACCCACCCTACCTGTAGAGCTCAATCGAGCCTACCCAAAACATTGAAGAAGAAGTTAGTTCATGTTAATCTATTAATATAATTCATGGGAAGATATCGATATTTTAGGAGCTAATAAAAGTATGTAATGCATTGACTAAATCAGATAATTCCTTAGGAGAAAATTACCAATAATAGTTTAGATATGTAATGGTAACAGGACAGTTGAATAACATAGTGAGCTTAATTGACTTAATAAGTTAGGAAGAATTCATAAATATGCCATGCATCTCGATCGCCATGCACCGGGACTATTGATTTGACTATCATAAAGCTACGGCAAAGATCAACCTGTTTCGAATCAGGGTATGCTGACAAGACACGTGTGCATAACGATCGGTTACCGAGGCCTCAAGATGTCAATCTCGCTCCACCAGTTTTGCGCTATAGCTTATTGTTGCGTCACTTACACATCAATGTTGGCGGCTATGCCGTACTTACGACCTCATTGTATTAATTGTCCATTGGTGTCAGCAGGCCTGTTTACTCAAATGACTGTAGGCGATAAATTTGAATTGGGTAGTGCAACAGAACAAGCGCAAAACTATAAGAGAGTTTAAAAGGAAAATAAGTATAGGGCTAATGCGTGTTTAATTTATTTCAAATTTCAAACTCCTATCGATTAGGAGTCGGAAAGCTCTGCGACAGTCTTGGTTGTAGGTCCGGGTAATATGATATCGCCGAGGGATGGATGGTACGAGAACCGGCACGGGCTTCAAGGTTATGTAGATCAATGCCAATCGCAGCCCTTGGTGTCGGCCTATTTCAGCTCGGATCTAGCTAATGATAATGACAAGACTGCGGTATCCTTGGTTGTGGATCCGAGTCGGGGTCGGGACAAGTGGCACGGAAGCCTGCAGGTGCTTCAAGGTTATGTTGGTCAATGCCTCACAAGGTACCCTTGTGTCTGCCCGTCCTCTAACTCGGGTCTCGTCAAGTTTTAGCGATCTAGAAAGTGCTGTGATCGAAGAGCAGACCCATCAACTAACATATCTAATAACTACTCACGGCTATTACGGTGAAAGGGTGGAAAGGGCAACGGCGAAGAGTTGGCTGGTGATAGCGATATGGCCAGTTCGTGAGTGGGGTGGATGGTGTGGGTATGGTTGTACGTACTGCTGTGTCGATCGGCCAATTTATACCGGTTATGTGCTCTGCTACACGCACCTGGTCCAGGGACAGCCTTCACACACTCACTGTTGAATTAATCGCCACCAGCACCGCCAACAACTCACTCTGCTGGGTTTCCAACCTCTGCATGGTTATGTAACAAGTTAAAATTTTCCACACGTGGTGTGCCGAAATGTAACAAAACTTCACTTGGCCATAGCTGGCAGAAGAATAAAATGCAAGTTCAGAGCTCAAACCTAATGAGCTTTGAATTTGGAGATAGCTTTAATCTTGGTACGTGAAGAGAAGTAATTAATATCAGAGGCGTGAGATGCATGCTCAGAGCGCTAGTCATGAACTTAGAGAGTGGGAGACTTAAACTAAATAGCTTTGATCTTGCAAAGCTTTCATCAGAACAGTATGCAAGTAGATTTGCGATAAAGGCTTTATAGTAGCGTCCGTAATAATATGTCTAGCTGTGAAACATGTGCAAGCTTTACCGTCGCATCCGTAAAGAGTGGCAGGATTCTGTACATAAGCAGATGGCTGCAACGAACCTGATGGGGCAAGATGGGGCAACATGTCGCCCCGGCGACAAGCATTCTGGTATTACAGTTCTTTCATGGTATCTTGGGACTATCTTTTGGCTATTCTATTCGCTAGGTTAGGGGTACGTATAGCTACGTGCCGGTGTTGTGCGGTGGAGCAATTCCCGACTCGACCGTTGTTGAGGCTAACTTCAGGTGTACCTCCGTCCGTCACTCACACGCACTGGGTTCACCCTTCTACTGTTCTCAGCTCTACGCAGTAAGTCTTTCGGTATAGTCGGCTGTCCACTTGTCCTCTAGATCCTTTATCGTTCGCCGTGCGACGTTGCTCCTGTTAGATCACTCTGTATAACTGCATTTCGGTAATTCTTAGCTCCCGTTTTTGACTGTCCTCCTTCACTCCAGTGGACCTGCTCTTATAGGTTCCCTGTGGACCAGCTCGCGTAGCGTCGCTGCTTAGCCGCACCGGTTAATTCCTCTGGTAATTTTCCATCGGCCTCTTCCACTTCCCACGCCATTCTTAGCGGGATCGGCCTACATGGTCCACATGGTAGATGCCGCCGGCTACATGGCCTCCGTCCTTCGGCACAGCGCTGGCCCGATTCCGCCGTTCCCGTTCTTTCGCGGCAGTTTTGCTCAACGAAAAAATCTCTTTTGTCATCTTCTTGATCAATCTCGAACGTCCTTACCATCGACCGTAGGTTATACGTGCTGTGGTTTTTGTCAAACGCCTTTTCAGATGCTTAGGATGCTTCAGGAACTCATCTATTCTTGGGAGGTTAGCGGTGCCCTCGGTCAGCAATTCGAGTCTTTTCAACAGGTCATAATCTTCACCATGGGAAATCATTAGCTGGCCAAATACTATAAAATATGGCGAAACACCAACCGACTGAGGAATAGAACTTCGAAGGGACTATTAATACTGCTCAAGAAGGTATCCCATTCCCAATATAAGCTCTCAAAGCGGCATTTAGCAAGCGATTTTCTCTTTCCATATGTTGAACACCAGAAATCGAGAACCCTTATAAATGCGGGGGAATGGGCCAATAAATTCGAGATACAAACGCTGAAACAGTTATTCCCTGGTAACTCAAGCACCCATAGAAGGTGGAAGGAATTTAGTGAAGTACTTCGACGTCTTATAAGCCTCGCACTCATCACTGTGTTTGCGAACATCCACCACCATCCCAGGCCAATGCAAACGACGTCGAATTCGTTGCAGGCACTGTGCAGTTCTACAATGCGCGGAGGATAGTTGATCATGCGCTGATCTGATCACGCTTTTGTGCAAGGATTCAGAAGCAACTAATTTTCAACTGTTGTCCATTTGATACATGTATCCATCAACCACGCGATAGTCGGGTAAATTTGCTGCGGTCATCTTGTCTCGCAGAATACCATACTCCACCGACTGAAAGTCTTCTAAATGAAAATCTATCTCTGGCAATACTTCACAGTTTAGACTCTCTATTTCGTCTGACTAAAATGAACGAGATAGGGCATATGTCACAACATTTTGACAACCCTTGCGGTGTTCGATATTGAAACCGTAACCCTGAAGATTAAATCAGATTGGTTCATCCACCAGCGAAGACTAACGTGATCTGTAATGACAGTGAAAGGGTGACCCTCGATATAAATGCGATTCGTTCTCTGAAACGTTAGTTTCTCCAAGAAGGAAATAGATATGCCAAACTTCTGCCAAAAATTCATACCACATACATATTAGGTCGGTTGTTATCGAGAAAACTACCAATAACTCAAAGTCATCCTGAATATAATTATATGTCAGAAAAATAGTGATAGTCCTAGTGACAGACAGATTTTGTCCAATGGCCGTACGCATAACATCTTTCATTTTGACAAACTTCACTTCCTCCGACATAATTCGCTTGGTAAGGTATCGACCAATGATATTTTTATTGGCTATTTAAGTCTTGACCGAAAATTTCTACGCTGATAAAACGAATGTAGAATGTCATTGCAAGATTTGCATGAAACATTTACGTCGGTGTTGAATTTTTCTGTCCTTTTTTAGCCCGGCACTTTTGATTTTCTTGTTTTTGTCACACCTTGGCTTGTATGTATCCAGATTACCGCAACCGTAACAAAAGACACGGCGGAGTTTGAAACAATCCTGATATCGGTGCCCTTGTTCGTCACAGTTCCAACAATTTAATTTCCTGATGATCGATAAACCGCACAAATTTCTGCAGTAGATTCGTCTTCCACATGGCTCTCCCCTTCTCATGTATGCTCGTGTAGAACAGTGTTTACAGACAATCGGGATACGTTCGAACGAGGAACTTGCTTTGAACGAGAAATACGAAAGAACTCTTCGTGTCGATGGCACTGTCTACGCAAACTGGCTAAGCGTGGAGTATCGATATGCAATAACTCCAGTTTCAAATCAGGCTTAAGATTATGGCTAATTTCGATCGCTAAGTCGCTATCCAACATGGGTTCACGCAAATAATCTGCTATCGCTAAAAACGCATCTAAGTCCTCATAAAAAGTTGCATTCCTATTTCGTTGGCTGCAAGTCAGGTGTGCAGCTGTTCTAGCAATTGAGAACAAAAAATGGGCTAACTGAGCTTAAAGATTAAAAAATTAAAATTCCCATTCAGACATTGAGAAGTCAAAAAATTTACTCTGTAAACGAAGTCTTCTATTGCAAGATTATTCGCTAAGCCACTGAACTTTATGCGACAATTTGAAATAAGGTTCGAGATTCTTTCAGGATGCTCACCCATCGAATCATTCAAATTAGTCCGAGCACTGAAAGTTGCAGGCCTCTAGCTATTACTTCGAGCATTACTAGCACTGCTATGTCGTAGAGGAGGTAGCAGAATATCGCTCTCCCAATCAAGCTGACTCTCCTCTCTAACGTCACGAATGTAATGCACGTCACGAGCCTGAGTGGACAACGTTATGCTTCGTACTGTGTATAACTTTTTCACTGTGCTCTATAGTAAGGACGTGAAAATTCGAATAAGCTTTGTGTTTTGCAACAACATAGTCGATAATAAACAAAATTCTATTAGGTTTCGATATCAAGATCTAACAAGAGGGACTTTTCCTTAAGCACTCGCTCTGCAGAAATAGTTAAATAGAAGTATACCAATAGAAATATCTCAAAATCCGATAAGGAAATCTACTACAAACAAGATGAATTTCTTGTCTGACTAAAAGAGGAACAGAGAAAACAGAAAATCTCAAATCTGAGCAAATTTCACTTCCAGTCAGACAGATGCAAATTTTCTAAATATTTATTACGCGGCATAAAACCGCCTTGAATCAGAAATAATACTCCTGCACAATGAAATACTAGTACTATACTATCATACAAAAAGAAACAACTAAAATAAAATTAAGAAATTGTAACAACTTATCTCCTGGTCTGACCTGCTTAAGTGGCTAAAAATTACAAGAAGATAGAGGATAATAATAGATAATAATAATAGATGATAATAATATGTGAAAAAAATGAGACTATAAATTTGGGTTCATGGTATGGGTTTTGTTATACAAGTATAAGGACTCAATTACTCAATCACAATGCGTTAAGTCCATTGAGTCCATAGAGTCCATCAGACTTTTTACACTACAGCATCATTGTCGAAGGTGCGGACAAAATTTGCGAGGTGTTTACACTGAAGCCGCATCATTTTGTCAGCTATCGTTAGCTCCACCGAACAAAAAGTACGCGCTGCTGACTTCAGTGCGTCCCAAAATACCATGCAAGTCTTTGTGTTACCATTTTGTTGCTTGCAATCCGACTTATTATACCCGGTACTCGAAGAGTATAAGGGTATATTAGATTTGTGGCGATAACGGATAACGCGGATGTAACGTCCAGAAGGAAGCGTTTCCGACCCCATAAAGTATATATATTCTGGATCAGCATCAATAGCCGAGTCGATATAGCCGTGTCAGTCTGTCCGTCCGTTCGTCTGTCCGTCTTCATTAGCGCCTAGACCTCAGAGACTATCAAAGCTAGACCAACCAAATTTTGTATCCAGTCTCCTGTGTTATCACAGTACTACAAGTGTATTTCAAAATTTAGCCCCGCCCCTTTCCACCCACACAAAGGACGAAAATCTGTGGCATGCACAATTTTGATAGTACAAGAAAACTAAAAACGTAGAATCATAAAGAATGACCATTTCTACCAGAGTGTTGAATTTTGATCAGATCGGATTATTAATATAGGCACAATGAAGAAAACCATTTCAAAAGTCATCGTTCCCTCTCGCTCTCTCTCACACGCAACCCCGTCTGCTTTGCGCGTTCGTCCAGATGAGCGCCTAGATCTCAGAGACTATAAGAGCTAGAGCAACTAAACTTTCTATCCAAGCTAAGCTCCTGTGATATCACTTCAATACAAGTGTATTTCAAAATTTTGACACGCCCCCTTCCGCCCCCACAAAAAACGAAAATCTGTAAAATCCACAATTTTTAAGATAGAAGAAAACTAAAAACGCAGAATCATGGGAAATGACCGTATCTACCAGAATGCCGAATCTGGATCAGGTCGGATCAATATTATAGACAAACAATTCACACACAATTCCACTTCTCATATGTGTAGTTATTTAGATAACATATAATATATAAATATCTGGCATAGGGTTCGACGTAATTTTTTGAAATGTTCTATTTTGGCCAAAATTTCATTCGTTCCTTTTGCGAACATATAACAAATTATAATACATAAAACGTAAGCTCATATGTATATATACTGACAGAGTACCAGGTATAAAGTATAGCCCCGGCCTTTGCCGCGGCTCACAACGTTCCCCCTCGTTTTAATTGACATTTTCAGGTATTTTGGCCGCTCAACTTTAAATTGAATTTGTTTGATTCGACAAAAATACCCAGATACCGCGTCGATACCCCGAACAATTTCAGTTCTTTGTAAAAATACTTGACAGAATACGGTAATTCTTGCAAATCATGCGGCCGCATCATTGTCTTCTTCTATCCACAGGGCTCTTATCATTGTCGCATGTTCCATTTAACTGAAAAATCTTATGATGCGGCCTGATGTAAAAAGGGTATAAAGATAAACCCGATTCATCATTACTACGCAAATACAATATCACGCAAATTGACAAATGTAACTTTTAATTATTAAGTGAAATTAAGACAAATACATTTATTATAAGCCTCATAATGGATTTATTTATATGATATGTGTGACGATAAGTTTAGCGATTATATATGAAGAAAACCATTTCGAAAGACAGTGTTCCCTCTCGCACTCTCTCACTCGCGACCCCGTCTACCTTGCTCGTTCGTCTTTTTTGACTCCTAGTTCTCAGAGACTATAAGAGTTAGAGCAAACCAACTTTCTATCCAAGATCCTGTGATATCACTTCAATACAAATGTATTTCAAATTTTTGCTACTCGCTGTCGCCCCACAAAGAACGAAAATCTGCAGAATCCATATTTTTAAAGGTACTAAAAACGCAGAATCTGGATTAGGTCATCATTATAGCCAATTAACAATTAATTCTCTTATCGACCCCCCTTCGGCTACCAGGAGCCTAGTTCCTCAAGAGCTGGTTCCGACCTAGTTCCCAGCAACTAGTAGTAAATATTTTTTGAGTTAAAAAGGTATCATATAGTAATATTTATTACATATATAAATAATGCGAAATTAAGTGTATGTACCTGCAATTAGAATTATTAAAATAGAAGGATAAGAAAAAGTCATATATGTAATTTCGTTCAGAAATATGTACTTACATAAGCTCTTTTATTGAGATTCATTTGTTCATTAAATCCCTTCAGCTGTTCCACAGTTTTAATGGGAAAATATTGCTACCACTCCTTTTAATTGATCTAAAAGCAGTGTTGGTAATAAACAAAAATGTTCTATTAATCTTTTAGTCTTACCACGAATAATAGCATTCTCCTAATGTAGGGTTTCTGAAAGTATATATGTACGTATTTATTTCGATTTATATTTTCCAATATTCATTCCAATACTTACAAATTTTCTCTACCCTTTGTTTTCTGCATTTCCTTTCTGATTTCCGAACAGACTGTACACTTAGAACCATTCTCTGGAAAACAATTACATATCTATTTATTTATTTATAATAGTTAGCTATAATTTAAATTAACACTAACTTAGTATCTAAAGCGCTGGCTGCAAAGGCCTTCGGCTTGTTAGAGGTATTTAAGAGCTAGTTTGTATATTTACATATTTACATATAAATTTCGTTTACTTTAGTTGGGATTAAAGGAGGTGATATATGTTAGTTTTTTTTAGGAATTCAATAACTTTGGAGATGTTTTCTGCGGTTGGGTTTTCGAGGATGGATATGGGACATGTGTTTTGGAAGATTTGGTTTTTAAGGTGTGAAACTGCGGTGCAGTTAGTGAGGATATGTTTAATATTAAGGTCGTCTGTTGTGTGGCAGTTAGGGCAGGGTAGGATGTTGCCAGGGTTGTAGTAGTGTTGTTGTGTGAATCGTGTGTGTCCTAGTCTGAGCCTAATTATCTTAATTTGGTCACTACGTGTGATCCGTGTGCGCCTATATCTCAGAGACCATTTAAGATAGAGCAACCAAGTTTTGTATCCAGTCTCCTGTGTGATCACACTACTCCAAATGTGTTGCAAAATTTCGCCCCGCCCTTTTCCGCCCGCACAAAGGACGAAAGTCTGTGGCGTACACAATGTTGAAGATACGAAAAAACTAAAAACGCAGAATCATAGAGAATGACCATTTCTATCACAGTGTTGAATCTGGATCAGATTGGATCATTATTATAGCTACAATGAAGAAAACCATTTCGAAAGTCATCATTCCCTCTCGCTCTCTCACACACGCGACCCCATCTGCTTTGCCCATTCGTATTTTTTGACGCCTAGTTCTCAGAGACTATAAGGGCTAGAGCAACCAAACTTTCTATCCAAGCTCCTGTGATACCGAACCAGCACGAGTTGGTTTTAAAATTTTGCCACGCCCCCTTCCGCCCCCACAAAAAACGAAAATCTGTGGAATCCACAATTTTTAAGATAAATGAAAACCAAAAACGCAGAATCATGAAAAATTACCATATCTACCAGATTACCGAATCTGGATCAGATCGGATCAATATTATGGCCAGAAGAAACAAATTAAATTTCAGTGGCTACGCAACACCTGCCAAGCGCTGACTCATTCCCTCTCTCTCTGTCCTAAACACTTGTACGTCTCAAATATGTAGTTATACATACATGTCATGTAGAAATGTAGGCGCAGATATACAAAGCATATGTAAACAAAAATGGAAACATGTATAAAAATTCCAAAAAATTCATTTTCGTCCCTTTTGAGAACATATAATAAATTTCATAAATCGTAGGCTCATAAATGTATGTATGTATATACTGACTGAGTACCGGGTATAAGGTAGAGCCGCGGCCTTTGCCGCGGCTCACAACGTTCCCTCTCGTTTTTAATGTATTTGTGAAGAGGTGAGTTTGAACTGTTTAGTACTGTTTTGTAGGTTTTGGCTGTGATAAGGTCTCTTTTTTGTTCTATTGTGGGTATGTTTGATTCGAAGAGCAAATTGGGTATAGGGGTTGAGCGTAGTGCTCCAAGGGATGTGCGGATTGCAGCGTTAAATAAAGGTTTAAGTTTATTAATCGTTGATTTAGGGGCGTGGCCGTAGATAAAAAGTGCATAATCTATTTTTGATATTAGGGTTGCTTTAGTTATATTTAACAGTGTGTGTGTATTACAGTTTAGTTTAGGGCTTGATAGGCATTTAATGACGTTAAGTTTGTTATTTAAGGCTGGTTGAATTTGTTTTATGTGTGAGTCCCATCTGTATTTATTGTTTATTGTTAGTCCTAAGATTTTTAGGCTAGTGACTGCGGGGATCGGGGTATTGTTGCACGATATGTTGCAGGTGCAGTTCTGCTTTCGGCAAATGTGGAGGTGTTGGCATTTTTGTAGGGAAAGTGATGCTCCTGAATATGAACACCATTCATGAATGTTAGAGAAGAGGTTGTCTAGGTTGTATGTTTGGTTTTTTTGTTTATTGAGGGGAATAATTAGGAAAAAGTCGTCGGCGTAAGCACTGAATTGTATTTCTTTTTGCAGGCTGATGATGTGTGAGAGTTTGTTGTAGGCAATTAAGAAAAGAATGACCGATATTGGTGATCCTTGGGGGATACCATTGTATAGTGGGTATGGGCGGCTAATTATATTTTTAATTTTTGTTCTTATTTGCCTGTTAGACATAAAGTTTTTAATGAAGTTTGTAATTTTCGGTCCAACTTTCCAGGTGTTTAGCTGGTCAATTATGGTGTGCACTCCAACTCTGTCGAAAGCCTTTGAAAAGTCAAGGGCAATGACAGATGTGTGCTTTTTGGATTTCAGCGACCTGGTTATCAGGTGGTCTGCTAGGAGCAGACCGTCTGCAACCGATTTGCCGTGCTTAAATCCAGATTGGTTGGGATGGATAAGGTTTTTCTGCGTTACGAACCACCATAGGCGTTTGGCTATTATTTTTTCTAATGTTTTGGATAGGCAGCAATTTAGTGATATTGGTCTATAGTTGGCTATTATTGTTTTATTTGAGTTGGGCTTTAGTATGGGGATGACTAGGCTGGTTTTGTAGGATTGCGGGATGAAGTTGTTGAAAATAATATTGAATAGGTTAGTGATTCTTGTTTTAAGTACGTCGGAGGTGTTTTTGATCATAGGGTATGATATTCGGTTGAGGCCAGGAGTTGATCCTTTAAGGGAGTGCAATGCAGATAGTAGTTCTATTTGTGTAATGTCTGATTCTATTGTTTGTGCTGTCGGACAGGGTATAACGGTAGTTGTTGAGTCTGAGTATTTGTTGGCAGTGAAGTTTTGGTTAAAGTTTTCGTCTTTGGAGTGGTCTGACCAGTATTGAGCAAAAAGATGAGCTATGTGGGTGGTTTCTGTCGTGTGTAAGTTGTTCGTTGTATCTGTGATACAATGAATGGTTTTAGTTGGGTTGAGTCCGCAGAGACGTCGGATGCTTGCCCAGATTTTGTCTGAGGGGGTATTGGGGTCGATTGTGGACGTGAAGTCTGTCATGGCTTTAGTTTTCGATAATTTTAGCTCTCTTCGGAAGAGTGCGTTAGCTCGTTTGTAATTAAGGAGATTTTCAGTGCTGTTGAAACATTTGAAGGTCTGCCAGGTTTTAAATTTATTTGCCCTAAGTTTAGTCAGGGTCTTATTCCACCAGGGAGTGTTTTTGCTGAAGCGATGCGGGGTTGTCTGTGGTATACTGTGGTGTGCCGCTTGTAGAATTATTTTGTTTATGATTGCGGCTTCTTTATTGATGTTCGTGCTTTTAGGTATCAGTTCACTTAAATCATTAGTTAGTTTTTTGAATAGTGGCCAATCTGCTTCTTTTATTTTGAAAAAGGGTCGAGAGAAGTTTGCTGATTGTGACTGTGGGAACAAGGATATTAGAATTGGGAAATGATCGCTTCCATGAAGGTCATCGACTATTTTCCAGTTAGTGAAGGGGGTGAGTTGGGGAGAGCATAACGAAAGGTCTATGTGGGTGAATGTATTGTGTGTGGAAAAGTGGGTTGGGGAGCCGTCGTTGAGTAAAGTGAGGTTGGCGGTTTGGAAAAATTTTGATAGTATTCTGCCTCTTCTATTGTCCTGGGGTGATCCCCAACTGTGATGCCAGCTGTTGAAGTCGCCTAGGATAATTTGGTTGGTATTGTGTGTTTCAAAATGGTCGTTTAAGCATTTGAGTGAAAAAGGTTTGTTGGGAGGGATGTATGTTGAAAGGATGTTAATTTTTGTTTTTGATGTAATTTCTATTCCGAGTGTTTCAAGGTGTCGAGATTGGTTTGATTGAGAGTGTTGTATGGATTTGTGGACTAAAGTGGCTACTCCACCAAATCTGTTGGATGCTGTGTTGGAATAAATAAGGTAATTTACTGGGACGGGGGAGGGGTTATTTGTGTTGAAATGGTGAGTTTCTTGGAGACATATGATTTGTGGAGAGTATTTTTTTATGATAATTAAGAGTTCATTGTAGTTGTTTGTGTATCCTCTAATGTTCCATTGTAGTATTTTGAGCATTGCTATAGTTTTGAGTTTAAGTGTTTAAAGTTGGTATTTGGTTTTGTTTTGGATTTAAGCTAGAGTTAAGTATAGGATTTTTGTTTTAAATAGATTCGCTGTCGCTGTGTTGGTTCTTGTTTTTGGCGGTTCTTGGTTTGGTTTTTGTTTTGGTTTTGGGGGGCTTAAAGTTAGTAGATAGGGGACTAGACTTATCTTTAAGAAATATTCTTAGTTTTATATCTTCGGTGGGTTGCGATGTATGAGATTTGTTTTCCGTATTGGGAATGTTACTGTCTGTTTCCATGTCTTCTGCTACGATATGATGTTGTTGATGTTCTTTTTGTAACTGTGCTGTTTCGGTTGATCGTGCTGTGGTTGACTGTGTTGTGGATGTGTTATGGTTATGGGATGTGGAAGTAGATGGGGAGTTTCTTGGTTGCTGCGTGGCGCTGGTTTGTGTGTGTGTGCATGGGGAATTGGGTGATGTGTGTGTTGGTGCGTGTGTTGTTGTTGTAAGTGATGTTGATTGTGCAGCTGTTTTGGCGTAGGTATTTCTCATCTGCTGGTTGTGTCTATTGTGCTATATATCTAGTGCAGTTTTGTGATCGACTTGTTCGGTGATTTTTATTGCAGTTAATTCCTGTTGCTTAAGGAATGTCGGGCATTTGCGGTCGAGAGGGCTATGTTGGTAGTCGGCTTCAGGGTTATTTTTGCAGTTTAGGCAGTTCCTCATCTTTTTGCAAAGTTCTCCTTCGTTTGTATGTTTTCCTTCTGAGCAGTTTTTGCATGATTCTGGACTCTTACATATGGTGGCAGGGTGACCAAAACGTAGACAGTTTTTGCATTGAAGGGGAAGGGGGATATAAGGTCGCACTCGGACGATTTCGTATCCGATGTTAATTTTTTCGGGTAATTTGTGTGTTGCGAATGTTATTATAATAAGTCCCGTTTCTGTGAGTGTGTTGCCTTCTTGGTTTGGGTTGTTTGGTTGTTTTTTTAGAATTTTTCGTACTTCTGATACGTTCTGCGCTTTTAGTTCTTGTAGGATTTCGTTCTCGGCTATGTAACGTAGTACATTACAGTATATAACTCCTTTTGTGAAGTTTAATGTTTTGTGTTCTGTTGCGGTAATGTCTATGTCTGTCATTTTGGTAAGCCTGAGTAATTTTAACGCTTGCAGTTTAGTTTTAGTTTTAATAAGAAGAGAGCCGTCTCTTATTTTTTTGCACATTTCCACTTCCCCTCCACAGGCATAGTCTATGGTTTTTTTAATGACGAATGGTGATACCTTTTCGAAAGATTCGTTATCATTTCGTTTTAAGACGATATATTTGGGTTCGTTTAGTTGTGCGTTGTTTGTTGTTCTGTTTAATTTGCTTATGTCCGGTGGCTCGTGCATGGTTATTGTTTTTGGGCTCAAGCCCGGTGTAACTGTTTGTGTTGTGTGTTTGTTTTTGTTTTTTTGTTTTCTCTTTTGTTCTTAATATTTGTTTGTCACGGGGTTGCTGGTAAGCTTTTGCGTTTGCGTTTAGCGGTTCTTATACAGTTG
Source organism: Drosophila algonquin (assembly GCA_035041765.1). Classification (NCBI taxonomy): domain Eukaryota; kingdom Metazoa; phylum Arthropoda; class Insecta; order Diptera; family Drosophilidae; genus Drosophila; species Drosophila algonquin. The sequence goes on from JAWNKY010001640.1 coordinate 56,274, forward strand.
CAGCACGTCTTGTCTCTTGAGAGGTTGAAGTGATACTGTACATATCTATATTAGCGACGCAAATGGATATTTTACATCCTAATTTAAAAAAAATATAATATGTCGCTAAGTACCTGTTTATTACCGTATATTTGATGAAATATGTAAGTGTATATTTCACACTTTTTATTTGATCAGCTAGATCCACTAGATCTTGATCAGAAATGAAAAAAAATAAACGCAGAAAGAAAAACGCGCGAAGTACATATACATTTTGTTTTTGTACTTTTTTGTCTCTTGCATTCCACGAGCTCAAGTACAGTAGAATATCACGATTAACTTAACATTTGGTCCATTTAGCATGACGTGGCAAAATCACAGAGTCCACACTGTATTGTTATTTGTCGACTTCGAAAACAAAACAAAGCCAGCTTCGTATTTCGGATCTGTTTAGACTGGTCGACGTTCGCTTCCCCCGTAACTAGTCGCTGAACTAGTACATTGTAGTCGACGTAGACCTGGTCAATGTTCTCTTCCCCCGTTACTAGTTGTGTAGCTAGTTGCGCGGTAACCGAAGCGGAATTAGTTCGAGAAGGGTCAACTGACCCCTTTGGTTCTACAGGGAAGATATATATGTAGGAGTAGAAATGTAGAAGATAGATAAGAGATAGACAAAAATGGAACCCGGTAACATCTTATTTATACAAATCTTTCAAAAGGTTCGACTTAATTTGTTTTATAAACTGTCTTTTTTGGCTGAAAATAAATTGTTCCCTTTTGCGAACATATAATAAATTACATAAATCGTAAGCTCACATGTACATTTGTAAACTGACTGAGTACCGCGTAAGTAACGCTCTTTATATGCTTGTTTTTTTATACCCGGTACTCGAAGAGTATAGGGGTATGTGGGATTTGAATCTGGCGGACAACCACAAAAGGGGCACACTAGAAGCAGGGCAAGCTATATGGCAACCTTCTGATCACCTGTCGATACCCATCTATAGATACCTTGGCCGAGCGTCGTTGTGAGCGTGAGTCGTTCGTGTCGAGTCGTACAGAAAACATCATAACAAGACTACTTTAACACAATAATTATAAGCACCCAATGTAACACGTAATTTCCTACAGGACTATTAGATTTGTGTTGATATTGGATGTGTGTAACGCCCATAAGGAAGCGGTTCCGACCCCATAAAGTATATATATTCTGGATCAGCATCAATAGCCGAGTCGATATAGCCGTGTCAGTCTGTCCGTCCGTTCGTCTGTCCGTCTTCATTAGCGCCTAGACCTCAGAGACTATCAAAGCTAGACCAACCAAATTTTGTATCCAGTCTCCTGTGTTATCACAGTACTACAAGTGTATTTCAAAATTTAGCCCCGCCCCTTTCCACCCACACAAAGGACGAAAATCTGTGGCATGCACAAATTTGATAGTACAAGAAAACTAAAAACGTAGAATCATAAAGAATGACCATTTCTACCAGAGTGTTGAATTTTGATCAGATCGGATTATTAATATAGGCACAATGAAGAAAACCATTTCAAAAGTCATCGTTCCCTCTCGCTCTCTCTCACACGCAACCCCGTCTGCTTTGCGCGTTCGTCCAGATGAGCGCCTAGATCTCAGAGACTATAAGAGCTAGAGCAACTAAACTTTCTATCCAAGCTAAGCTCCTGTGATATCACTTCAATACAAGTGTATTTCAAAATTTTGACACGCCCCCTTCCGCCCCCACAAAAAACGAAAATCTGTAAAATCCACAATTTTTAAGATAGAAGAAAACTAAAAACGCAGAATCATGGGAAATGACCGTATCTACCAGAATGCCGAATCTGGATCAGGTCGGATCAATATTATAGACAAACAATTCACACACAATTCCACTTCTCATATGTGTAGTTATTTAGATAACATATAATATATAAATATCTGGCATAGGGTTCGACGTAATTTTTTGAAATGTTCTATTTTGGCCAAAATTTCATTCGTTCCTTTTGCGAACATATAACAAATTATAATACATAAAACGTAAGCTCATATGTATATATACTGACAGAGTACCAGGTATAAAGTATAGCCCCGGCCTTTGCCGCGGCTCACAACGTTCCCCCTCGTTTTAATTGACATTTTCAGGTATTTTGGCCGCTCAACTTTAAATTGAATTTGTTTGATTCGACAAAAATACCCAGATACCGCGTCGATACCCCGAACAATTTCAGTTCTTTGTAAAAATACTTGACAGAATACGGTAATTCTTGCAAATCATGCGGCCGCATCATTGTCTTCTTCTATCCACAGGGCTCTTGATCAGTATTAATAGCCGAGTCTACATAGCCATGTTTGTCTGTCCGACCGTTGGTCCGTCCATACGTCTCTCATACGTCTTCATAAGCGCCTAGATCTCAGAGACTATCAAAGCTAGAGCAACCAAATTTTGTATCCAATCTTCTGTGTTATCACACTGCTTCAAGAGTATTTAAAAATTTCGGCACGTCCCCTTCCGCCGACACAGGGGACGAAAATATGTGGCTTACACAATTTTTAAAATACGAGAAAACTAAAAATGCAAAATCAGAGGATGACCGTATCTTGCCGAGTCTGGATCAGGTCGGATCATTAATATAGCCAAAATGAAGAAAACCATTTCCAAAGTCATCGTTCCCTATCGCTCTCTCTCACACGCCACTCCGTCTGTTTCGGATCATTATATTCATTATTATACTAAGTCCCTCTTTCTCTCGCACACACTTCCACAACATATTTATGTAGATATACATACAGGTATGTAGATGTAGAAATGTAGAGGACTGATGTAAAAAACATATGTAAACAAAAATATAAGCAGATAACATCTAATATATAAAAAAATCCCAAAGGGTTCGATTTTAATTTTTTAAATTTTCTTTTTTGGCTAAAATTTCTTTGTTCCCTTTTGCGAACATATAATAAATTACATAAATCGTAAGCACACATATACATACACTGACTGGGTATCGGGTATAAAGTATAGTCGCGGCCATTGTTGCGGCTAACAAAGTTTCACCTCGTTTTACTCTCGGTTTTTTTTCATGCTGACCATGTCCGCGAACTTCAGTTTTTTTATGACTCTGCAAAAAAGGGCCACTTCTTGCATAACTAAAGTAGGCAGACTTTTGCGTCTTTATGTAGCAAGCAGTTTACCGACAACGATTTTAAAAATATTGGCTAATTTTATTATACCCGGTACTCGAAGAGTATAAGGGTATATTAGATTTGTGGGGATAACGGTTTTGTGTAACGCCCAGAAGGAAGCGTTTCCGACCCCATAAAGTATATATATTCTTGATCAGCATCAATAGCCGAGTCGATATAGCCATGTCTGTCTGTCCGTCCGTCCGTCTTCGTTTGCGCCTATATCTCAGAGACTATTAAAGCTAGAGCAACCAAGTTTTGTATCCAATCTCCTCTGTGATCACACTACTCAAAGTGTATTTCAAAATTTCGCCCCGCCCCCTTCCGCCCCCACAAAGAACGAAAGTCTGTGGCGTATACAATGTTGAAAATACGAGAAAACTAAAAACGCAGAATTATAGCGAATGATCATTTCTATCAGAGTGTTGAATCTGGATCAGATCGGATCATTATTATAGCTACAATGAAGAAAACCATTTCTAAAGTCATCATTCCCTCTCGCTCTCTCTCACACGCCACTCTGTCTGCTTTGCTTATTCGTTTAAATGAGCGCCTAGATCTCAGAAACTATAAGAGCTAGAGCAACCAAACTTTCTATCCAAGCTCCTGTGATATCAAACCAGTACAAGTGTATTTCAAAATTTTGCCACGCCCCTTTCCGCCCCCACAAAAGACGAAAATCTGTGGAATCCGAATATTTATCAGGACGGATCAATATTATGGCCAGAAGAAACAAATTAAATTTCAGTGGCTACGCAACTCCTGCCAAGCGCTTCTCATTCCCTCTCTCTCTCTCGCAAACACTTGTACGTCTCAAATATGTAGTTATACATGTCATGTAGAAATTTAGAACCAAATGTAAAAAGCATATGCAAACAAAATTGAAAACATGAATAATATTTCAAAAATGATTTGATTTAATTTTTTTGAAATATTATTTTTTGCCCAAAATTTAATTTGTCCCTTTTGCGAACACATAATAAATTGCATAAATCGCAAGCTCATATCTGTATGTATGTGTATACTGACTGAGTACCGGGTATAAGGTAGAGCCGCGGCCTTTGCCGCGGCTCACAACGTTCCACCTCGTTATGAATGTTTACGTACCGATGTATTTCAATATCAAATTTTACAACTCGGTGGTATATGGCAGCAAGCTTTTATTTCATTATATTCAGTCAACGCGATTCTTGCGACTCGATTTTTGAGAAATTGAAAACAAAGCTATCCAAAACAATGCATTTTTGGCACACACTGAAAATATTCGATGAGAGGAAATCTGTCCGCGAAACAGCCATTAAACAAAATTTTTTGTTTTCGCGAAAAATTAAATGACCCACCGAAACTCAAAAGTTACAAGAAGAACAGCATTAATTTCGACTGCACAGATTACATACATTTAGTTAAATTGGGTACTGACGAAATTTTATTTGAACGATGTGTGGAATTGTTAACTCAAATCTCACGGCGCGTAATGACGTTATGTCAGTAACTTTAGAAAATCGTTCCAAAAATCCTCAAATGGAGTTTAAAAAATACTTTAAAAGTTGACAAATAAGTAATTTTTTCTTTTAAAATATTTCTTATTTCCATTTAAAAAATAAAACATAAAGTTCAGAAAATGTAAAAAGAACATTTTCTATTTTTACGTTTGACCGTTAATTTAATTTTATTTTATTAAGGACAAATTCTTAGTGCTACAGTATTACTACTATAAATTAGAGCACTAATCACTATGACAAATTGTCAAAACATATATATGTACATACATATATGCATTTATAAATATCAAAATAAATAAAAAATTAAAATCTTAGGAATAGTAACATTGAACAGTAAGATAAGGTATTTTGAACTTTAAACGTTGGATGACTTTCATGTAGTTTAAGACTATGTATATATGCATATATATATTTTGTTATTATTTTATTTAATTTAATTTATTTATTATTTTTTTTAGTTTTTTTTTTTATTATTATTATATTATTTTTTTTTATTATTATTATATTATTTTTTTTTATTATTATTATATTATTTTTTTTTATTATTATTATATTATTTTTTTTTATTATTATTATATTATTTTTTTTTTTTATTATTTGAATTATTAGAATTGATTAAGATTTTTATAGGGTGCTATAGTAAATCGTATAAATTGGTATTCTCCTTTTATGGATTTAAATATGTTAGGAAGACTATTCCACAGTTGAACAGCATAAATATAAAATTGTTTCTCTGCACATGCTAACCGGGTTCTCAAGCAAAGTAGATTTTATAGTCTTGTAAATTTATTTATTTTTATCAAGCTAGTAAAGCGTTCGACTCTGTAAACCATTCCCTCCCAGCCCAAAAGCTCAACCTTCTAGGATTGCCGCCCAATCTCCTGAGATGGATTTATTGTTATCAAGCTAGTAAAGCGTTCGACTCTGTAAACCATTCCCTCCTAGCCCGAAAGCTCAACCTTCTAGGGTTCCCGCCTAATCTCCTGAGATCGATCTCTAGCTACCTTTGTTCTAGGTCTCAAAGAGTCCTTTTCAAAAACTCCCTGTCCTCACCAGTTATGGTGACTTCGGGTGTACCACAGGGCAGCCATCTAGGTCTCTTTAAACTCTTTAGAAATGACCTTCCTTCTGAA
>JAWNKY010001657.1:0-14853 GCA_035041765.1 Drosophila algonquin
AGCCCTGTATGACGTTATGAAATGCTTCATTGTTTCCATCAAGGTTTCGTCCTCAGTTTGCTTTACATACAATCCATATACTTTTAAATTGTACTTCACTGATTTGTACTCACTCATACAGTGACGCAATAGGTTTACTGTATCATTTTTACAATCCATGTAAAAATCTTTCAAATCAATCTTATCATTTTTATCAGAGTGAATACGATATGCTTTTAAGGGAAACTTCGACTCAGTTGAAATTAAAATTACGTTTTCATTTTCCTCTAGTTGCGCTGCTATTGCATTCTTATGCGTTTCTGAGATTATGTGACGCAATTCTCTAGACGGAGGAAAACATTCACCGCAAATTGCACAATTAATATTTCCAAATCCAATCGAAGGTTCCATTCTCGGACGTTTTGAGGCTGCTGACGTTGATGGTCCTTGGTAATCACTTGAGGTTGATCCTCTGCTCATAAGAACCTCAAAAGCATTTCGAGGTCCCAAGCATTTCTCATAATGAGAATCAAATTGTATAAAGTCGACGGACTTAGAGCACAGGTCACACACTACAGTATTTGGAGAGCCCGAGCATCTCCCATAATGGAATTCAAACTCCTTAACATTAACGAATTTGTTACACAGGTCACACAACACGTTTGATGCCATTTTTAGTTTTAAAGGTTGTTTTAAATCTCTACTCACTGTCACTATTGGAATAGTACTAAGGGTTTTTTGCTAAATGACACTCTATTTATCAACCAAACTCCTACCTAGTATTTTGTATACAAAAACCTGTTTCATCGATTCCTACAAGGACTATGTAATAATAGAATATGAAATTGAACCAATAAATACACCTGTACCTGTATTCTACCTGAAATCCACTTATTGTTTTTGTGTAATCCTAACTTGGAAACCAGTTTCAAACGAATCCTCTGATTCTCTTTGGGGGATGTAACATGTAATCCTAACTTGGAAAACCAGTTTCAAACGAATCCCCTGATTCTCTTTGAGGGATGTAACGTGTAATAAGAGGAAGCGAAATTCAACCAATCAAAAGTAAAAACGAAACCATTGAGAATAAATATTTATTATTTTTAGACAAATACATAAAATATTTATATTATAACTATAATCGTAATATTAAAATTCAGCCTCAGCTCTTTCCACCGCAGCTATTAATTCAGCGTCATCTTCATCCCGAAGTAGTTCCTGGAGGTGATGCCTTTCATCAACCAAATCAAAAATGTAGTCATCATCCGGGAAAACGTATGATGAATAAGGATTCGACATTGCAATTATGGAATCATCATCATCCCATTGAATCTCATACATAGCATTTAAATTCTCGAGTTCTCTTGCAATTATGGAATCATCATCATCCCATTGAATCTCATACATAGCATTTACATTCTCGAGATCTCTCTCCAGAGCGTTTTGAGTCTTAATCCCAAAATAGTAGTAATGAAAAGGGGTGCCGGCGTCTTTTACTATTTGATTATCCTGTCTATATATATGTTTCACTCTTAATGTGTACTAAAACCTCTTTACGGATATTTTTTCTTAAAAATTTATTTTCATAATACAATGTAAATAAAAAATCCTATGTATTTTAACATGATCATACAGCCCCCTCTATGTTAGGGCATCGACGATCTCATCCACAGATGGCGCCACGGGCCTTTTCACGGGCCACCCCTTTTCATTACTACTTGGGTGGCGCCCCCTATCGGCGAAAATGTGAACTAACTTTAATCTCAGTCCTCTTTCACTCGTGTCTAAATATACTCTCAAATAGATCTCGATCCTTTCACTCATACTCTCTCTCCTCCCTCTTATTTATTTTGCCTCTCATTTATACTCTCTCCTCCCTCATATTTATTATGGACCGGTTTCATGTTGCGATTCAAACAACCCTCAAACAGGTTTTTCATACTCTCAAATAGATCTCTCTCCTCCCTCTTATTTATTTTGCCTCTCACTTATACTTTCTCCTCCCTCATATTTATTATGGACCGGTTTTCCTCGATTGGTTTCGTGTGGCGATTCAAACAACCTTCAAACAGGTGTTTCATCCCTTTGAAATGAATCTGGTAATAGTTTAGAGGTAGATTTTTAATGAACTCCTTGTAAAAGGGTCACAATGTCCTTGAATCATTTTGCACTTTCTTTTTCTTTGTCTGTTTTTGTATACCTGACACTGTCCTATAGTTGATTGCCTATATAATAGCTACTGAGGTCGTTTACTGAGATTTGCGTTGATTAAGCATTAATAATAATAAAAACATTCTTTTAATAAAAAGGGCCAATATGGACATCTAATACATTTTGGACCCTTATGCATGCTGTAGCTATATAATATATAATTTAAATAATTCCCAAAAGAGTATTTTAAAGCTTATGCACGTGGCGATTACAGGATTAGGCAAGATCTACAGCACATTGGTCGCACATTTATTTCTGGCACTGAGATAGCTGCTAAGTAAGCCGTACATATATTATTTTCTAGGCATTCCGTTGTCCAGAACTAGACAAATGTGTTCATATAAATATTTCCCTCCAGAGCAACGAGTTCGAATGCTCAAATCCAAAAGCATCCTACAAAATATGACTCATGAGTAAATTGACATATTCGTTAAAGGATTGGTGGAGCGGTAAGAACAAAGACCAACAGATCTTCAGGTCCTGTGATTAGCCGATTTTGCAAGCGATAGCAAGCTATGAATTTCCTAAAAACGTGAAAAGAGCTGTCCAAAATAGCGATGGTGAAGAGGACGAAGAAATGGACCAAGCCATCAATTTTAAAATATATAATGTTTAATATAAATACAGATAGGTCCTACTATTTTAGAGAATTTGTCATGCTGTTTTATCCGTGAAGAGATAAAGAAAGAGATTTAGTGAACGAAAACAACGAGGGTTTTTATAACAATCATCAGGATTTAGATAGTTCAAATTTCTAAAAATACAATGAGTTAGCATATTTAGAAGGCCATAGAAGCCAATAGAGAGGAAAATGTAGGTGAAGCAGTAGTTGATGAGGCAATTGAGTAACTTGAAAGACCGGGCAACGATTCAAGATAGGAGTATTAATTAAGCTTCCTCTGATTTTTCAACTTACTTTGGTAGCCCATTTAATTAGATCGCTTAATTTTAATCAAAAAAATTAGGCAGTTTTTTTTATGAGTTTGTAGATGGCGGCGCAGGCGTCGGTAAACGTAGGACAATATCAACCATTTCTTAGACTAATTCCCAAGACTTTACTCGTAGTCTTTGGCTCTAGTCTCTGGAACGGCTTTAAGTTTTTCGAACTTACAGAGATAATGCGATAGCGAGATGACTAAGCTTTTACAACCGCACTAAATAGCATGGCACCACCAAGTTCCCAGATCTTCAGTATGGATACCCAAAGCGATATTGTTCTCGACGATATTAAAGCCATAACGGCCACGTAGAAGAAGAAGCACCACATGTGGCAACTCTGTGAAATGACGGATCTGGTAACGATGAAAACAGCGGGCCAATTAAGGATACAACAGCGAAGCAAATACACATAGTTTTTTAAAGCTCTCGTCGTCTTTACATACATACGGAAGAGTGTGTGTATGCATTATGTAGCCACTGAAATTTAATTTCTTCCTTCCGGCTTTAATAATTCTTCGATCTGATCCAGACTCGGCTATCTGGTAGATTCGGTTATTTTTCATGATTCTGGTTTTCTCGTATCTTAAAAATTGTGGATTCCACAGATTTTCGTTCTTTTTTGGGACGGGGCATGTTAACATTTTTAAGTACACTTGTATTGAAATGATATTCCAGGAACTTGGACAGAAAGTTCAGTTGCTCTACCTTTTATATTCTCTGAGATATAGGCGTTAATGAAGACGGACAGACAAACATGACTCGACCCAAGACAAAGTGTAGTGGAAGAGAAAGTGTAGTCGAAAGTGAACGGACGCGTCTTGAATTCCACCAGTGTTTTGCCAAACTCCCAAGCGAAGAATCGCCCAAAAAAAATGGGAAACAGGATAACGAAGTGTACGTACCGAGTTGTGCCCTGCGCCAAAAGCAAACATTTTGGCGCATTTTTATAAGGCTAAAAGCGGTGCTCCATCCCGAAAAGAGGGGCGAAGGAACACCCACTCACAGCTTCCACGCTTTTTATTTGTTTGGACAAAAACTAATTTTACACGCGCGATTGCAGTTTTTTGCTCTCCTTTTCGACTCGCCAATCAGCTGACTGGCCCGATAGTGCTGGATAGTGCTCTAAGCCACCAGCTGGCACTAATCAACCTATCGGCTACAATACCCCTGTAGCAAGCAGCTTCTACCTGTGTGCACCGAATTGCGATATCAATCCCGCATATCACTGCATATTCACAGGCTGAACGAGAGACGCTAGGAGGACTGCATAACCAACCTCTGATCCCGCGCTCAGGCGGTGCCCGGTCAATGTGCTCGTCGTGGACCGGGAGGGGCGGTATATCCCCCATCGATCAGCCAAGGTGAAATCCCAAGTACGCACGGAATGGAGTCAGAAAATCCATTCGTGGGCAGCTCGGCGCTGGCAAGATCGCCACGTCAAGCAGTAGGAGGAGCTACCGAATTTGACGACGCATCGGTGTTCAGGGCGGGCAGCAAGCTTACTCGATCGTCGGCACCCTCGTCAGCTCCATCAGCAGGACAGAGCACGGACGCGGACTCCAGGGACACTCCCAAGAGGGTTCGCGACCCTGCCAGCCCAGCTAGCTCTCAGAGAACGACGCCGCCCAAGAGGAGCAAGGCGCACCAGGAGGCATCATGCCTCGAGAACCTCAAGGAGATGGGAGGAGATAAGGTGCATATTGCAATCAATTGCAGGAGCACCGTGGACAGGAGTGGATGCTGCATCAAATGCAGAGGGCAGGGGCACAAGGCAGCAGAATGCAGCAACTAGCCATCGTGCTTCATCTGCTCAGCAGCCGAAAAGAAGGAGATCAGGCAGGCGGCCTGCCAAGCCGCAAACAGTAGGGTCGTACAATCCAGAACATCATGCAGCTGATTCAACTCAACTTAAGCTCGTCCGAAGGAACGTAGGATGCATCTGGACTTACAGCTGCTACCTGGCGCCCAGTCTCTCCCAGGAGGCCTTCAGACATATTTTGGACGAACTAAGGTGCAACCTACGAGTCGGGGTCAACTTTAACAGCTGGGCCCTGCGACGTTGGACCTAGTCCTGCTGAGCAAAGGATCTCAACAGACCTTCAACAGGGAAGGAGCAGGGTTGATCATCGACTTTAAATATGCCAGTAGCGAGGTGCCCCGAGGTGTTCACCGCCATCGACCACGAGGCCAATGCTTGCTGGGTATGTCTGCTGGAGGAAGAAGAGTTCCACCCCGGCAGGGGAAGGCATACCGCTAGGTACGCTGAGGCCTCAGTCCTTCGCTAGCGCACCTAAGGGATTCACTTCCAGTGAGGCAGCTGGAGCCAACGAGTGGGCAACCAATCTGGCCGAAGCAGTGGAGGGGCCTGCAAGCAGAGCGTGCAGCAGAAGAAGGTCCCACCATGGACCGGTGTTCTGGTGGAGCGAGGAGATAGCCGCTTTGGCATGGATGCACGTTCAGCGGAGCTGAAGAATGCCATTCAGCTCCTTCTTCGCCAAGCTATGTGATGCCACCGAAGATTATCCCTGTGGAGGTGCATACAGGATGGTCGTGAAGTGGATAAACGCGGGCAGCAAAGCCCAAAGCTCCCGTGCCACTGGAAGGGATAGTCGGTGCTCTATTTTCTCGAGACCGGCCGATCACAAGAGCCCCATGTTCCGAGGTTAGCCCCGGTCACGGAAGACGATTTGCTACAGGCTAGAAGAAATCTGAACCCAAAGAAGGCCCTGGGATCAGATGCGATCCCAAACAGAGCGCTGAAGCTGGCACTAGCGTTACTACCGAGAGAAGTTTCGGGACTCTTCAACAGATGTCTCCATGAGGGAACGTTCCCCGTGAGGTGGAAGAGGCAACGACTCTCCTACTACTTGCCAAGCCGGTCAAGCCACCGGGGGAGGCCTCCTAATACAGACATATCTGCCTCCTGGAGTCGATAGGGAAAGTCTTCGAGACGGTGACTGGCGTAAGCCTAAGTGCAGCCATTGAAGCAGCAGGTGGTCTCACCGCAAACCAATACGGTTTCAGGAAGAGGTCGATAGCAGTCGCCATTTCTAGAGCAAAGCAAACGACAAAAGAGGCCACTGCAAGGACCCGGTGGAAAGGATGGACGAAGTCCTATTGTCTGGTGGGGGCACTGGACATAAGGAACGCCTGCAACTCGGCTGAATGGGGCCGTACGCTGGAGGCACCTTCCACATCCCGGGCTACGTGCTAAACATAGCGGTCAGCTACTTCAACGACAGGGTGCTCACCTCGGACACGAGTCTGGTTTCCAGGGCATAAGAAGTCTCTGCCGGAATCCCCCTGGGCTACCCCCTGCTCTGGAACGCCATGTACGTCATAAGGCTCCCGATGCCAGCAAACACTAGTTTAGTGCTTTCGATGACGACGTCACAATAGGGGTGGATGATTAGGTGCTCGCCGTCGCGGATCATCAGGCCAACGTGGCAATCCATATCATAGAAGAGTGGCTAGATTTCGCAGAACTGGACCTAGCGGTCCAAAAAAACGTATGCCCCTGAACACGAAAGGACCGAAGAAGGCAAGGAGAAGTTCTACGCCGCGACGGTGAAAACCTACATGCGAGGGGTGGAGGCAGTATACAGATTGTGCGCCATGAGGATAGCGTGCTTATTCCGGACTATCTCGGACGAAGCAGCACTAGTCATCAGGGAGCTGATTCGGGAAAGGACGGAGGTCCACGTCATGCCAGAAATAGCAGCAGACCCAGAGGGACAGGTCACCCGACGGGCGCTATACCAATTCCGAGCTTAGAGTGCTGTCTCGGTAGAAAGCACGGACAGGTAGATTTTAACTAACCCAGGTGCTGAACGTCTATGGCTGTTTCCGCAGCTACCTCAAGTGCTTCGGACATGACGCAGAGGACTGCTGCTCCGAGTGTGGTACCGGCATAATGGAGGACGCACAACATGTCCTCTTCGAGTGCCATAGATTTGACCACGAGCGACAGGCATTGGAGGCAACAGAGACTATTAAAAGCGTCGAGACCTTGGCACCCTTGATGCTAGCGGACTTGAAGACGAAAGCGGCCGCGGAATTCGCCACTAGCTCGATGCGAACGCTCAGAAGAAGGCGTAATAGGAGTCCATGAGTGCGAAGCAATGCTTTGCGGCAATACCGAGCGCCAAGGGGCCCTGTACAGTAGGGTGGAGTGAAATTTTTTTTAAAATTAGTTTTTCCTTTATTATAAATCGATGATTCTTACTTTTAAACGTATCTGGGTAAAATAACATCTAAACAAAAATAGGTTTTAAGGTTCCGCACTAGACTTTAATTTGGAGAAACAACCCTCTATGAGAAATTCCAAAAAATTTGTATTTCATATATTTTTAATGATAATTTTCTTATATTTATATTAATACTCATAATATTTAATGCGAATTTCGGAAAGCCAGTTCCCTTATATGAGACGCATCGTCTTGTTCACATGCAACAAACACACAAACCACTGCAAGGGTCGTTGTCCAATGAGTCGATGACGACGGTCATCGCTCTGCCGTCGCCCCTTCCACACTTCGTGTGTTGATTTTCCTGTAGAGGCAATTAAATTGTCAACTAATTTGCCGACTCTACTCTGGAAATGTTATAGTTGCGTAGTGAGCAATGATTCGCACTCAAAAACGATCGAGATCATGGATGAGCTTCGGGAACTTAAGGCCTTTATTTAAAGCTAAATGCAAAGTTTGAACTCGCTTGTCCCGGATCTGTAGATGCCCCGGCTAATGTTAATGTCACACAGCGGGGGAAGGAGAATAAACTTAGCAAACCTGCATCTGCTTGTAATAATACCGCTGTGACTGACCATAACCCTCCTTCAGTTGGCTTTAAGGTTGTTTCCAAGAAAAGTAAAAATAATCGCAACAACAAGAAGCGCATAATTGGCTGGGCGCCTACTTGTGATCAATTTGAAGTTTTGCCGAGCAAAAGATTTTTGCATACAGGCAAATTTGCAGTAAACACAAATCCAGTGTCGCTGTGTAAGTTTGTTGCTGATAAGTTGGAAGTGAATGCTGACAGCATAACATGCTTTTCGCTAGCGAAAAAAAGTATTGATTTTTTGAAATTCGTCAATTTTATGCTTGGAGCAAAGAATGCATATGAAAGTTTGGTCAAACGGTTTTAACTTAGCCGTTTATTTTTATATTTTTATAACCGATACCTTAAACGACGCCTAATTAATGTGTCTATCTAAAACCAAAAATCAAGGCATTCACATATTTTTTTTTCGACTTTTACTGAGGTTTCGAAGTTAAAATTTCGGGGAAAAAATACCGAAAAAAATGATTAAATTTCAATTTGGAAGCTTAATATCTTAATATACAAAAAATCTGATTCGGACTTATAGCTGCATTTATCAGCTTTTTTTAACTGCAAAGTTCAATACAACCAGTTGAAGGAAACTTAAGTTATGTGAAAAATAGAAGCACTACCTATTAAAAAAAATACTAGAAAATACTCCATGAAAAAAAAACCATAATTCTTTAAAAAAATGTAAGTCTCCAAATCTATCAGATAAAATCATTTTTGGCGACAGCGGAAAAGAAAGTTGAAATTTGTCGAGTAGTGTAATCGGCGTCACTGGCTCTGACGGCGATAGTGTTTCACTTTCTTGCATTACCTTTCACCGTAGTTCTCAACCCTATTACAAACAACAACTGCAGAAGCTGGTGCTTAAGCCGCTCGCCCTTTGCATCGTTCTCTCTCATCAGCACACACAACCGTGGTTGTATTCGCAACAACAACAATGTTAAACTGACGAGCTTTTTCGGCAGCGTAGTTTGGGAATTTGAATTACTGCTGCGCCACTGGCTAAAATGTTTCGATAAAGCCTCTTAATATTGGGCTGCGGAACCCGACATACTCCCCCCGTTGAAAGCCTGACTTTCAACAGCATCCAACAGAATACAGGGTTCAGCAGCCATAGCGCTTTGAAGTTGGGGCTTCCATGGAGAAGTGTAGAGTCGCTGCAACGCAAGCAGCACGCTGATCGACACCTACTCGGACGGAGTTGAGCCATGTCATGTAAGGCTCGGCGACAGAAGACGAAGAGGCTTCCGAACAGCGCATTCAACCCAGGCAGTTGAAGTGATGTGTCCAGATCAGCTGGAGTTTCTGAAAGGAAGACGAGATTTTTAGAACTCTCTACCCTCCCCCTAATAGACCAATATTGGGATAGTCTTGGGGCTAGCAGAGCTCGAGATCCAGCACGATGTCCAGCATTAGGTCCATCAACAGATAGAGGGGACTTCTTCAGAGCGTTGGGAAGAGCCACTCTCGAATGAATGTCGGCCGAAACGGAGCACTTGCAGAGACTCCACGATATTTGACGGCTCGAAATCGAAAAAGTAGGTTGACCAGAAACAGAATCCGGCGCAAGTCTAACTATGTTGATGCCATCGAGACCACCGTTGAACTTCAAATAGAATTCCTTATCCTCTGCTCCATCAGGCGTAGCCAGCACAACAATCGACCGCTCCAATTGGCATTGATGTCTCTCGAAGACTTTAATTGGTCCTAAAATATTGTTTTACACGGTTTTAAATGTGCCATGCAGCTCCTCGATCTGCTTGAGCCTCGCCGATAAAGCCGATGCTTTCCAATTCATAAAACCACCCTGTTTCCAGGAACAGTTACAGCGTCGTTTCTCGAGTCCATATGGGCAGCTTCGGTAGATACGTTTCTAGCGGGAAGATGACCGCAAAGATGAACGCGAAATAAACTTCGTAGCGGGAAGATGACCGCAAGAAGGAACGCTTGCAATAAGCGCAGCAAGAACCGTAAGATGAGCGCAAAGCAGACGACGAGAAAACTATTACTTTTGCTTGTACAAAACCAAACAAATTAACCGTGGCTACTCGAAATTGTTTCCGAACGGAATTGCAATGTTTCTGTGCTTTAATTGTTTATGTTATATCACGTCGGGGTCACCAAATGTTGAACTGCCGAGCTTTTTCGGCAGCGTAGTTTGCAATTTATTAAACACGAGAGTTTAGTTTGATACAGTTTTATTTTCAATAGCGAAAGTTGTGCGGATAGGACAGCGAAAGCGAGATTAGCGACGTAGAGTTAGCCGGTTCAAGAGTCCAAAACTGCAAGAGGAGACGGGACCAATTGCCCGTTCCCTAATGCGAGCGCGACGATAGCCAGACTGATTTGAGGGCAGGCGGCCCGAATTTCCCGTGCCCTACTGCAAGCGAGAGTGCGACAGATCCAGAGGAGAGAGCAATAGCAAAGACGAAAGATCGAGAGAGTGATAGAGAAGTCGAAAGAAAGAAGGAAAGAAGACGAGAGAACGGATGGATAGGCTGCTGCCGTGCGGGAGCTTATATGTATATACATATGTGTGTACAATGTGCAGTGCAGGGGGTAGTGCAAACAACAAACAATAAAAAAGGGAATTTAATTTACTGCTGCACCACTGGCAGGTGCAGCCTTCGATAAAGGCTCTTAATTTTGGGCTGCGGAACCCGATGATCAGATGATTTTGCCGTTTTCCTTATGTAGCCCCAAACTCGGAGTGGTAGCGTTCCCACTTAACGCTCTCTTCGTAGATGTGCTCTCTCGTCATCGTGTAGCTTCATACTATCAGCCGCTTTTAACGCCTGCTTTGTGTGATGTTCAATGCACTTACTTGCTCTGTTTTTGATCGTAACGTGCTCTCTGGAGTGGTGTTCTCTTCGCTTCCCGCTGCCGCGGGGCATCGTCCAGCACCTGGATGGCTCAGCGATGTCTTAGGAGTACCGCTCTCTTCTTCGCAGCTGCCAACGTGGGATATTTATTTTACTTTATATCGGATAATTTCTCTCTCCCCAAGTTTCTCTTCCGTCTTCTAGCATTTATTTCGAGCTCTCGTCAGATCAGTGTCATCGGCTCGCACCGACTGGGGAAGTAACTACTAGATCATCTTCTTCCATTTGGAGATTGGATTCAATCTCTAACTTATGTAACGATGAGCCAATACGTATACGTACAGAAACATTGCGCAAGGTTTTTAAATGTTCCTTTGGCTGTGCGATGCAGACTTCTTGTGTAGCCGCTGCAGATATTACTCTAACACGTCCGGTTGAGCGTCCGGTACCAATGGTAGCAGTCCCATTACATTCATCTGACAGGGGAACTGCAAGTAGATGCCTTAAAGTTTATTTCCAAAACATATCTGGAATGAGAACCAAAACTCAATCTGTCATCATGAGTGCGTCTAACAGCGATTATGACGTCATAATATTGGTTGAAACCTGGCTCAACCCTAACTTCAGTTCCAATGAGTTCTTCGATCCAAACATGTTCCTTGTTTATCGTAAGGATAGAGACTTCAGCAGGATGCAGTGCGAGAGAGGTGAAGGTGTCATCGTGGCTGTCCGCCGTACTTTCTGCAGCACAACAGTTGGACTTGCAAACGAGGATTCTCTTCTGGATTAGTTGGCTGTCGGGGTATCTGGCTCGTCAGGGAAGGTGGTGAAGACGGCCCTGGAAGTGACTTTGCGCTATATCAGACGCATATGGATAATATTTCCAGTATATGTATATGCCAGCTTAATTCTGTGGGTACATGGACATGGGATCAAAAATCGCTTGCTATGATGCCTGGCAATGTACACTTGCCACATGAGATAAGGGTCATTGATGATTGTTATAGTATGGGCCTCACCCAAATTAATAATATTTTTAATGATTTGCATAGATAACTCGATTTAATATTCATTAATGTCAATATTCATTCTTCGGTTAACCTTACTGATTTTACTATGTCTAGTTGTGATGTTCATCATAAGCCCTTTTGCTTTAATATTGAATTTTAAAATTGTTTATCAGCCTTTAACGTAGCTCCTATTTATAATTTTGATTATGCCACCTTGGTAGGCGTAAATGATTGCCTCATGTCCTTTCCTGGGTTCGAATGCTTGTATTGAGACCAATTACAATAGCTTCCTTGATGCCCTCACGAATGCCCTTAACAGCACTGTTTCAAACAAGGTACAGGGCCCTTATAAGCTTTCTTGGTACACCAAAGGTCTCCAGAAATATAAAAATTTAAGGAATAAGTTCTATAAAAGGTTTCTTAGATGGTGTAATCCAGAAGACGGCGTTAGATACACAAAAGAGAGTTTGAGTTCCTGGAATAAATTTCTTTATAACCATTACATCTCTGAGGTCGAAAATACCTTAAAGTCCAATCCTAATACATTCTGGCGCTTCAAAAATTCAAAACAATCATCGTCATCCATACCGCCAACCTATGATATACAACAATTTTGTTGCTAACTCTGGGGCTGATATTGCCACCTTATCTGCTTCCTTTTTCTCTGCCAATTTAGAAGCAGGCTCGTATAATATTAATAGGTAATATTCCGGAAATTTGTAATATTGAGCCCCTTGACATAACTGATGGAGACATTTCCGAAGCTATAACTCTCTTTGATGATTCTACTAAGCCTGACATTAATGGAATATCTTCATTCTTTCTCAAGAAATGCTATTTCAGTCTTCTTCAACCTCTTAAAATTCTTTTTCGTCTCCTCTGTCTCAGGGTAAATTTATAGATAGATGGAAAATTGCTAAAATTCTACCGGTTCATAAATGCGGTAGTAAGTCTGAGGTTTCGAATTACAAGCCTTTTGCTAAAATAAGCAATATCGCAAAGCTGTTTGAAAGAATAGTAGCTAAAAAATTATTTTTCCTAATGAGTTCCTATATTGTCCCAAATCAGCATGAGTTCATGCCTGGTCGTTCTACGACCTCGAACCTAGCTTTTTTTATGAGTCAATGCATTCAAGCCTTTGAGGTCCATTCGCAAGTGGACTCAGTTTGTACGGATTTCGTTAAGGCTTTTGACAAGGTTTGTCACTCTGCCCTACATGCTAAACTTTTCAGGGTGGGTTTTCACTCCTCATTTTTGAATTGGATTTCATCATATTTGGTAAACAGAAACTATCATGTTGAAGTCAATGGGGCGATTTTCAACTCCTATGAAGTGACCTCTGGACTTCCTCAATGTAGTTCTCTTGACCCTTTGCGGTTCGTTATTTTCATAAATGATATTTCTTCCTGTATTCAATTTGTCAAATATCTTCTTTATGCGGATGACCTTAAGGCGATCTACTCCAACAATAATCTTCTCCACGTCATTGGATGAACACTTGTTATCTTTAAGAAAAGTATTCGGAAAGTTAAGGTATTCGCTAGAAATCCTATAAAATTACATTACATTATTGAGAAAACAAACCTTTAAAGTTGTGTACGGGTCTATTCGAAGATGAAATAACAATCCTTTAGTTAGAACGGTTGTCAGTAATAGCATTAATATAACATCAAATCTCAAGCGAATCTAATAATCAAAAACGGATGGAAGATAACCCTGTTAGTAAATAAGCGATATACTAGAAGATTCGATGGGAACAAGGGCAATTATAATGGAAGAAAGCCTAAAAACCTATCAAGTAACTCTCTTATGTTTACTAATACTATTCAGCCTCAAAGACTAAATAATCAAAACTTTCAAAACAGAAATTTTCAATTGGAGGATCAAAGAATGTACCAAACCAGAGAATTTAAATATTATTAATAAAAACGTATGTTATCGGAAGTATGCAATTTACATCGAGATAATAATGGGAATTATTCATATATAGCTGCGGCCAATTCAACGAGGGCTCCCTTAGAGAGTGGCGAATAAGAGGACCGAGGATCTAAATATGGTCATCGCCGGTTCCCGTTAAGAAGTTGGTGGAAGCCCACGGAATCGCCGATGGAAAATAACTGGTGCTGGGATCCCGTTACGACTGACCTATATAAGGAGGTCGACAACTGAATTGGGTCTCTTTTGCGTGCGTTCGAGTGAAGTCATTCTCTATGATTTTGCGTTTTTAGTTTTCTCGTACTATCAAAATTGTGCATGCCACAGATTTTCGTCTTTTATGTGGGCGGAAAGGGCGAGGCGAAATTTTGAAAAATACTTCGAACAGTGTAATACCATAGGAGTCTGTATACAAAACTTAGTTGCTCTAGCTTTTATAGTCTCTGAGATCTAGGCACTAATGAAGACGGGCAGACGGACGGAGCTGGCAATATCGGCTCGGCTATTGATGCTGACCAAGATTATATATAATTTATGGGGTCTGAAACGCTTCCTTCTGGGTGTTACACACTATCACCACAAATTACATAAATAATTACATAAATCGTAAGCTCACATATTTATGTACTGACTGAGTACTGCTTATAAAGTATAGCTGCGGCCTTTGCCTCGGCTCACAACGTTCTTCCTCGTTTTTAGTATTCTCAAAGCTACTCTACAAATGCATATGAAGTTTTCGCTATCAACACAAAAACTTCTTTCAGTCTCAGTCCTACTCAGATCAGTAAGCCTCTGCTTGTTCAAGTTTACGTGGGAGTGACTGTAATAAGATAGAGCGTACAGCCGGCATAGTTCCCCTACTAGCTCACCAATAAATAAAACCCAAAAAGCAACATTCCAAAATTAAAAACTATAGCCCAATAATGCATTTCCTGTTGACAGGAAATCACCTAAATTCCAAGCTACTAGAATAAAAAATTTGGTTTCCACAACCAAATTGAATCATAGATACCCAAGTAAACAAATTCGGCTCCCACACTCTAATCGTATAAAAAAGTGACCAGCCCAGATGAAAGATGATACAGATCACCAGCTGCAGTCAACCCTTTTATCAAAGCCGACAATTCACT
>JAWNKY010001661.1:0-43339 GCA_035041765.1 Drosophila algonquin
GTAATTATTTAATTGGACACAAGTATAGATTTGTTTTACAATCTTTATTGATATTAAACCGGATAAGATGGAATTAAGTACAAAGATATTACAATGTGAGTAATAAGGGCCTGCAAGGCGAGAACGAATATGTTGCTGCCACTCGGCTGACCGCTAAAGACTAAACTTAAGTATCCTAAACTCCTAAAGGCAAGCCCTTCGCTGCCGCCCACGACGCTGGTTGCTATCCAGCCAAAGTGCTGACCCAGCGCCTCTTGAGTGGTGTTTGTTGACGGCTGGCATCCGGGCGATCGGTCGCGCCGATCGCGATCCCACAGATGACGAAAACTGCTTATTCGACAATAATGCAGAGTCCGCTCCATCCAGTGGCAGATTCAGTTAACTCTCGTTAACTTACATATATATGTCCTATGTGATCCTATGTGAAAAGGGGCCGGGATTTTCCTGATAGTAATACAAACATATATCCATTGGTGGAAGCAACAAACGGGATTGTGCGTGTGCTGAGAAATTATATTTATATGTATATTTCTAAATGAGATAACTTGGAATAATGTGAGAAGTATTCAGCGGGAAAGAAGATTTAGAGAAAGTTAGATATGCTGCGAATGAACTTATTGGAGAAGAGGCGGAGGGACCTATATTAAATATGGAAGAATGGAATGGAAGAATTTTATAATTAGTACTATAAATATTAAATAACACTTTATTATAGTTGTGTTGTTTTTCGTATAGGACCAAGTGTACTTGGTTGTAAGCCTAAATTAGTTCTTCAGAAAATCTTTAACATTGTTAATATGCCCTCAAAATCTTTTTTTAACAGGTACTCAAGGAGTACATAGTTATATTAATTATTTTTTATTCAAATTTTTAATTATTCAAATAATAAAAATTAGAAATAAAAATAAAACATATGCAAATATGTTGAATTTAGCCTTTTTACACTACGGTTGAGTTATTGAGTTTCGGGCAAAACTCGAGTTTCGTTTACATGGGGAAGCATAGGAGACCTAGAGGTGGCAAAAAAGTTGAGTTTCGGTTGCGTCTAGTTGAGTTTGTCCAAATTTCCGAATATTTCAACCCTGATATGCCTGTCGTGGAATTATCACCACTAGTTACAACAAAAATTGGCAGCTCAAAATTTCAATTTTGGCGCGTAAGCAATATGGCTGGGAAAAAAGGTACAAAAATTGTTAAAACTAATACTTTAAACCAATTTTATTATTAAAAACCATATAAACAATGTGGTCGATTTCTAAAATTCGGTCGGAAAAACTTAGCCAAACGCTAAATTGAATTACTATAAATAAATATAAATTTAATTATTATAAATAATTGCCAATTTCAAAATGTTTAATTTTGGTGCATATGTAATGTACATATACATATAGCCAAAATTCAACATATTTGCTATTGCAGCCGTGCAATTTCTCTGCGGAAATTTTCCTTCAAAAATGGATTCCAAGGTTATTCGCTATGTCCAGGTGCGTTTCTTGGAAATTTTATACAAATACTCCACAGTTGCTGCAGACAACGTCACCAACTCCATACATTGCAGCTTCATTATTGTGTCTTGCTCTGCCACATAGAGCATCAATAATTCCTCGGTATTCATATTAATAAAAATTAAAAAAACCAAATTTTCGCAGACAAGCACGTGCTTGCAGCCGAAACTCAATAACTCAATAACTCAACTTTGGCATAGTGTAAATCCAAATTCTGAGTTATTGAGTTACCTATCGATAAATGTGGTAACTCACTGTAGTGTAAAAAGGCTATAAAAAGGCTATAACAGTCCACATTCGTGTGGATATCGATACTATCGATAAGAATTCGTGGATTTTGTTTACGTTGCTGGATACTGAAGCCAGGAAAACACAAACGAAAAATTCCTGGCCCAGTTTTTATACCCGGTACTCGAAGAGTATAGGGGTATATTAGATTTGTGGTGATAACGGTTGTGTGTAACGCCCAGAAGGAAGCGTTTCCGACCCCATAAAGTATATATATTCTTGATCAGCATCAATAGCCGAGTCGATATAGCCATGTCTGTCTGTCCGTCCGTCTGTCCGTCTTCATTTGCGCCTATATCTCAGAGACTATTAAAGCTAGAGCAACCAAGTTTCGTATCCGGTCTCCTGTGTGATCAAACTACTCCAAATGTGTTGCAAAATTTCGCCCCACCCCTTTCCGCCCGCACAAAGGACGAAAATCTGTGGCGTTCACAATGTTGAAGATACGAGAAAACTAAAAACGCAGAGTCATAGAGCATGCCCATTTCTATCAGAGTGTTGAATCTGGATCAGATCGGATCATTATTATAGCTACAATGAAGAAAACCATTTCGAAAGTAATCGTTCCCTCTCGCTCTCTCTCACACGCCACCCTGTCTGCTTTGCTTATTCGTTTAAATGAGCGCCAAGATCTCAGAGACTATAAGAGCTAGAGCAACCAAACTTTCTATCCAAACTCCTGTGATATCAAGTCAGCACAAGTTTATTTCAAAATTTTGCCACGCCCCCTTCCGCCCCCACCAAAGACGAAAATCTGTGGAATCAAACATTTTTAAGATAAAAGAAAACCAAAAACGCAGAATCATGGAAAATTACCATATATACCAGACTGCCGAATCTGGATCAGGTCGGATCATTATTATGGACAGAAGGAACAAATTAAATTTCAGTGGCTACGCAACGCCTGCCAGCGCTTACTCATTCCCTCTCTCACTCGCAAACACTTCCACGTCTGAAATATGTAGTTATACATGTCATGTAGAAATGTAGAAGCAGATGTAAAAATCGTAGGTAAAAAAAAATGGAAACATGTATAAAAATTCCAAAAATGGTTTGACTTCATTTTTTATTTTAAATATTATTTTTTTCCCAAAAATTAATTCGTCCCTTTTGAGAACATATAATAAATTTCATAAATCGTAGGCTCATAAAGGTATGTATGTACATATACCGAGTACCGGGTATAAGGTAGAGCCGCGGCAAAGGCCGCGGCTTACAACGTTCCCCCTCGTTTCTTTATAGAATTGTATGATGCCCTTGATATTGTTTACAGAGGGGCTCGATAGCTTTGTAGTCGTATGCATGACGACGATACGTAAGAAATAGCTATACGTATCGTAAGTCAGCTCCAGAATTACATTATGTATACTGGTTTTTTATTGTAAGGTACTTTGACTTAGCACTATATAAAATAGTTATCGGCTTAACATTTTATTCAGCTGCTCGCCAACAGACTGCTTAACAGCTGTTAGCGGAAAGTGCGTTACTTTGGATAGCGCGAAATAGTCTGCCAGCGTTTATGCCGGCGTCAAAAAATGAGGGAAAACCCACACCACGCTGAATGTAGTTCACAGACGGGGAGAGGGGGATAAGGTAGAATATAACAATTTTATTAAGTTATATTAGCTTATATTATATTATATAGCTGCTGTATTTTAGCAGTGGCGAAGCCCACTTTGTCCATTTTTGCTCTTCCATTTAGCTGCCTTCTGGTCCGAGACAGTTAGAGATAACTTTGGTATCATGTGTGTTGTTGCCTAAAAGTGGGCAGAGCCAGGGCGTGAGTGTGCGTGATCGCGATTATTCTTGACAGAGGGATGGTTTATGGCATGTGTGCTATATCCGCGGACACTGGATGACTCTTAGTTTTAAAAAGAGACTCAGAGACCATCACAACGTCCACTTCGTTTCTGCACATGATGTTTATTGGCTCAGCAGCTCTGCATTGGAGACCCGAGGCATTCCAGTACAGAAGTCTGAGACTTTTATGGCAATTGCCAAGTTGTTGTGGCGATCGACTATTGAGCACGGCGCACATACATTCTGTTAGTTTGGTCTTTTTTGCATGTTGATTCATCAACCGCAGACTGACCCTCTCATGTGTGTCAAAATTTTGAAATACACTTGTATTGAAGTGATATCACGGAAGCTTGGATAGAAAGTTTGGTTGCTTTAGCTTTTATAGTCTCGGAGATCTAGGCGCTCATGAAAACGGACAGACAGATGGACAGACAGACATGGCTATATCGGCTCGGCTGTTGATGCTGATCAAGAATATATATACTTTATGGGGTCGGAAACGCTTTCTTCTGGGTGTTATACGCATCCATTATCACCACAAACCGGTGCTCTTCGAGTACCGGGTATAAAAATAGCTACGCCCTGCTTCTACTCCTGTTTATGCAACCATCCGATCCCATTCCATTTAAAAATTCTCTACAAGCGACCGGGTTCAGTCCGAGTATGATTTGTAGATTGTGTGATTAACTAACTAAGGTGGTAAATGGGAGGGACGCACGGCCGTTCCGATGAAGCAGGAGTAGTCTTTTCTGGCTCCTATTGTCCTATACTGCTGCGTGGTACAGCCAAAGAAGTAGGTCGCCAGAAGAGGGTGGCCACCAGGCACCAGGACCAGGGGCGGCAGCAACGTCTTCACCGAGCTCTCCTTGTTGTGTGTGGCCGTGCTCCAAGTAGGCTCCGGCTTCTGCACCAAGATGGTGCTTTCGCTATCCACCAGCTCTCTTATTTTGTACTTTGTCATTTTTTAACGGGCATCGTTGCTGAGTCCCACAATCTCAAAATTATCCACCAGACGGGTAGCAGGTTGCGAATAACGAAAGGCCTCCCTAGTAGTAGGTAGGTTAGCTGCGAATAAGCGGGCATCCTCAGGAAGAATACCGAAAATAGGCAGTCCCGGACAGCGAGCGGTTGTTCGCGAAGCAGCAACACTGACGATGCGCTTGAGGTGCCAACTCGTATAAGTAGCTCTCACATTCCCATTCCCTATGCATTACCTACCCACATCCCATTGCAGACATTCAACCCAGACATGCAACCCACGTCTACCGACCACAGAATGGAAGGTAGTAAAGGTTGAGGCGACGCAGGGGCCGACAAATCAGGGCGTGCTCGTTCTCAATAAGGGATCGCTGGTCCCGATAGAGGCAGCCAAAAGAGAGCAGAACTTCGGCTTCAGTCCGGTCACCATAATGGTGTATAAGTCGGACGCGGCCTCGCCCGAGGCTCGTCCTGTCGACAACCCAGTCGTGCAGGATGTTGTCTCGGATATCGAGGCACTTAACAGCGAGCTGGAGCCGATTAAAGAAGGCTATTTATCGGACGCGGAGCTCATGCGAGACTTCGAGGCGATGTGTCGTGAGGACGTCTCTCACGACTCAGACGCCGACCTAAAGTGGTGGGGATTCTTGAAGATGTCTCTGAGACTCCTTCAAATAAATCTCCACCACTGTAAAGCAGCATCTGCTGCCCTAATACTCCGCTTGGACTCAAGCGGAGCTAACGTCGTCCTAATCCAGGAGCCTTGGATAGTCGGAAACAAGGTCTGTGGATTAGCGACGAGAGAGTACAAGCTCATTGTACCCCAAACAGAAGGTAAAAATTGAACCTTCATTCTTGCAAGAAAGCACCTAAATATCTTTCTGCTCCATAACTTTAGCAATGGTGTCGCCACGGCGGCAAGCCTAGAACTGCGGCGGAGACATCTGAGGCTGATGTCGTCCTACATGGCCCATGAGGTAAATGATCCTCCAAGCGACCTCGTTCGCAAGCTGGTCAGCGACAGCGAGAGGTCCACTAATAGTAATAATAATGCCTACTAATAGGCTGCGACGCCAATGCTCACCACACCCAATCGGGGAGCACGGACACAAATGTAAAGGGTGAGTCACTTTTTAGCTTTATCCTAAACTCGAACTTAACTATATGTAACCGGGGTAACGACCCCACATTTATTATAAAAATCCGACAGTAGGTTATTGACCTCACTCTAGTGTCTCACAATCTGTCAGATAAAGTGAAAAGTTGGAGAGTTCTAGAGGACCATTCCTTCTCTGACCATAGGTATATCGAGACGAATTTATCCCTCGAGAGCCCAAAACCAACCGACTACATTAACCCCAGGAAAACCAACTGGGTAAAATATAGCTCGGTATTGGAGGAACTACTCCCCACAAGGCGCCAATGAGCCCAGACACTGAAGACGATTTATATCGTATAGTGAACAGTTTCACGGAAGCATGCAACAAGGCCTTCACGGAAGCATGCAACAAGGCCTTCATGGCGGCTTGCCTGCCACACAAAACAAGGGGTAAAAAGAAACCCCCCTGGTGGTCGAAACAAATCGACATCCTACGTAAGAGCTGTGGGACTCTCTTCAACAGAGCCAAAAGCGCTAACGAGGAGAAACATTGGGCAGACTACAAAGTCAGTCTTGCCCAATACAAAAAAGAAACACGAAGAGCAAAAAGGGCCTCTTGGCAAAAATTCTGCTCGGAGATAGAGGAAACGTCAGAAGTCGCAAGGCTGCGCAAGCTCCTCTCAAAAACCACCCCCTCGGTAGGGTATCTTAAAAGGAACAACGGAACGTGGACCAACTCCAGTGAGGAGTCGCTCCACGTACAGCTTGAAACCCACTTCCCTGGGTGCACAACCATCAAGCCGGCGCAAACCCAAAGGGGAGGCCAAATAGCCACGATGGACCATATTTTTACCAAGCGGAACATAAGCTGGGTAAACAGCTTTGATCCGTTTAAATCGACAGGTCCGGACCAGGTCATTCCGGCCCAACTGCAAAAGGCCGGAGACTCAGCCATTAACTGGCTACAATGTATCTTCAGGAAGATACTAGCTGTGGGGACCATACCACAAGAATGGCTCAAGGCGAAAATAGTCTTTATCCCCAAAGCGGGAAAGGCCTCGTACTCGACCCCAAAGGACTTAAGACCAATCAGCCTATCGTTCTTCCTTCTCAAAACTTTCGAGAGGCTCGTCGGACTAAATCTGAGGACAATTAGTGCCCTCAAATGTTGCCCTCAATTAGCCCTCAAATGTTGTCAGGAGCACAACATGCCTACCGGAAAAGAAGATCCACGGAAACGGCACTCCACGAAGTAGTCTCAGCTATAGAGAAATCCCTACACCTCAAGGAATACTCTCTTATAGCCTTCCTCGATATCGAGGGAGCTTTAACAACGTCATCCCAGGTGCCATTACGGAAGCACTGACTGACCTGGGTGTGGACAGTCACTTGGTGATGCTCATCGATCAATTGCTCACATGCAGGACGGAGACTATTTTCTCGGGGAAATACCCTCAAACACTCTGTGACTTTATGAGCACTAAGCTTGCGAGACTGTTAGAATGGACAAAATCGCGAGGATTGGGAGTAAGTCCCACAAAAACGGAACTCGTGCTATTCTCACGCAAGAAAAAGGTTCCGCCCCTCAACCCTCCTATACTAAATGAATGCAGGCTCTCTTTCAGCGACAGCGCTAGTTACCTAGGGTTGGTAATTGACAAGAAGCTTAACTGGAACCTGAACGTAAAAGACAGAATGAAGAAGGCTACGATAGCCCTGTACACATGCAAAAAAGCTATTGGCTTGAAGTGGGGCATGAACCCAAGCATAGTCCAATGGATATACCAAGCAATAGTAAGACCAATCTTACTCTATGGAGTTACAGTTTGGTGGCCGGCCTTATCAAAACGATCGACAACCAAACAACTTGGCAAGGTTCAGCGAGCCGCAGCTTTATGCATTAGTGGAGCATTACACACCACCCCGAACGATGCACTAAACGCCATCCTAAATCTCCAAAGCCTCGAACTTGAAGGAAAAGAGAGGGCAGAAATTGCAGCGATACGTCTGAGAGACTCCGGACAATGGACGTCACATATCAGGGGTCACTCATCTATACTTATCAGCAGTACCGTCCCTACGAAGACGGACTACTGCGTCCCAAGGGAACACACTGGTACCCCCTTCAATGTAATCATCCCTAGCAGAGACGAGTGGCTTGAGGGACCACCAGGCCAAGACATGGCCATAAGCATCTTTACATATGGCTCGAAGCTGGATAACAAAGTTGGAGGAGGGAATTTACTCCGAACAACTCGAAATCAGGCACTCCTTTAGGCTCCCAGATCACTGCAGTGTGTTCCAAGCGGAAGTCATTGCGATCAGGGAAGCACTGAACCACCTTCAAAAAGCCACCGTTATGGCAACTAAGGTTAACATTTACAGCGACAGCCAAATCACTCCATGCGATTTCCTTGAACTCGGCCACAGTGGCAAATTGCCGCAAATCACTTCACGAGATGGCTCAACAATTTGCTATTAGCCTTATTTAGGTCCCGGGTCACCGGGACATCGAAGGCAACTGCATAGCAGACGAGCTGGTCAGATCTGGCACCACAATACCCCTTCTTCAAGACAAGAAGGATATTTGTATGCCAATGGCCACCTGTAGGCTTATCACAAAAGAATTATATAAGAGACTAGCAAACAATGCATGACAATCAGCACCACTTTGTCGTATAACTCGGAAAACATGGCTGAACATAGACAGAAAACGAGCTATGAAAGCTCGCAGACGAAGGTGTAGTCGTAGACGTAGACGTAGTCATCCGTTCCCCCACAGGACACTGGCTAATAGGATCCCACGCAAACAGGCTAGTCGCCCCATACAATGATTTTTGACGAAGCTGTAGAGACGAGGAGGAGACGGTAGAACACCTGTTCTGCTCCTGTGCAGCTCTTAGCAAAAGAAGGCTACAAATACCTGGGTATGCCCAACGTATCAGAAATTTCATAATATAATATCAAACTTCATAAGGGCATCAGTATGGGATAACTGCTGACTTTTTCGGGTCTCACGAGATGGAAGAGGGGAAGATCTCATGCGGTACAACAACGGCCGAAACCGGCCTCATGTGACGGGCTCCTGTGGAGCTTGGCAGCCGCCTTAACCTAACCTAACACCTAACCTTGCCTACTTGCTCGATGAGCACTTTTTACACAAAACGATTAATTAATCGTCAAGTTGGGGTGATACAAAATTGATAGTGCTAGCAATACTGATACTATTCGATTAGGGAACACATTTCAAGCGCTCGCACATACTACTTACTTACTGAACGTAAGGGGACCAAAGCAAGCTAAAATAAAAACTAAGTAACTGCGTCTTTTCAGCTATGATTCCCCAGTTTAGTCCAAAGCAACCAAAGAGCTGCGAGGAAATTATCCAGGCAAAAGAGGATCCAGAGATTGCCGATGAAGTAGGACTCCTCGATCCAAAATCACCGAGTGGACATGGATGATTCCGATCATACCTAAAGTGTTTTGGCCATGAAAAGGAAGACTAGTTCTCAGCGTGCGGCTGAGGCATAGAGGAGTACGGCCACCACGTCTTCTTCGAGTGCCATTGCTTCGAGCACGAGAGGTATCAGCTGGAGGCGGAGCTAGACAGCAGTATCAGCGTCGGGAGCTACGGAAAGCAGAGAGGGAAAGGAGAATGCGGCGGAGTAAGGGCGGTTGTGCAAAGCAATGCTTTGCGACAGTACCGCAGAGCTATGCCTCGTCATCTCAGCTACAGAACATTGACTCAGTCACTAAAAAAAATTGGTTAATATTAGTAGGTATAGTAGAAGAAAAAAATAATTGATTAGAAAACAAAAACTAAAAAAGTTATACATCCCTAAACCCTCGATTTCCGATTATAAAAACACCATTGTTTTTTTTTCCTTTATGGACAACGTTTGTCTGCATACATTTTGAGTGAATTTTAAGCAAACTAATCAATAAACTCGACCAATTTGTTGATCAAGCTTGCCATACATGCATACATATAAACTAATTAAACATTATTTTTTTTAATTTTAAAGTTGTTATTGATGTTATTTTTGAAAGGAATTTTAAGTAAACTTTAAATGGCTAAAATAACATTGAAAATCACAAAATCAATGAGAAAGTTAAAGTGGACGCTAGTCTGATGTTTCCAGTGTAATTACCTTTAAGTAGATGTCGATATTGTCATAAACTTTGGATAACAAAAGCTTCATTTAATAGTATCACGATGTCGGTCAAGTTGTTAATGATTAATGTCAAATCTCAGTAGAAGGTCTGTCTTAAATTCTTACAGGTAACAGAACATTTAAAAATGATAGTATTTTTATTTGTGTATACAGATACATATATGTATGAACCTGTGCATGCATGAATTTAATTTGTTGCATTTTAGGAAAATCTCATATAGCTAATAATGAAAGCAATATGAGCACATTCATGATTTGATTTCTATCTTTTTCGTGCTTGACATAGAAATATGCATTTACATGTAAAACAGCTACCCGGTATAAAAAGCTTACTTTGATATGGTTTTAAGGTGTTATTTAATTACAAATTTTAATGTATTTTTAAAAATACTTTATGTTACAATTATGATTATTTAAACAGCGCTATAGACAATTTACTTGCAAAATGTAAGTTATACTGATAGTGTTGTTTTAGATGTCCTCGATTGCGCGTACGTCGTTTCTGGGGTTGCTGATATCTAAGCGATATGACCTATCTATTTTAGGTCACAGGTCCTTAAGAATGGCACTTTTCGCATTTTTTAATTTGTCAAGCCGTTTCAATAAATGGTTATTTGCTGTCTCTGCTTCTTCCAGTTTTTCCAAAACTTCACGGTGCTGTCAGATTTTGAGAAATATATTTATTACAAAATTTGTATTTTAAAACATATAAAATTTTAAATCATCGTTTGATATCGAATTTAATATCTTTGACGTTTTATTAAAAAGTTTTGTGTGTGTATAAGCCATAACATAAAACCAATATAATAACAGACAAAATAATGTCAACATTTCATACTCAGCTCGCTATACCAAGAGATTTCTTACTTAAGTTTCGACTTTCAATGGTGGAATCGCGAGGCACTGCCCCCAAATGTCTTTAGCAGAATCCATGGTAATTTTTAACGGTAAAATGGAATTTGGGATGGTGCCAAACGGCATATGAAGTTTTGGTCAAACGACTGCAACTTAGCCATTTATCATCGATTCTTACAAACGATACCTTAAAAGACGCCTAATAATGTGTTCATCTAAAACCAAATATTCACGCCAAGAAATATTTTTTGTTCGACTTTTCCTGAGTCTTCAAAGTCCAAATTTCGGGAAAAATACCGCTAAAAATTATGAAATTTTAAATCTTAATATCTTCCAGACGTTAAGCTACAGCTACAAAGTGTCTGGGTCGGATTTATAGCTGCATTTGTCAGCTTTTCAGAACTGCAAAGTTCAATACAACTAGTTATAAGAAACTTAAATTATGTGAAAAATAGAAGCACTACCTTTAAAAAAAAAAAAAAAAGGTTTTTAAAAATTCTTAAAAAAAAAACGAAAGCTAAATATTAAAAAAATAAACTAAATCTTAAAAAAAAACATAGTTCTTAAAAAGAATTAAGTCTCAAAATCTATCATAAAAAGTCCTTTTCGGCCACAGCAGAATAAAAAGTTTAATTTTTTTGAGCAGTGTAATACAGGCACTTAAAAAAAAGTGTCGTGCAGAGTTCCAGAGTACCATACCAGATACCAGTCAGATTTGCTCCATCACATCAAGTTTTTTTTCTTAACTAAAAAATCCGAAATGGCCGAAGCATGGCAAAAATATACAAATATAAAATAAGAAAATAACACAAAAACATTTTTTAGTGGATTTGACGTTTTGGTTAAACGAATAAGAGTTCGTGTAAACTTCGAGGTTGTTAGTCTTATGACTACAGTTGTATGAGTTCAGTAGTATGAGGTAGAATAAATAATTGCGCAAAACGAAACGAATACAGTGGATAGGCCTCAGACATTCGAATTATCCGATTTTTTACATATGTATTGAACATTTTTATAAAATTTCTTCTTTTTCGAAAATTTGTTTGATAGTGACTGGTTGGATAATAAAATTGATAGAAAGCGTTCTACCTCTGTAGGTAGCAGGCAAAAATCCTCTAGCTGAATCCTCCACGAGGTGCCAGCTGGGCAATGGACACTGAATTATCCTGGACGAGGGTAATGCATTGGCGCTTAAGCAGCCCTCAAGATCCTGAGCCGGCTCCAAAGTAAGGCCGACATCTCCCAGGAGGAGAAAGCCAGGCTAACCTGGGCCGAACAGCGTGTGGAGGAAGGCAAATCCCACTTCCCACAGATGCCCCAAATGCGGGCGTCAATCGGGAAATATGCATATAAGGTGGAGGAGACTGGCCAACAAGAAGCAACGCTCGGTCGAGAGTGCCACCGAAGACACTCAGGCAAGCAAACGGCAACGCGGGCCTAAGGGCACAGCCCCCACCAAAAGTGGAAAACCTCCCAAAAACCACCCGAAGTCATAGACGGTGAGTGGCGCAGCCAAACGACATCTGATCGGGGCGCTAGTGAACCGCAAAGATGATAATGGGCAGATGATGGCAACGAAATAGAAGTTGGTGCACGAACGGCTCGTGGACGCACTATTTGCACGGATGGAGGACGACCCCACAGCTCCCATGCCCACCTTTGATGGTGCTGGGTGGCTGAATGGGGTAAAAATCCTCAAGGTCAACGACGATCCAACGCTTAGGTGACTAACTCAAACTGTCGGCCAACTCGACGCGATGTGGGAGGGGGCCAAGCTGGAGGTGTTGGACAGGGAGCTAATCCCGTCTATACCAAAGGCGAAGGTAGGCGCTGAGGCTCCTACAGCGTCAGAACCCACCGGGAACTGAAAGGTATTACACATTGGGAGCCCATTACCCAACGAGGGGGGGCAGTGTGAAATAAACAAATAAACAAGTAGGCGGAGGACCTCCTATACCCCAGACTTGGGAAGATGGCGTGGGCATGCGCAGTGTATACCTTCGCCTAAAGAAACGCCACCCCGGGGATAAAGACGCGCACACACTGCAGGCAGGCAAGGTGGAGAAAGACTTGGGTCTGGTAACCATCCTGGAGGCCGCCCAGGGACTTGCGCTGCACGACTCCCACGAGGAATAGGACGGTGACCTGACGCTGTTTGTCAACCCGTCGAGCGAAGCTGAGCCAGCCACTCATTACGTTGCGTGTGCTGCAGCTCAACCTCCATAAAAGCAAGGTAACGTCGGCGAAGCTCCTCATAGCCATGGAGCAAGGGCCCGTCGACATAGCTCTGCTCCAGGAGCCATGGATTGCATCAGGCAAATCAGTGGCCGGACTAAAGTCCTCAAAAAAGTCCTCATTTTACACAACATCGGTAAGCCGGAACAGAACCATCGTACGAAGCGGAATCCGTGCTCACCTTATGTCTCATTACAGCTCAGATGATCTAGCAGTGGTAATGCTGGAAAGCGAGGAGAAGCGCCTCTTGGTAGCCTCCTGCTATATGGCACACGAAAAGCCCGCACCACCCGAAGAGCTAAGGAGTCTAGTCGATGAAGCCGACTCCAAGGGCTACCAACTACTCATTGGTACGGACGCAAATGCCCATCACAGTGTGTGTGGAAGCCGATATCAAAGACCAAGGTGAGACACTCCTAGACTTTATACTATCAACTAATATAGAAGTACCAAACATGGGGGAGGAATACACCTACGTAGGACCCACTTCATTGAACGTGCTAGATCTTACTCTCGTAACGGGAAAGATTACCGCGGTATATGAATAGAGAGTCCTCGAAAGACCATCCTTCTCAGATCACAGGTATATTCAGTTTAAGTACGAATTTAAACGTCGAAGGTGATAGTCTATAGAAAACCCCGGAACACAAACTGGGAAAAGTTCAGAAAGACGGTTACCTCGAAGCTCGTGAATCCGGGGTCAGTGCAATCTGCAAAGAACGTAGAGAAGTCTCTTGAGTCTCTTTCCAAGGAGCTACAAGATGCCTACCGCGCAACATGCCCACCGTCAAGAACGAAAAAGAGGATCAAGCCATTCTTCAAGCTCGCCAAACAAGCGAACGAAGAGTTCATAAACATACCAGAATCTACTCAGGAACTATAAGAAAGAGATACGCAAGGCACAACGCAGCTCGGAGGAACTTCTGCTCCAACATCGAGAAGGTGTCTGAAACGGCAAGACTCAGGAAGCTGCTTTCAAAGCAACATACCATACAGAGTCAGCTCAACGGACAATGGGCAGAGAGCAGCGAAGGAAAGCAGCGGAGGTTGCACAACGCACAGAACGATCACACAATGTAGTCAACCTGTTAATAGATAGCCAAGCGGCGATAAAATCCGTGCAGTCGTTCGCGGTCAGTTCTAGAAGTGTCCTGGCAAGCAGGGAAGCATTGGACTCACTTTGCACGACTAAGTCTGTGCGGATCTATTGGGTTCCGAGCCACCAGGGCATCGAAGGAAAAGAAGCGGCGGACGCTCTGGCAAAGGAAGGCGTCGGGTTGGCGACAGAAAGAGCAGAAAATGTGCCTGTCTTCCTCAGAACGCTACAAAGCGAGCTAAAAAAGCTGGCCAGACTGGAAAACGAGAGCAGGTGGAGAAGCACAACCAACTGCAGAATCTCGAAAATCATGTGCAAAGAACGTAGCGAAAAAACTTAGCCACTATCTGCTGCACCTTCCACGGAAGGACTGTAGACTGTTAGTGGGAATATTGACAGGTCACTGCCTGGCTGCATCACACGCAGCCAGACTAAACATCACCGACAGAAACAGCTGCAGGAAATGTGATGAGCTCGGGGCTATTGAAACCCTGGAACATCTCATCTGCAGCTTCCCGGCTCTCTCACGGGCAAGGAGAAGATACCCGGGCGCACCGACGCTGGCATCACTAGAAGATGCCTCCAAGAGGACGCCAAAAGAACTACTAGCCTTCGCCAAAACACCTAAATTCTATGTGACTTCAAAGCTCACCAGCACCCTCATAAAGGCCCATAACCATCCGGATAACTAAGGGCCATACTGGCCTATGGGTGACCGCTATGAGGGCTGTCCGGGTTAACCTAACCTAACCTAAAAGGCACATGCCGCGGCTCTACTTTATACCCGGTACTCAGTCAGTATATACATATATACATATGTACATATAAATATGAGCCTACGATTTATGCAATTTATGATATGTTCGCAAGAGAGACGAATTAAATTTTGTGCAAAAAAAAATATTTCAAAAAATGAAGTCAAACCATTTTTGGAATTTTTATACATGTTTCCATTTTTGTTTGAGAGGGAATGAGTAAGCGCTTGGCAGGCGTTGCGTAGCCACTGAAATTTAATTTGTTTGTTCTGGCTGTAATAATGATCCGACCTGATCCAGATTCGGCAGTCTGGTATATATGGTAATTTTCCATGATTCTGCGTTTTTGGTTTTCTTTTATCTAAAAAATTTTGGATTCCACAGATTTTCGTCTTTGGTGGGGGCGGAAGGGGGCGTGGCAAAATTTTGAAATAAACATGTGCTGAATTGATATCACAGGAGTTTGAATAGAAAGTTTGGTTGCTCTAGCTCTTATAGTCTCTGAGATCTAAGCACTCATTTGGACGAATAGGCAAAACAGACAGGGTCGCGTGTGAGAGAGAGCAAGAGGGAACGATGACTTTCGAAATGGTTTTCTTCATTGTAGCTATATTAATGATGCGATCTGATCCAGACTCAACACTCTGATAGAAATGGTCATCATCTATGATTCTGCGTTTTCAGTTGTATCGCATCTTCAAAATTGTGTATGCCACACACTTTCGTTTTTTGTGCGGGCGGAAGGGAGCGGGCGAAATTTTGAAATACACTTGGAGTAGAGTAATAACACAGGAGACAAGATACAAAACTTGGTTGCTCTAGCTTTAATAGTCTCTGAGATATAGGCGCTTATGAAGAAGGACAGACGGACGGACGGACTGACGGACGGACGGACATGGCTTTATCGACTCGGCTATTGATGCTGATCAAGAATATATATACTTTATGGGGTCGGAAATGCTTTCTTCTGGGCGTTACACACATACGTTATCACCACAAATCTAATATACCCTATACTCTTCAAGTACCGGGTATAATTAATCATTATCGGTGAGGAAAATCGTAAGAATTTTAAAATCATGACGGAAATGCAAAGTTCTTACAAAGCTAAAGATTTTGGTATGGTTCACTTCTTTCTACGTACATTAGAAGTGGATGTTTTTTTTGTAAATGGCATACGTAATAACATGGGTTGGATCTTAAATCTCGTCTTTACTACCGATATTTCGAACGCCCTGGTAAGTCGAGGAATACCTCTATCATTGCCTCAAGACTTCTACCATCCCACACTTGCAATTCATTTTCTGTTGCCTTCTTCTGGCCCTATAAAATCGTTCATTAAGACTTCGAATATCTTTGATTTTCTCTCTTTGAATATTGCCCTTTCTCAGATCGATTGGTCATTCCTAGACGATTTCCAGGAAATTGAGTCTGCCACTAATGCATTCTACAGCACTTCTTTTTCCATCTTTCGTACGTATAAACCTTTAGTCATCCCCTTCAGAAATCGTTCTGGATCTATTTGGTTCACCCCGAGATTAATAAAACTAAGGAATTGTAAATACCGTATGTTCAAGAAATTTGAAAAATCCGGTTAGCAATCAGACATTTCTAATTACTCAATTGTAAAGTCGAAATTTTGTTTATTTTATATATTGCGCTACAATAAATACTTGGTCAAATGGAAGCTTAACTTTAAACGCGATCCTAAACAATTCTTCTGGTTTGTTAACTCAAATTCCTTCATCTCTTCAGTTAAAAGGTAGTTATAGATAGTTATGTGATATTGCTGACCTGTTCGCCTTCTTTTTCAAACTTTGCTACTCTCTCCCTTATATGAACCTTCCATTTGTTCTAGCCTCATCAAACGACTTTCGTAACAAGTACTCATATCCTATAATCTTTGGGACGTTAATATGCAATGACTGCACCATCAAGTGTCCCAAGCGACACCAGCAGATAGCTGTTACGCATGGATCCCAGGCAAGAACGCAGCCCACCTCCCGCCCTACCGACCGAGGGGTGCTGCCGGGGAACGCGCGACTTGTTAACCGAACTGATCGCAGACATGCAGGGAAGATAGGTATTAGACTAGTGTTCGGGGAAAAGTATAACTTATCTATCTAAAAAAGCTAAGCAATTCCTAATTACGGGAAAGATATAAGAGTATCAGTAATTTAAGACTAGGAAGGTAGTTAGTAGTAGATATGGTATGTTAAAGGGAATTATAATCCGAGCATAGGACCCTAAACGGTTCATGCAAGGAATAATTCGATCTACAAAGCGGAAGAAACAAGGGTGTATAATTTCTAGTGCTTCTAATAGGAATCGTGAAGCTTATGCGGCTCAACAGGTCAGGCCTATCTACGTCATCCTTGAACAAGTTGTGAACAAAAATCACACCAAGCATTTTCCTACGATTACCTAAGGTTGGAAGGTTTATTCAAAGCAATCTATTATGGTAAGACGGCAGTCTCACACCTGCATCCCAGCTGAGGCCGCGTAGAGCAAAAAGTAAAAAGTTTTTCTGAACTGATTCCACATCGTCCTGGTGTACGTTGTACTGAGGGCACCATACACATGAGCCGTATTTTAAAATCAGACGAACCAGAGAGGTGTTGAGAGTCTTTGTTATACCACCTCTTTATAAACCCATGCACGCCCATGGCCTTATTTACCATGGTAGAAATCTTCTGATCTTTAACTTGGGATCTAATAGAACACCAAGATCATCAACCCGGGTAATTCTCCCAAGAGAACCACCACAAAGGGAGTAAGGAACCAGAAAGGCGCTGGAGCGATGAAAAGTCATTACTTTACATTTTGAAGCCTTAAGGTTTAATAAGTTTGCACCACACCATGACTGAAATCTATCCAGACCGGATTGCAACCTGGATTGAAAAGAAATGTCTTTATACTGGACACAGAGCTTAACATTATCCGCATAAATGAGTGCTCGAGAGTATGTTTATACAGGAGGCAGGTCATTTAGAGATCCATCTCAGGAGATTGGGCGGGAACCCTAGAAGGTCAAGTTTTTGTGCTAGAAGAGAATGGTTTACGAGTAGAACGATTTACTAAAATCATTGTAAACAGCATATGTCTGTAATATAATGATCCAGGAACGGTAGTAAAGAAGTATTGTTTGTTTACGGGACTTCGACACGTCTGGATGAAGTCAAGCATATTTTCAGAATGAATCGTAAAGTTGTTCTTATGAGTTAACTTAGCCTAAGGCTGCGAATTGCTACGCTGGCGAAGCCAGCAGCAGAGCAGCGGCATACATAAGTATATGAATGTGTTTATTTGTTAAGCAACGGAAACGTTGCTGAAGAGCAGAGAGTTATATGCACATAGTATCTTATGTATACGGTCAGAACATCGCAGTTATGCTGACTAGGGTCTGGGCGTTGCCCGCTACATTCAAGAGGTAGTGTACCCTCGATATATGTGCATTCTACAGTAAATTACTTTGAAAGCCTTTTATTATGAAGGAGTTAAACTCCAATATATTAGTAGTGGTTGATCTCCGCCTTATAAATCCATATTGAGCTGGAGATATAAGTGATCTGCATAGGTGTTACCAGTGTGGAGTTGAAATCGTCTCAAACACTTAAGGAATACCTGATAATTTAGATATATCTCTATAGTTTTTTGCGTCAGACTTGCCACCTTTCTAATGGAGAGGAATTATAAAAGACTCCTTCCATATCGGGGGAAAGCATGAAGAATTTATGGACAGGGTGAATAGTTTAAGCAACGGCCCACACAGAGATTCGGCACAGTACCTGAGTACACAGCCAGTAACTCCGTCCGGACCTTGTGAAAACACCGGCTTCACTATTCGTAGATCATGAAGCAAAGTATGGATACAGCTGACCAGAGTAAACGTCCTGCGAAAAGGTAGTTTGGAAAAAACTGGCAAAAATATCGGCAATTGCCTGATCATTATCTGCCGACGTATTACGGAAAGATAGCGAGGATGGGTGTGCGGACGTTCTACGCTTACTGTTTACGAAGCTGTAGAACTGTTTGGGGTCCTTAGAAAAACGTATCCTGCATCGAGATAGGTAATTCTGATAGCATTGAGCGTTATAAACTGAAAAGTTTGACCGAGCCATTAAATAACGAGAGAGAGAAGAAGGAAAGCCAACTTCTTGAAACTGTTTATAAAATTTTGATTTTAAGTTTTTTAGACTGGATGGCTCCTTGGTAAACAAAGGGGGTTTTCTCGATCTAATAGGATAGAAAAGCGGGACACAAGAATCATAAAGTGAGTCCAGTGCATCATAGAAAGGCGGACAAACCCAAACTTAACTCGGCTTTACGGAAGCAGCGGACACATTGGGGTTGTCTACCCGACCGATCCAATACAGTTCGTCCTAGGTCGAGCGACACTGCGAAAGTAGGATGGTAGGCATCTTCAGGTATAGTGAGCGGGGGTTCTCGAGTTAACAATGCTTAGGTCGCATCCGTTACACAGCACAGATCAAGAAATCGACCTAAGGAATTTTAAACATGGTTAACTTGAGACAGAGACAGGTCAATCAAGTCATCAAAAAAGTCATGTCGTGACAAAGGCACTAGGCTATTAGACTTGTTTACCGGAGACCAAATAATTCCTGGCAAGTTGAAGTCACCAAAAACTATCATACGATCTTTGTTTGATAGCGAGGAAGATATAGCGGTTAAGGCGGACAGGTGCTGCTCGTAAATTGCGATATCCGAAGAAGGTGGAATATACGAGCAGGCTATGAAGACTACGAAAGTGGGAAGAATCAGTTTGACACACAGGAATTCCAGTTCCTGCTGAATCTGAACTGTCCACAGCAATTAGAATCTCACCTGCACGTCGAGACGAACGGTTCTTTCTAAAAGTTGTGTACCGACCTACCAAGACTTCGAAACTAGGAATGTCCGGCTTTAACCTGGTCTCGGTAAACACAGTAACGTGGGATGCAAATGCGACATTATCCTGGAAAAGAATGCTGAGCTTACTACCTAAGCCTCGAACATTCTGATAGGTCACTAAGAGAGAATTTATTAGTCTTTTTGGCGGGCGGAGGTAGAGCGGGAAGATGAAGATGAATCATTAATCTCATTAGTTGGCAAAGTTATTGAGGGCATAGTCTTCTTCTTTGCCTTAAACTGCTTCACCACCAAAATGTGTTGAAGTGCATCATTTGGATTTGCACCAAACATTTTGGCGCCCCTGGGTGGACACTGGATCTCGTACTGGATAGAAGTTGGATTGGATCATACTTGGCGCTTTGTTGGATATCTCCATTGGATATCATCCCTCGCTCGTTGTTGTTGCTGTTCCTGCTCGTCATTGGATCGCTGGACCGTCGCATCGCTAACTCTTGGTACTGAGCTTTGGTATTCCTGGTTGGTATGGACATGCATCGTTGTTCGAATTACCCTCAACAAATGCCACAGGTAAATTAAAGTGCCCAATAGAATTACCAACTATAAAAAGGCCTGTTAATAAAGTATTTAACAAAGTGAAAGGCCAGTTATATGTATGTATACCTTCATATGTATATATATTCAATTTACATATATTGTTTAACTTGAGTGATCACTGTACTAGTGGTGAACGACACCTCAAAGAGGAGCCGACAAGCAAAGAAGAAACAGCAATAGTTTCGCGCGCAAGCTCTGACCGCTGCGCATCATTCCCCCCCCTCGCCCGACGTCGTTACAGATTTTCGTTTCTGCTTTGCGCGAACGGTTTATGCTAGCACTTTCGTTTTATGCATAGTTCTGTGCTCTCTCGTTCCCTCGCTCTCGTAACGGCCAGTAAAGCCGATCATAGCAACGTATTGCATCGCATAGCAGAGCATAGCCAGCAGAGCCGACCCCCTAAGGTTTATGCTTGTTGCGGCTATTTCGTTTCGCTCTCTACATGTCTCGGCAATAAACCACAGCATAGCAGCCAGAGAGCTAAGTCTCCAATTTGAGATCGGTAAATCTTGTTCGTGGAGCCTTTCTCACTCAGTATAGAAACTGTTCCCATCACAGCGTCCGTTCTCATATTGGGAGCGAACATAGACTTGAGTGGTTTTTCGCATTCGCTCGTCTCACTCAATCCAGCAGCTTGTCCCATCGCATCAGCTGTTCTCATCGTTGAGGTCAACAGGACCTAATAAAGGTTGAGTGATTCTTGAGTGGGATCTAGTGTTTAATAAAAACAATTATAAAGTAGCTTCACAATGACTGGAAAACGTCGTGGTGGTTCCGGTAGCAATACTTCTATCGTCGAAGAAGACGATTCAGGTGTGCTTCTAAGGAAGTTAAACGCAGTCAAACGGGATATTGACAGAACTGCGAAAGCAGTATAAAACAACAATATCTCGGCCAATCAATTCGAGCTGGAATGTCGCTTAAATATATTAGATGGCTACATAGATCGCGCATTCTCTTTGCAGTTGCAAATCGATGATATCGATCCAGATTTAGCATCGCGTTCCGAGCTCGAAGAATTGTGCGTGTCAACTAAAGCGTTGTTAATGGCTATTAAAAGACCGAATCCGCCTACTTGTTTGAACGAATCAGTTCTAAATACCTCCATGTCACATACAAGGAAACTGCCCAAGATGAAATTGCCCAAGTTTGGTGGGAATTATTCTGAATTCAAAAATTTCATTGGTTTGTTTTCAACCATCATTGATAGTGAAATGTCTCTAAGTAACGTCGAAAAGTTCAACCATCTCTGGAATTGTTTAGAGAATGAAACATTAGGCACTGTTAAGGCTTTCCCGGTGACAGATCAGAACTATTGCAAGGCTCTTAATGCTTTAAAGCAGGTTTATAACAACGAGTGTCTCATGTTCCTTGATGGCGTAGCTAAACTCATTGAGTTACAGGCGATGCCGGCGCCGTCGGCAAGTGCATTACGGTCACTTATTGACATGGCATCTGCCATATACGAATCATTACTGTCAGTTGGGGATGACAAGGTTATTGCTCACGCCCTGCTAATACACCTCGTTCTGTCGAAAGTTGACACATAAACCCATTCAAGATGGAAGGAAAATTTGGATTACCAAAAGGTTTCGTCGTGGTCCGAATTTGTAGCCGCATTAAACAAGCGCTATCAGCAATTGTCGGCTGAAGAATCCACTTCCGGGCAGTTAAGGGGTCGTAAAGGCTCGCAAGAGACAAAAAATAGGCATTCTGGGAAAACAGCGTTGGCTGTAGCCCAAGCAAGCAGAGGCCAGGACACAAATTGTGCTTTCTGCAATTCAGCTGATCATGGCATCTCGAATTGTTCGTCTTTCTCAGCATCGTCTGTCATGACTCGATTTAGATTTGCCAAGGGATTTCCCCTTTGCATTAATTGCTTGCGAAAAGGGCATAGTGTCTCAGCCTGCAAGTCGATACACTGCAGAGTATGCTCAAAGCCCCACCACACATTGTTGCATCGCTACAATGTTGACTCGGCGACAACGCCGACCGCCCGTGATGCGCTTGGGTCTCAGGTAGCCGTGGCAGCTAAAAGGTCGAATCAGTTGTCGTCAAATCATGCCATGGCAGCTTATTCTGATCAGGTAGTTCTGGCCACAGCAATTGTGGACATTAAAGGTGGCTCCAGTCAGCGACAGCCAGCCAGGGTACTGCTGGATTCTGGCTCACAAGTAAA
Source organism: Drosophila algonquin (assembly GCA_035041765.1). Taxonomy (NCBI): domain Eukaryota; kingdom Metazoa; phylum Arthropoda; class Insecta; order Diptera; family Drosophilidae; genus Drosophila; species Drosophila algonquin. The sequence continues at coordinate 22,432 of JAWNKY010001661.1, forward strand.
TTTCATTACCGAGGAGCTCGCTCGGAATTTACAACTTAAACGAATTCGCAAGGACATAAGCTTATTGGGAATCGGAAAGGCGAGCATATCTGCACACCAAACAACAGTCTGCTCTCGCGTTCAACAATTTGAAATAGCCACTGACTGATTTCGTCGTACCATCCTGAGAAAGCCGTTCCGTCAGACTTGCTGACAATTTCAAAAGATTTCCCACTGGCCGATCCAGGTTTCCATAAACCCCAAAGGGTGGATCTGCTGCTAGGAGCTGATGCATTCTTTGATATATGGAAAGATGGCCAAACAACAAAACACGCTCTAGATAACCTCTTCAAACGTTTCTTGGAGTTGGAAAATGTTCCAAATGCGTCTATAGAAAGACTGTATACCCCCGAAGAAGCTATGTGTGAAAAATCGTTCATTGACTGCATCACACGATTACCCTCCTTACACGATTGCAAGTTTCTTTGCCATTTAAGTCAAGCCCGACATCTCTCGGTTCGTCATTTGAGACATCCAGAAGACGATTTTTGTCTTTAGAAAGGCGATTATGCCAAAAACCTGCCATAAAATCCATGTTTATGCAATTCATGGAGGAACACGTGTCGTTAGGCCATATGACTGCAATAAAAAACTCAATTCCGGTAGAGCCGCATTGTTTCAATGTACAACCACTAAGCTCAGAGTGGTATTCGATGCGTCGTGCAAAACTTCGAGCCAAGTCGCACTCAATGATTTGCTCATGGTTGGAGCAACCATCCAGCCGTGCCTATATGCCACGTTGCTGAGATTTCGCCGTCGCAAATACGCTCTTACAGCAGACATTACAAAAATGTACCGTCAAGTCCAAGTTGACGAGGCGCAGCGCCAATTCCAATTAATTAATTGGAGACGGACAAGTTTGGACCCGTTGCAAGTGTTCCGACTCAATACAGTGACATAGGGTACTGCCAGCGCACCATTTCTGGCTGGCGACACTCATGCAAATTCGCATCCAATTGGCGTGAAGTCTCTTGCGTCGGATTTTTATGTGGATGATCTCCTTATCGGAGCAGACACAAAATCCGAGCTAAGAGTATTGCGTCAACAATTGGTTGAAATCCTAGAGCCATCAGGATTTGTGCTGACTAAATGGGCTGCTAACTGTCAACTAGTCGATAGTCAGCAAGAAAATATGGTCATTTCGAATGGAGATCAGCAAGGTTGTAAAACTCTTGGTCTAATATGGAACCCTAAGACAGACATTTTCAAATATAGTCTGAAGCCAATTGTCTCGTCCGAAACCACAACCAAGAGAGCAATATTATCTGTCATAGCCAGTCTTTTTGATCCCTTAGGCCTGCTATGTCCAGTAATTACAAATGCAAAGATATTCTTGCTGGAAATTTGGCTATTAAGCCTTGGTTGGGACGATCCCATTCCCTCGAACGTACATAAAAAGTGGGAATCGATGGCATTAGATATGCAAAAATTGCATAACGCCACCGTTCCACGATTTATAGGAGCCAGCGCAAACACTCGATGTCAAATACATGGGTTTGCAGATGCGTCCACGCGAGCATATGGCTGTTGTGTGTACGTTCGGGTTTCCCATGCTAATGGAGTGTCCGTTAAACTACTAACGGCAAAATCTAGGGTGGCACCCTTAAAGACCAAAACAATTCCAAGATTAGAGCTATGTGCTGCTCATCTTTTAGCAAAGTTGTGGGAGGAGGTTCGGTCCATAATAGACTGTCCCATAGAGAAGGTCGTGTTGTGGTCAGATTCGGAAGTAGTTCTACATTGGCTACAAACTCATCCCTCCCAACTAACAACATTTGTGTCGAATCGAGTTGCTGAGATACAGGACATTACTTCAGCAGCCCTATGGAGACATGTGCCCACCAAAGAAAATCCTGCGGATCTCGTATCTCGAGGATCATCGGTGGCCGACTTAAATTCGCTGTTGTGGTTCAATCGCCCGTCGTTCTTGCAACAAGAATCCAGACATTGGCCTCAAAATCCTCATTTATAGTTGACGGAAGCGAATGCGTTATTGGAGAAAAATAAGGTAGCCACTGCGCTTATCGCGGCCGATGTTGAGGAAAATCCCACTCTCACAATCATACAGAATTCGTCGTCATATATGAAAGTGGTTAGCACAATTGCTTGTATCCGCCGGTTCATCAATAGAAGGAAGGAAGTCACTTGGAGCAGTACCTGTCCGTCATCTGACGAGCTCGGCGCAGAGTTTCTAGCAGCAGTTGAAGTGGTTCAAAGAGACGCATTTTCGCAGGAAATCGACAAATTAAAGAAGTCATCCAAGTTACAGGCATCACTGCAAAAACTAAATCCTAAGTGGGCTCATTCTCATTTTCGTTGATTCGAGTAGGCGATCGATTACTAAATGCACCCCTAGCACATTATGCTAAATTCCCAATATTAATGGCAAAAAATTTTAGATTTGTTACTCTCTACCTTAGCTATCTACATCGAACCAATTGTCACGCTGGACCCCGTGCACTAGTGGGATTCCTAAGGCAATCCATTTGGCTAATAAATGCACGGAGAGAGTGAAGTGCCATTGTCCAGAAATGCGTACACTGTCCATTACAAGCCAAAGCTTCTCTCACAAATCATGTGGAACCTTTCTGCTGATCGATTGCGTGGGAATCGACCTTTTGAAATTAGCTGAGTTGATTTGTTCGGACCGGTTCGTGTATTGCTTGGCATTCGAGGCAAGCAGCCTCTCAAAATGTACATAGCAGTGTTCGTCTGCTTCGCATCTAAGGCTGTACACCTAGAAATTGTGAAAGACTTGACAGCTTATACTTTAATTTTATGTTTATCCAGGTTAATTGGAGGTTACTTATCCCGCCCCGAGCCCCGCACATTGGAGGCATGTGGGAGTCGGCGGTGAAGTCCGCCAAGCATTTGTTGCTCAGGGCCATGGGCAGCGCAGTGCTCAAGGAGGACGAGCTGCACACGGTGCTCGTGGACGTCGAGGCCGTGCTGAACTCCAGGCCACTGGTGGTCGACAGCGGCAGTCCCAACGAAGGGGAGGTGCTGACTCCCGCACACTTACTCGTCGGCAGAATGCTAGTTTCGCTGCCGCCCGAATCAGAGCTGCCCAGACCAGACAACCTGTCGTATCTGCAACGATGGCAGCTCGTGTCTGCCATCAAGCAAAGGTTTTAGAGAGACTGGTCCAGAGACTATCTGCTCAGCCTTCAGCAGCGAGGGAAGTGGTGCCAAGAGGTCGCCAATCTGGAGCCAGGCAAAGTGGTGGCAATCCACGAGGACAACGTGCCACCACAAATGTGGCTAATAGGAGTAGTGGAGGAGGCAATCCCAGGAGCGGACGGGAAGGTTCGCGTGGCCGTAGTGAGGACTAAGGCCGGCCTATATAAGCGATCCATCCATCGGTTGGCGCCCATCCCAATGGATTTTGCATAGGCTGTCAACGCGGCCGATGTTGAGGCAATTACGTTGCCTATAGTGTTAGTCGTAGTAATAGAAAGAGAATAGAAATGTTATGCTGAAATGTTATTGTCTCCAACCAACTAAGCTCATGCTGGCAGCGGCCGCTCATGAAGAGGGCGACGCTGCTAGAATAAAACACTCTTATTCTGAAGTCGAAACAGCGCACAAGTATTTTCTGTCGGTCTGTCCGGTTCCCGTGTCCCGAAATATTCGAATCATCTGTGCTTAACGGCACAAACAGTGTTGAAGTGCATCATTTGGATTTGCACCAAACACCGACGAATAACCGTTTTTTTTCCTACAAAAATACCAAAAATCTTTGTTTGTAACAGTATTTACCGGTAAAATGGCATTTGGGATAGTTCCAAACGGCGTATGAAGTTTTGGTCAAACGGTTATAACTTAGCCGTTTATTTTTATATTTTTATAAGCGATACCTCAAACGACGCCTAATTAATGTGTCTATCCAAAACCAAAAATCAAGGCGCTCAAATATTTTTTTTTCGACTTTTCCTGAGCTTTCAAAGTCAAAATATCGGGTGAAAAATACCGAAAAAAATGATGAAATTTCAATTTGGAAGCTTAATATCTTCCAGACGTTAAGTTGCAGCTTAAAGTGTCTGAGTCGGATTTTTAGCTGCATTTGTCAGCTTTTTTTATCTGTAAGTGGAGCTCAAAACAAAACCGCGTCTGATTACTATAAAGAGAACGAACGGTTCCGAGTTCCGCGTGCCGGGTTCCGAGTTCCGCGTGCCGGGTTCCGAGTGCCACTCTTAATCTTTGCGCAGAAGGTCTCTCGAGATAGGTGATTTTTCTAACGTCTGGGAAGAATCTGAAATAGTTCCCATTCATAAAAAGGGATCTAAATCTGATGTCTCTAACTACCGCTGTATTTCCAACTTATCTGCCATTCCTAAACTTGTCGAAAAAATCATCACGTCTCAGCTGCAACATTTTTGTAGTTCTGTATTTTTTGAATCACAGCATGGATTCATTAAACGTCGCTCAGTTTCTACTAATCTCCTTGAATTTTCCACCTTCGTAACTTCAGGATTTGCTAAACAGTGTCAAACTGATGTCGTTTATACTGATTTTAGTAAAGCCTTCGACTCCGTCAATCATAATCTACTTATTCATAAACTGTCTCTTCTAGGGTTTCCGACTAAGCTTCTATATTGGACTAATTCCTACCTTTGTAACCGCTCTCAACGTGTCTGCTTTAACTCCTCTCTCTCTAAACCTGTTATCGTCTCATCTGGGGTTCCTCAAGGTAGCCATCTGGGTCCCTTGCTATTTAACCTATTTATTAACGATCTTCCTCAAATGTTATCTTATTCCCGTGTCCTAATGTATGCTGATGACGTTAAGCTATGTTTTTCCTACAGTGACCCCTTGTCCCCACTATCTTTGCAATCAGATCTTGATGCCCTTAATAACTGGTGCCTAATCAACACTCTACCTCTTAAAATCTCTAAATGCTACATAATGACTTTTCACCGCAATAAGCCATACCTTTTCGACTACTCTATCAATAACTTTATCCTTCAACGCCTTTTCAAAGTTAACGACTTGGGCATTACCTTTGTACCTAATCTATGTTTCAACTCTCATATCTCTACTATCTCTAACAAAGCCAAAGGAGTCCTTGGATTTTTCAAAAGATGGTCTAAGGAATTCCTTCTAAAGTATTTATAAACAATAAACATTATTGTTCGGTTAATTTTAACGATGAGCTTCACCTGTCCTACACGCTGCGACGTTAACCGTTCGGTAGCTACATGACAAACTTTTATATTTCGCTGGTTGTGTGACAACACGGCTCACGCTAGCTGCTTGGGTCTTGGTCATATTGGTGGTCACGTTATCGATCTGATCAACGCTCGCTGCGGTCTCAACTGGACTTGTTGGGTGTGCAGGGCAGTTGAAGCCGTTATGATAATCTTTATGAGACAGACTCATAACCAATTTGCTGCTGTCCACACGGAACTCTGTAAATTACAGGATAAGTTTATCTCAATAAAAACTCATTTTAAAAAACTCAAAATTATAAATGAGTCTCGAAAGAGAAGAAAGGTTACTTCTAGTTTGCCTTATGTTAACACTTAGAATCAGGGACCGTAATCATTATAAGTTATATGTTAAAAATAACGTCATAATGATTAAATAATGATTTTTACGATTATTTCACCGAAAATGATTAATTTTGATTACTTTTATAATAATTATTATTTTTTTATCAAAAACAAAAAATAATTATCAATGATTTTTATTTTTTTCGCTTAAAATAAGACTTAACAATAGCTTACGGCTTACGGCCACTTTTCGCCGATGTGATTACATACTCTTGATTTATGATTTAATGCCTTTCATATGAAACATCATAAGTCCTTCCAAGACGACTTTTAAGGATTCAACTATTTTGTATTACGTATATTTAATTTATTCCTCTATAGTCTGTTGTAGTATGTACATATGTAGTATTTTTATAACCGGTACTCGAAGAGTATAGGGGTATGTTAGATTTCTGGTGTTACCGGATGTGTGTAACGCCCAGAAAGAAGCATTTCCGACCCCATAAAGTATATATATTCTTGATCAGCATCAATAGCCGAGTCGATAAAGCCATGTCCGTCCGTCCGTCAGTCCGTCCGTCCGTCTGTCCTTCTTCATTAGCGCCTATATCTCAGAGACTATTAAAGCTAGAGCAACCAAGTTTTGTATCTTGTCTCCTGTGTTATCACTCTACTCCAAGTGTATTTCAAAATTTCGCCCCGCTCCCTTCCGCCCGCACAAAAAACGAAAGTGTGTGGCATACACAATTTTGAAGATGCGATACAACTGAAAACGCAGAATCATAGATGATGACCATTTCTATCAGAGTGTTGAGTCTGGATCAGATCGCATCATTAATATAGCTACAATGAAGAAAACCATTTCGAAAGTCATCGTTCCCTCTTGCTCTCTCTCACACGCGACCCTGTCTGTTTTGCCTATTCGTCCAAATGAGTGCTTAGATCTCAGAGACTATAAGAGCTAGAGCAACCAAACTTTCTATTCAAACTCCTGTGATATCAATTCAGCACATGTTTATTTCAAAATTTTGCCACGCCCCCTTCCGCCCCCACCAAAGACGAAAATCTGTGGAATCCAAAATTTTTTAGATAAAAGAAAACCAAAAACGCATAATCATAGAAAATTACCATATCTGCCAGACTGCTGAATCTGAATCAGGTCGGATCAATATTATGGCCAGAAGAAACAAATTAAATTTCAGTGGCTTCGCAACGCCTGCCTGATGTCTTGGCAAGTTCGGGGGGTCATGTACTTAGTCAGAATAACTGATCATTTCCAGGCGCTGTGCTGCCTTACTTGCAGTCAGCCTAGCGTAGATGTCCAGGGGGTCGATTACGAGTATGGTCTCGAGTACTTTTGTTGGGGTTGATCTCAGTGCCCCCGTGATACAGAGCAGAGCCTGTCGCTGAGTCTTTTCCATAAGCTTGTGTTACTTTTTTACCCGGTAGCTTGCCACCACACTAAGACTCCATACAGCAGAGTTGGTCGCACCACCGAGATGTAGATCCAATGCATAAGAGCAGGTGACAGACCCCATGTGCTGCTGAGCATCTTCTTTGCGTCTTATAGCGCAATGGTGGCCCTTTTCACCCTTTCCACTACATTGGATCTCCATGCCAGTTTATCCAATACTGTGCCAAGGTATTTGACTTGTGTTTTTGGGGTAAGCCTTGTTTGATTGATTTTCGGGGGGATCCAAGCTGATACCTTGTATATCTTGGTGAAGAGGATGAGGTCCGTCTTGTCCGCGTTGATACTGAGTCCTACTCCATCTGCCCACTCACATATCTCCCTGAGTGTACTTTTCATTATGGAGCTGAGGTTCGATGGACATACTCCCGTAATAAGTATGGTTATGTCATCTGCATAGGCCGTTATTTTTATTATTTTTAATCATTTGATTAGGTCGTCGACCAACAGATTTCACAGGAAGGGCGACAAGACTCACCCTTGCGTTGTGCCTCTGCGTGCGCCTTTGGCCATGGAGGCGGTGCCCCATTGTGATTAAACCCGTCTACAAGCTAGGAGGTTCTTTATCCAGTGGTTGATTGCGGGTTTGTGTTGGTTGCTTCTAGGCGACCCTTTATTGCGCTTGTGGTCACGTTATTAAATGCTCCGGATATATCAACAAATACTCCTAGTGCATATTTCTTGGTGTTTAGGGCTTTCTCAACGGTAACTACTAGCGAGTGTAGTGCTGTTTCCACCTATTTTCCTTTAGTGTAAGCATGCTGGTTGGTTGACATCAGTCCCCCTACTTCCTTCCTGATGTGTAGCTCCAGCAGCTTTTTCATTGTTTTTAGTATAAAGCAGTATAAAGTCAGGTCTTCTTCGCTGCTCTCTGACCATTATCCTTTGTTAAGCTTGAGCTGCCTCTGTATGGTAGTTTGCTTTGAAAGCAGCTTCCTGAGTCTTGCCGTTTCAGGCACCTTCTCGATGTGGGTGCAGAAGCTCCTCCACAAGCTGCGTTGTTCCTTGCGTATCTCTTTCTTATAGTTCCTGAGTAGATTCTGGTATTCCTCGTTTATGAACTCTTCGTTCGCTTGTTTGGCGAGCTTGAAGAATGGCTTGGTCCTCTTTTTCGTTCTTGACGGTGGGCATGTTGCGCGGTAGGCATCTTGTAGCTCCTTGGAAAGAGACTCAAGAGACTTCTCTACGTTCTTTGCAGATTGCACTGACCCCGGATTCACGAGCTTCGAGGTAACCGTCTTTCTGAACTTTTCCCAGTTTGTGTTCCGGGGTTTTCTATAGACTATCATCTTCGACGTTTAAATTCGTACTTAAACTGAATATACCTGTGATCTGAGAAGGATGGTCTTTCGAAGACTCTCTATTCATATACCGCGGTAATCGGAGTCGTGCAGTGCAAGCCCCTGGGTGGCCTATAGGATGGTTACCAGACCCAAGTCTTTCTCCACCTTGCCTGCCTGCAGTGTTTGCGCGTCTTTATCCCCGGGGTGGCGTTTCTTTAGGCGAAGGTATACACTGCCCATGCTCACGCCATCTTCCCAAGTCTGGGGTATAGGAGGTCCTCCGCCTACTTGCTTATTTGGAGGATTACACACTGGCCTCCCTCGTTGGGTAATGGGCTCCCAGTGTGTAATACCTTTCAGTTCCCGGTGGGTTCTGACGCTGTAGGAGCCTCAGCGCCTACCTTCGCCTTTGGTATAGACGGGATTAGCTCCCTGTCCAACACCTCCAGCTTGGCCCCCTCCCACATCGCGTCGAGTTGGCCGACAGTTTGAGTTAGCCACCTAAGCGTTGGATCGTCGTTGACCTTGAGGATTTTTACCCCATTCAGCCACCCAGCACCATCAAAGGTGGGCATGGGAGCTGTGGGGTCGTCCTCCATCTGTGCAAATAGTGCGTCCACGAGCCGTTCGTGCACCAACTTCTATTGCGTTGCCATCATCTGCCCATTATCATCTTTGCGGTCCACTAGCGCCCCGATCAGATGTCGTTTGGCTGCGCCACTCACCGTCTATGACTTCGGGTGTTTTTTGGGAGGTTTTCCACTTTTGGTGGGGGGCTGCGCCCTTAGGCCCGCGTTGCCGTTTGCTTGCCTGAGTGTCTTTGGTGGCACTCTCGACCGAGCGTTGCCTCTTGTTGACCAGCATCTCCTCCACCTTGCTGGCATATTTCCCGATTGACGCCCGCATTTGGGGCATCTGTGAGAAGTGTCGTCTGCCTTCCTCCACACGCTGTTCGGCCCAGGTTAGCCTTGCTTTCTCCTCCTGGGAGATGTCAGCTTTACTCTGGAGCCGGCTCAGGATCTTGAGGGCTGCGACAGAGCCTTCATCCCCTCCCTGGAACGCTTCGTCCCTTTCCTACGAGGGAAGCTGGTGCCTGGTTCTGGCGGGCGGAGAAGGCGCTCTTCCTCCGTATTGCTGATTGAAAGCACGCTCTCCAGAGCCGTGTCTGCTTCAACAGCGGCATCCGTGCGGTTCAGCTTGGAGTGAGGGGGTTTTTTGGTAGTCGTGCTACAGCTGGCGTGGCCTGCTCCCGCCACTTCAGAAATGTGACCGCTAGCGACACGCAGAGAAGATTGCTCCTCCCCGTGCCCGCCAGCGGTAGCAGTCACGCATTCCACCGATGATTGGGCTGACATCCCAGCCCTTGCTTCATCTTTCTTCGCCACCATATTTCGCCCGAAACCCCCTAGCGTTTTATGTCTGGCCGCCAGGCACCTCTAGCCATGGCCCTGACCCAGCCCTCCCGACTCGAGATCGCGATGACGCCGGGTCATTGCCTTAGCTAGACACTGCATTGCCTCGGACGGGAAAGCGACAGTGCATTATCTTCGTCCGGGATAATGCAGTGTCGATTAATAATCATAAATAATCATTATTTATTATCAAAAAAAAAAACTGTCCGCTGTCGCCCAAAAAGACTTTTTCTGATAGATTTGGAGATTACCATTTTTTTTTTAAATTTAAAGAATTAAGAATAGCTCTTTTAAGTTGTGTGAAAAATAGAAGCACAACCTCTGAAAAAATATACAAAATTTATTAAAAATTCTTTAAAAAAAAACTAAACATAGAAAAATAACGAGAGGGAACGTAGTGCTTTATACCCGGTACTCAGTCAGAATATATGTGATCTTATGATTTATGTAATTTATTACGTGTTCGCAAGATGGTCGAATTAAATTTTGGCCAAAATTAAAAATTTAAAAAAATTAGGTCGAACCCCATGCTAAATTTTTATATGTAAAAAATTAAAATCAAAAAATTAGTCTATGCTAGATTTTTACATTTTAAAAGTTATCTGTTTCCATTTTGGTTTACATATACTTTTTACATCAGCTTCTACATTTCTACATGTACATGTAAAACTATATAGTCGAGACGTGGAAGTGTTTGCGAGAAAGAGAGGGAAGTAAGCGCTTGGCAGGCGTTGCGTAGCGACTGAAATTTCATTCCTTCCTTCTGGCTATAATAATGATCCGACCTGATCTAGATCCGAAAATCTGGTAGATACGGTTATTTTCCATGATTTTGCGTTTTTGGGTTAATTTTATTTTAAAAATTGTGGATTCGTTCGTTCTTTGTGGGGGCGGAAGGGGCGTGTCAAAAGTTTGAAATAAATTCGTGCTGGTTTGATATCCCAGGAGTTTGGATAGAAAGTTTGGTTGATCTAGCTCTTATAGTCTCTGAGAACTAGGCGTCAAAAACGTCTTTTGTGCGGGCGGAAGGGAGCGGTGCGAAATTTTGAAATACACTTGGAGTAAAGTGATAACACAGGAGACTGGATAAAAAAATTGGTTGCGCTAACTTTAACTTTCGGCTATTGATGCTAATCAAGAATATATATACTTTATGGGTCGGAAACGCTTCCTTCTGGGCGTTACACACATCCGGTATCACCAGAAATCTAACATACCCCTATACTCTTCGAGTACCGGTTATAAAAATACTACATATGTACATACTACAACAGACTATAGAGGATTAAATTAAATATACGTAATACAAAATAGTTGAATCCTTAAAAGTCGTCTTGGAAGGACTTGTGATGTTTCATATGAAAGGCATTAAATCATAAATCACGAGTATGTAATCACATCGGCGAAAAGTGGCCGTAAGCCGTAAGCTATTGTTAAGTCTTATTTTAAGCGAAAAAAATAAAAATCATTGATAATTATTTTTTGTTTTTGATAAAAAATAATAATTATTATAAAAGTAATCAAACTTAATCATTTTCGGTGAAATAATCGTAAAAATCATTATTTAATCATTATGACGGGATTTTTAACATATAACTTATAATGATTACGGTCCCTGATTCTAAGTGTTAACATAAGGCAAACTAGAAGTAACCTTTCTTCTCTTTCGAGACTCATTTATAATTTTGAGTTTTTTAAAATGAGTTTTTATTGAGATAAACTTATCCTGTAATTTACAGAGTTCCGTGTGGACAGCAGCAAATTGGTTATGAGTCTGTCTCATAAAGATTATCATAACGGCTTCAACTGCCCTGCACACCCAACAAGTCCAGTTGAGACCGCAGCGAGCGTTGATCAGATCGATAACGTGACCACCAATATGACCAAGACCCAAGCAGCTAGCGTGAGCCGTGTTGTCACACAACCAGCAAAATATAAAAGTTTGTCATGTAGCTACCGAACGGTTAACGTCGCAGCGTGTAGGACAGGTGGAGCTCATCGTTAAAATGAACCGGACAATAATGTTTATTGTTTATAAATACTTTAGAAGGAATTCTTTAGACCATCTTTTGAAAAATCCAAGGACTCCTTTGGCTTTGTTAGAGATAGTAGAGATATGAGAGTTGAAACATAGATTAGGTACAAAGGTAATGCCCAAGTCGTTAACTTTGAAAAGGCGTTGAAGGATAAAGTTATTGATAGAGTAGTCGAAAAGATGGCTTATTGCGGTGAAAAGTCATTATGTTGCATTTAGAAATGTTAAGAGGATGAATGTTGATTAAGCACCAGTTGTTAAGTGCATCAAGATCTGATTGCAAAGATAGTGGGAACAAGGAGTCACTGTAGGAAAAATATAGATAAACGTCATCAGCATACATTGGGACACGGGAATGAGATAACATTTGTGGAAGATCGTTAATAAATAGGTTAAATAGCAAGGGACCCAGATGACTACCTTGAGGAACCCCCGATGAGACAATAACAGGTTTAGAGAGAGAGGAGTTCAAGCAGGCACGTTGAGAACGGTTACAAAGGTAAGAACTAGTCCAGTATAGAAGCTTAGTCGGAAACCCTAGAAGAGACAGTTTATGAATAAGTAGATTATGATTGACGGAGTCGAAGGCTTTACTAAAATCAGTATAAACGACATCAGTTTGACACTGTTTAGCAAATCCCGAAGTTACGAAGGTGGAAAATTCAAGGAGATTAGTAGAAACTGAGCGACGTTTAATGAATCCATGCTGTGATTCAAAAAATACAGAACTACAAAAATGTTGCAGCTGAGACGTGATGATTTTTTCGACAAGTTTAGGAATGGCAGATAAGTTGGAAATACAGCGGTAGTTAGAGACATCAGATTTAGATCCCTTTTTATGAAAGGGAACTATATAGGATTCTTTCCAGACGGTGGGAAAGTCACCAGTCTTGAGAGACAAGTTGAAAAGTTTTAGGAGAGGCACACAAAGAGATTCTGCACAAAGTTTAAGAACAGCACTCGGAACCGAGTCTGGCCCAGTGGAGAACAAAAACTTGCACGATTTTAAAGTTGTTAGTAGACCATCATAGTCGATGAAGGGGGAAAGGATACTGTAAGAACTATTTAAAGGAATAGGATAAGAGTAACTACTGCTAAAGTCGTTCGATGAGGCTAGGATAGAGGGAATGCTAATAGACGGGACAGAGTAGCAACGTTGGAAAAATTAAACGAACAGATCAGCAATATCGCAATCCCTATCAGCATAACTACCATTTAAGTGTAGAGAAGTCAAGTAGTCAAGTATCAATTGTAGCACAATGTATTAAATAAAAAAAATTTCGCTTTTGCAATTGAGCACTTCGAAAAGTCTGATTGCAAGCCTCATTTTTTAAACTTCTTTTACATACGGGATCTTAAATTCTTGAGATGAATTAATCTCGGGGTGAACCAGATAGGACCAGAAAGATTTCTGGAGGTCTGTAAATTCCTTAGACCATCTTTTGAAAAATCCAAGGACTTCTTTGGCTTTGTTAGAGATAGTAGAGATATGAGAGTTGAAACATAGATAAGGTACAAAGGTAATGCCCAAGTCGTTAACTTTAAAGAGGCGTTGGAGGATAGTGTTATTGATAGAGTAGTCGAAAAGGTTTGGCTTATTGCGGTGAAAAGTCATAATATTGCATCTAAAAATGTTAAGAGGTAGAATGTTGATTAAGCACCAGTTGTTAAGTGCATCAAGATCTGATTGCAAAGATAGTGGGGAGAAGGAGTCACTGTAGGAAAAATATAGCTTAACGTCATCAGCATGCATTAGGACACGGGAATGAGATAACATTTGTGGCAGATCGTTAATAAATAGGTTAAATAGCAAGGGACCCAGATGGCTACCTTGAGGAACCCCCGATGAGACAATAACAGGATTAGAGAGAGAGGAGTTCAAGCAGGCACGTTGAGAACGGTTACAAAGGTAGGAATTAGTCCAATATAGAAGCTTAGTCTGAAACCCTAGAAGAGACAGTTTATGAATAAGTAGATTATGATTGACGGAGTCGAAGGCTTTACTAAAGTCAGTATAAACGACATCAGTTTGACACTGTTTAGCAAATCCCGAAGTTACGAAGGTGGAAAATTCAAGGAGATTAGTAGAAACTGAGCGACGTTTAATGAATCCATGCTGTGATTCAAAAAATACAGAACTACAAAAATGTTGCAGCTGAGACGTGATGATTTTTTCGACAAGTTTAGGAATGGCAGATAAGTTGGAAATACAGCGGTAGTTAGAGACATCAGATTTAGATCCCTTTTTATGAAAGGGAACTATATAGGATTCTTTCCAGACGGTGGGAAAGTCACCAGTCTTGAGAGACAAGTTGAAAAGTTTTAGGAGAGGCACACAAAGAGATTCTGCACAAAGTATAAGAACAGCACTCGGAACTGAGTCTGGCCCAGTGGAGAACGAAAACTTGCACGATTTTAAAGTTGTTAGTAGACCATCATAGTCGATGAAGGTTGAAAGGATACAGTTAGAACTATTTAAAGGGATAGGATAAAAGTAACTACTGCTAAAGTCGTTCGATGAGGCTAGGATAGAGGGAATGCTAATAGACGGGACAGAGTAGCAACGTTGGAAAAATTAAGCGAACAGATCAGCAATAGGAAATCGGGAAGATTTACGTTTAGAATTAACAAACCTGAAGAATTGTTTAGGGTCACGTTTAAAGTTAAGCTTGTAGTTAGTCAAGTATCTATTGTAGCACAATGTATTGAATAAGGAAAATTTCGAATTTGCAATTGAGTACTTTGAAAAGTCTGATTGCAAACCGGATTTTTTAAACTTCTTGTACATACGGGATTTTAAATTCTTGAGATTAATTAATCTCGGGGTGAACCAGATAGCACCAGAAAGATTTCTGGAAGGGGTGACTAAAGGAACATGCATGGGAAAGATGGAAAAAATAGAAAAATAGAATGCATTCGTGGCAGACTCAATTTCCTGGAAATCGTCAAGGAATGACCAATTCATCTGAGATAGGGCAGTATTCAAGGAGAAAAAATCAGCCTTCTTGAAGCAATAGATATTCGAAGGCTTAATAAACGACTTTATAGGGCATGAAGATGGTAACATGAAATCCATTGAAAGTGTGGGATGGTATGGGTCTTCAGGGAATGATAGAGGTGATCCTCGACATACCAAAGTGCTCGAAGCATCGGTAGTGAAGACGAGATCAAGAGTCCTACACATGCTATTACGTATGCCATTTACCTGGCCTAACGATGTATCGGACAGAGAATCAACGAAGTCATGCTGCATAAATGGGAACATTAAGTTTGAGTCATTGGATGGAGACCAAGTGACATTTGGTAGATTAAAGTCACCGAGGACAATAAGACGATCAGAATCACTAAGCTGAGACAAAACGGACTGAAGATGGGCAGCATGAAGCATATAAGTTGTAAATTCAGAGGACGGTGGGATGTAAGAGCATGATATGGTCGAGATGGTCGATCAGATCTATATAAATATGTTAAAATTGTCTACAAAAATCTAGCAATCCGAGATTGAGGAATTGAGCCATGTTTCAGAAAGGGCGATAATATCGAAATCAAAAGTTGCACTATCAGCATGTAATTTGGTGAGCTTACTGCACAGGCCACGTACATTCTTATAAGTGATCTTAAGAGGTAGGGAAGAAATTAGTTTTTTGAAGTTGATGGCAAATCAGTAGAAGGTGTTGGAAGGATTCCCACCCGAGGAGCGGGTTGCGAAGATCGAGATCGACTATTGAAGATGTGACAGATAGTGTGTTCGGGCCAGAAAGAGGGCTCCAACACAGTCTTGACAAATTTCTCCGGGACAAGAATTTTGAAGGAGGAATAAAGTGAACAATATATATAAAACTAGAGGGAACATTGTGAGCCGCGGCCTTTGCCAACTTAATACCCTCTACTCAGTCAGAATATATGTGATCTTTTGATTTATGTAATTTCTTTTATGTTCACAAAAGGGACGGGTGAAATTTTGGCGCAAATGGAACATTTCAAAAAATTAGGTTTAACCCTGTGCTAGATTTTTATCTATTAAAAGTTATTTGTTTCCATTGTTGTGTAAAGGGGCAGAGCCCTTCACAAGACACATGACACCGACACACGTCTTGCTATGAATATTTCGTTATTTTAATTTGTATTACTTTTTTGTTTTACCCAGTTTGTCGTATTTGACAAACTTGATATTAGGTTCAAAAATAGATAGTAAGAATCCAAAATAAATGCGCGTTATTATTGTGGGAATCGTGACCGTGGGGGCGGTTTACAGGAACCGTAACGAGCAGCAGTGACGGGCATCACTGACAGGCATCTCTATCACAGAACCCCGCCAACAAATAATGGGAGAATGGCAAAGAGAGAGCAAGACCGTAGCAGAGGGATCGCCGCAGCAGAAGCAGCAGCCGAGGGTGGTAGATATCCCAGAGTGAGCGAGATGGAAGACCGCAGAGAGCGAGCGCCGGCCACCCACGTATCGGCAAGCCAAGCGACAACCGACAAACGCTTGCAGAGGCTACGGGCAGAGGCTCGAGCCTCAAGGCCTGGAGTGGCCAGCCAAAAAACGAAATCGAGAGTCAAAATTTAGCAGTGAAAGGAACCAGAAGTACGTAATACACAAATAAATATTCAAAGTGCCAACCAAGGAAAAAAATCCACGAGAGCTGACCGACGATTGTCAAGATGAGAGGAGGAGATAGCGGGTAAGGTGGTCTCGCGTAAGTGAGCTAGGAAGTAGAAAGGTGCGACAGGGACCCTTTATATCAAAATAATTCCATAGTCAGACAAGGCAAGTCAATAAAGTGAATTTTCAGCAGAAAATTTTGGAGTTTTTGTGTATTGTGTGCCGAATTGATGATCCCTCTGCATGCCGGGAACTCAGCCAGTGGAGTTGTACGCGGATGCCACGACTTCCACGGACTGAGATTTCCCTCCCGTAGAAACACCTCTTGGTAGCCTTTCCTCATCCTTGGAGATCACCGCTTGGCAAGCGTGTACTCGGACGCCACGCGATTTGCCAAGCCGGTGGTTGCCCCTTCCCGTTGAATGCACCCCTTATCTCCTTTTCCTTCCATCCCGGTACAACACTTCGGCCACGCCATCCGCCATGCACGTGTCCGTCGGATCACTCTCTGTGGTTCCCAAAAACAAGGAATTCTGTATAGGGACCGGGCTTTGGACAGACTGAGAGGCTGTACCCCGGCCTGAGACAGGAACTTCCTAACAGATGGCGCCTGAGCAGGGACCATGAGAGTGGATCGGGGAAAAAGTAGTGCGGGAAAGTGCAAACAAGTGACGTAACGAGTGTTAGGCAACCAGGCATAGCTAAGCATCTGAACCCCCACCCCCGAATTTCCAAGCTGAAAACGACCTCCGCGCCCTGCGGAACACCGGGCAGATCAGACTCCAAAAAGTATAGCAACCAGAGCAGCAGAATAGTAGCGGGATCACGCGGCCACGTAGCGCGGCCACGAGGTTGTGCCACCAAACCAAGCGTGGGCAGCCTGCATTAGGAGCCGCAGCATCAGGCATAGGAAAACAGGAGCAGAGCACCAATTTTCATTCTCTGGTTCAAATACAGCCGAGGCTGATTTTTCCCCCTCCCCTTAGGAAAAAACCGCAAACCCTGATTCAAAAGCGATCACCCGGGTACAGTAGGCCCAGCCGCCGACACGCCAGGGAGAATTTCCACACCACGTGCGAGAGAGACGGCACGTGAGGCCGTGAGAAGAGCCACACAGCAGCAGCGGGCGACGAGGCGCCAAGCGACAACGGTACATCGATACCATCGGAGAGAGAGGGCAACCACCGCGACACGGTGACAAGGCGAACAACAGCCGCTCGGCCGCGGTACGCGACGATCAAGCACGGGTCACGAGTCTCGGCGGTCGGGAGAGGGCGCCCAGCATCCCTAACGCGGGCAGCGGCGACACGGCGACACGACGACACAGCGACAAGGTGATAGCAGAGGAGAGAGAGGGCCTCGCTCGGCAGTATAGCCTTCTGAGGAAAAGCTTGGCGGCAGCAATAAAATGCGGAGTCCGAGCCCAGGAGGGACAATCAAGTCCGAGCCCTCGACCAGGAAGCATCACGCCCAAGACTAAGAAAGACTTACACATATCCCTGACCACAGTATCGCGCCGCGTACACCTGCACCGAGAACCATATCCTGACCCAGGATCAATGAAACCAGTGCCGCGCCGCGTGTCCAGCCACTGCATATCCTCGCTGAGGATCCCTGACCCCAGTGCTGCGCCGCGTGTCCTGTCACACCACGTGTCACGTACCTTCAGAAAGGGTCACCGATCCTTCAGTACCATACCACGCGCTAAGGGCAAACGCAGCGAACCCGCAACACGATGGGCACCCGCTGGTTGAACTCCCGTAGGAAAGACGAACTGCAGAGCTTGGCCAAGGAGTTCGGACTCGGAGAAGCCGGTACCGTGGAGGAGCTACGCGGCCGGATCTCCAATTTCATTGGACGCGGCGGACACTCCGAGGAAGTACAGGCGAGGCTGAACGAATTGAACTCTCACTTCGGGAACATTCCGAGTCCCAGGGAGCATCGAAGCCCGGCCACATCACCAGGGCCTGAGACTCGAGCAAAGAGGGAGGAAGACATAGACGAGCAGAAACTTCAACTGACAGTGCCGGAACTAAACATCACCACCCAGGATTCCGAGGCCAACACACCGACCACAGAAGATAATCCTCCGCATCAAGGAGTCCAACGACTGCTCATACCGGATCTGCCCAGTACGAGCCGAGGATTCAGCACCGGACCAAGGGACCACCCGGCTACAGCGTCATCGGGCTACGACCAATCACGTACCCTTTTAGGGCAGTCTCTTGGGGCCATACCCGAGCCAAGCCACTCGCTCGGATCTCATACTCCCTCCTGGCGGACAAGCTCAGGAAGTGGGGACTCACCTTCAATGGTCACACGGACCCACTGGCATTAATCGAGCGACTGGAGGAGCGAGTCGAATCCTACGGCGGGAGCCCAGAACAGCTGTCTCGGGCTATCTCGGGACTCCTGACAGGCAAAGCTGAAGGATGTTACCAGACCTTCCAGATTCAGGAGCAGAGTTGGACAGATTTCCGCAAGGAATTTCTGGACTTCTTCTTACCGCCCCGATATTTCCAACGCTTGGAAGACACCATCCGGAGCCGGGAACTGAAGCCCCGACAACCCTTCAGAGACTACATGATCGAGCTACGGCTGATGATGCAGCGTGCCAAGCTCACGCGGGAGCAGGAACTGGACCGAATCTACGAGAATCTCAGACCGGAGTACCAAATGTACACACGACGACAAGACTTCAATTCCCTCACAGAGCTCACCCAGCTCGTCGCAGCTTACGATACTGCACGAGACCGCGATTCCCCTCGCAGCAGCGGAACCGGACTAACCCACCGGCCCCTCGCAGCGTACTCGAGCAACGAGACCACAGCATCGCGAGGCATCACAAACAGGACATCGAATGGGGTTGGGCGAGTGATCACTCAGGAGGAAGAACGGCCAATCGATGTGAGCCGATCATGACGGAACTGTGGGGAGGTAGGACACTTTAGCCAAGCATGCACCAATCGGCGGAAGCTTTTCTGTTGTCATCCTGGGTCTCGATTTCCTTGGTGGTATCCGCACGAGGATCCACTGTGGAAGGGCGCACCTACAACTAAAGTTACGCCAGCCTTCCGGCTTCACGTTCGCCGATCTCCTCGTCACGACAAGTTGTCCCACGGCTGCCTCAACTCCTCCGAAAACGACCACAGCCCTCGACCCACGACAGAATCCCAGGAAATGAAGACGCAGCCGACGACGCAAGACTTCGGGGCACCAAGACATACCCGCAAGTACGACAGGAAACACGGCAGCTCCGATCGGGCCGACCATCTTTTCGGTCTGTAGCTCGAACCGAACGAACCAACAAAACACGGAAACCTTAGCGTCAACGAGCACCCACGCTTCGTTGACCAAGGGATTCACAACACAGCCACGAATCAGGGTAGGAACCTTGTCGTTGACGAGCACACTCGCTTCGTTGACCAAGGCGTCTCCTGCGAATCAGCGGAGCATCACAGAAACGCTGCGCGTCAACGAGCACTCACGCCTCGTTGACCAAGGGATCGACAACATAGCCACGACACAGGGCAGAAACCCTGGCGTCGACGAGCACACTCGCCTCGTCGACCAAGGCGTCTCCTGCGGAGAAGCAGAGAAACACGGACACCTTGGCGTCAACGAGCACTCACGCCTCGTTGACCAAGGGATCCACAACACAGCCACGACACAGGGCAGGAACCTTGGCGTCGACGAGCACACTCGCCTCATCGACCAAGGCGCCTCCTGCTGACCAGCAGAGCAACACGGACACCTGGTCGTCAACGAACGAACGTGCCCTGTTGACCAAGGAGTTCACCCAAGGCACGAAACAAAAAGCCTCAACGCCAAGCCCCGACGCGACTCAACTCGCGTCCAGAGCAACCACAGAGACCAGACCAACCCAACTCCCCCGCAAACGCAGGACCCTGGCACAACGGAGCTACGGCCTAGAACCCCTAGCCGACGCAATGACCACACGGGAAAGGAATCCTTTCCGTACACCATGCACAACCACAGCACGAAAGGAGAACGCCTTTCAAACTAACGACCAGCATGAATACGACAGTGCCATTCTAGCAGCTGTCACCCCAATGGAACTAGGGGAACTCTCTCCATGGCAACCAGATCCAGTCTCCACGCAGCCCCCCTCGCCTGAAGCAGCAAACTTCCTGGAGGAGGAATTGGCAAAGTTTGATGGGCAAGGATATCGCAAATTGCCGAGCACACAATTACCATGCGTGACGACAAGCACGTGAAACAATGATACTTTCCGAAGAATCCAACCATGCTGAAAATCATCGATGCACAGGTGACAGAACTACTTCGAGACGGTCGAATCGAGCCATCCAGGAGCCCCCACAGTGCCCCAATCGTGCTGGGTGGAAAGAAGACGGGAGAGATGCGTATGTGCGTGGACTATCGACAAACAAACGCTCGATCCGTGCGTTTTTTTCGCATACCCACTACCACGCATCACCACATCCTGGAGAGGCCCCGGAACGCAAGTTATATTTCAACATTGGATCTGAAGAACGGATACTGGCAAGTCCCGGTAGCCGAGGGTAGCAGAGACCGTGCCGGGCCGGTG
>JAWNKY010001663.1:0-26342 GCA_035041765.1 Drosophila algonquin
AGCAGCGGCCTACACTCGGCACAGTACCTGAGTACACAGCCGGGAACTCCGTCCGGACCCGGTGAAAATACCGGCTTTACTGTTCGTAGATCATAAAACAACGACCTTTCATTTAACAAAGGACTGAAAATGTCGAGCTCGGTAAACCGTATGGATACGGCTGACCAGCGTAAACGTCCAGCGAATAGGTAGTTTGGAAAAAACGGGCAAAAAGATCGGCAATTGCAATTGACACTCTACTCACACCCATTAAACATTGTGTGCCGGTGCCACTCATTACCCTCAAGAAAAGTATAACACTCGCACCCACCCTAAGCCATGCCGGTGTTTGCGAGTATGTACTTCGGGTACACGCTCACACATTGTGCTTTGCTTCTATTTCACTAGACACCCAGATATTTTTCGTAGACGAGTGTCGATCATTTTCGTACTCATAGTGAATGTAAGAGAAGCAAGGATTGCGGGCAAAGTACACATTTTTTACCCGGGTGCCTTTAAGACACTCGGGTGTCACGAAAATACCCGAGTGCTCTTGCACTGGTCGATTGATTTTTTTCCACTGATTTACACATATTAGCGGTCTTGTTCAGTCGTTAAACGTCGGCCTGCATTTCTAAGTTTGTTATTAAAGTTTATCAACATCCAATGAAGCTGTAAAAAAATAGTTTTTTATTTTCAATATACATACATATGTACATGTGTATACTAATGTATGCATGTATAAAGCAAATTATGGGTACAGCAAAAAACAAGGGTGCAGAAAGAACGCACAAGAAATAACAAAAACACCCATGCCACGCAATACGTTTTTTGTCTCGAGTAGTGTGTTTCCTTTTTCACCCATTCATTTTGCAACAGTACTTGAGATCGGCATCAAAGCATGTATACATACAAAAAATCACTCGGACACGATCTACGCTTGTGCGTAAAAACACCCGACACAATACTCAGACTCAATCGCTTGCACCCTATTTGCAGTGCCAGAAGACACCCGGGTGTCAAAAATACTCACAGACACCGGGTGTACTTTTAGTTGCGGTGGCTCATTGCCGTTCTCTGGTAGCCACGGCCCTATCGGCGTTTAGTCTGGTTCAAGCTCCGATCATAGGTTGATCATTCACTACAGCATATCAGAACTATTATTGAGGCGAATAAATAATAAATAATTATCAACAAACCAAAGCTAATTGGCGCTTAGCGAAAAGAATTTGCTATCTTGACAAAATGTGTGGCTTAATAAAAATACATACGTACAACATTCATAAAACATACCCGGCGCTCGAAACTCAAGCAAAGAGCTAAAAGCTCATGTAGATATGGAACAGCATCAAAAGCTTTCACAAATACATGGAACTTACATGTGTGTTCATTTACAAGAGATTAAACACGAGGCATTCAATTTCAAAGAAAAAAAAAGAAATTACAAAATAATATATGCTTGTGCCAAAAAAAAACCAGGTAAAGTGCTAGCTTTGCAGATGGGACGGCAGATGTGAAGGCAGAGAAGAGTATCAGAGGATTGTAATATGTGTCGAAATTCTTAATGACAAACAGTGTGCCTTCGGCCAGTTCATCTTACGAAATGAATAACTTCTGAACGAAATGAGATTTTTTCATGAAATTAACGGTATTTTCATATATAAAATACAATTTGGTTATTTTAATTAATTTTTATACCCGGTACTCGAAGAGTATAGGGGTATATTAGATTTGTGGGGATAACGGTTGTGTGTAACGCCCAGAAGGAAGCGTTTCCGACCCCATAAAGTATATATATTCTTGATCAGCATCAATAGCCGAGTCGATATAGCTATGTCTGTCTGTCCGTCCGTCCGTCCGTCTGTCCGTCTTCATTTGCGCCTATATCTCAGAGACCATTTAAGATAGAGCAACCAAGTTTTGTATCCAGTCTCCTGTGTGATCACACTACTCCAAATGTGTTGCAAAATTTCGCCCCGCCCCTTTCCGCCCGCACAAAGGACGAAAGTCTGTGGCGTACACAATGTTGAAAATACGAGAAAATTAAAAACGCAGAATCATAGAGAATGACCATTTCTATCACAGTGTTGAATCTGGATCAGATCGGATCATTATTATAGCTACAATGAAGAAAACCATTTCGAAAGTCATCATTCCCTCTCGCTCTCTCTCACACGCGACCCCATCCGCTTTGCCCATTCGTATTTTGTGTCGCCTAGTTCTCAGAGACTATACGAGCTAGAGCAACCAAACTTTCTATGCAAGCTCCTGTGATA
Source organism: Drosophila algonquin (assembly GCA_035041765.1). Classification (NCBI taxonomy): domain Eukaryota; kingdom Metazoa; phylum Arthropoda; class Insecta; order Diptera; family Drosophilidae; genus Drosophila; species Drosophila algonquin. The sequence goes on from JAWNKY010001663.1 coordinate 2,256, forward strand.
CCAAACCTGCACAAGTGTATTTCACAATTTTGCCACGCCCCTTTCCGCCCCCACAAAGGACGAATGTCTGTGGCATACAAAATTTTGAAGATTCGAGGAATCATAGAGGATGACTATTTCTATCAGAGTGTTGAATCTGGATCAGATCGGATCATTATTATAGCTAAAATGAAGAAAACCATTTCAAAAGTCATCATTCCCTCTCGCTCTCTCTCACACGCGACCCCATCTTCTTTGCCCATTCGAATTTTTTGACGCCTAGTTCTCACAGACTATAAAAGCTAAAGCAACCAAACTTTCTATCCAAATTCCTGTGATATCAAACCAGCACAAGAGTATTTCAAAATTTTGCCACGCCCCTTTCCGCACCCACAATGAATCTATGGAATCCACTATTCTTAAGATAAGAGAAAACCGAAAACGCAGAATCATGGAAAATTACCATATCTACCAGATTGCCGAATATGGATCAGGTCGGAACAATATTATTGCCAGAAGAAACAAATTAAATTTCAGTGTCTACGCAATGCGTGCCAAGCGCTGACTCATTCCCTCTCTCTCTGTCGAAAACACTTGTACGTCTCCAATATGTAGTTATACATGTAGAAATGTAGAAGCAGATGTAAAAAGCATATACAAACCAAATTGGAAATATGTATAATATTCCAAAAATGATTTGACTTCATTTTTTTTAATTTTATTTTTTGCCCAAAATTTATTTTGTTCCTTTGCGAACATATAATAAATTGCATAAATCGTAAGCTCATATACGTATATACATATATACTGAGTACCGGGTATAAGGTAGAGCCGCGGCCTTTGCCACGTCTCACAACGTTCCCCCTCGTTTTTAAATAAGTTTATATTTTTACTATGCCCAAATTAAAAATAGCGGCATTTCATTTATAAAACTCTCTAAGGCTTATACCAAACTAGCAAAAATGTTGAAAAAAAATTAACCAAAATATACACTCAACCCATTTTTTTTTTCACTTTGCCTTTTTACCTTTGGCTTTGTTTAAAAAATAAAAAAAAATATTTGTTACTAATTGTTGGTATAAGCCATACAAAAAAGTTTTTACTTCCAAGTAAAATTGTTTTTAAGTTAATCAGGCCAATACATATGTACATCACGCCCTGCGATTGAAGTTGGGACGCATAACATGGTTTCGAGAATAACGTGTTTAAAATTTGTAGAGAGTAAGTAGTTGCGCCCGTGGAAGATGTATACAAATTTCCTTTCACGCATGAGTTCTTCAAATATGTACACCTAGCGACAAAAAAAAAGCCGCACTCTGAAATTTCATGCATTTTTGCATTTTCTCTAGAGTGGGGTTTCCCGAAACGGTGACTGAAAAGTCAAAAATGATGGCCTTGGCCGAACGAAATGTCTCAATTTGGAAAATAGCGGATCGAACTAAGTTCTATTAAAGCTCAGTGCGACGATTTTTGAAAAAATTTCGGGAGACTGGACAAGTGAAGAGGACTGAAGGATCGGGAAGAAAAAAGTGCAATGGAAAATCATATTATTATGATAACGAGCCTAAATGATCGATTCAAAAATGCTGTAGAGAAGTGCAGCAATGATTTAGCAAAGAAATTTCAGCTCGAACAATACTGCGTTATCTAAAGGAGATGGAATTAAATGGCAAGGAAACCTCCCAAAAAGCCACTTCTTAATAGACGAATAAAGAAGGCACGTATATTTGGGCTAAAGAAGAAGCAAATTGGAGTGAATCTGAGTGGTCCCGAATCATATTCTCCGATGAGTCCAAATTTAATCTCATTGGCCCGATGGTTCTCGCACAGTTCGTCTTAGAAAAGCGGAACACTATTCCGAAAATTGCTGCATTGCCACAGTGAAGCATTATCCTTATATTATGATATGGGGATGCATATCTAAATATAAAACTGAATCACTAATAATTATTAAGGGTATGGTGAATTAAAAAAAGTATGTAGTAGAGTTATTCCCAGTGGAGTTGTGTCCAGTATGGAATCAGTTAGTGAGAGAGAAGATCCCATCTATCAGAACGATTCTGAACCTTGCCATCGAGTGCGCTTTGTCACAGATTCTCTGACGTTTTGTTATTTTTAAAAATGTATTCAACTAGTTTCAACTATTTTTCACCGACAGGTTAACATTTTGAAGGCGGAATGGGGCATTAATTCCTTAGATTGGCCAGGTTATAGCACTGACCTCAATCCGATAGAGAATATCTGGTCCCTTATGAGAAATAAGTCCCAAAATAAGAAAGCGGAAGCCAAAAATTATGGTTGAGTTAGGGGAAGTTATAGAAAAAGTGTAGTTTGAGGATATAACGGAGGAATATTTGAGGGCTTTATACGATTCGATGCCCAATAGGGTTAAATGTGTAATAAAAACCAAGTGGGTACCACCAAATATTACTTAAAATTTAATTTGAAAAAAAAAATTCCAAATATGTTTAGATTATAGAAAATGAAATAACCTATTGGAAAAAAAATATTTTTTTTTGTTGATTTGTTTTCATAATTTTACTAAAGTTTTTCCTTTTTTGAGGAAATAGCTCGCAAATAACTGTTGACCGTTTGTTTGCTTACGCTCTGCTCGCGAACAACCGAAAAAAAGTATGAACTCTCGGTTTTCTGTTGGGCGCTTTACGTTGAGTTGTTCGTGAGACGCTCTATTAGCGAACATCGCACAATGAGAGATACGAATGATGCTCGCACAGAGAGACTCACTAAAAGGCCGATTTACTGAAAAAGTCAACCCAAACGGTCTTTTCAATAATTTGTCTCCTTTTCGATGGACAGTGGTACGTTGTGTAACAATGTGACATTAGATTTTCACTCTAAATTTTCTTGAAATTTTAAATATGAATTTTTTATATCTCAAACTAATTTTTTGATTAAAAAATTAATAGTTTCTTTATAATTAATTTATTTTTAATTAAGATTAACAACTAATAACGAGTTTAAGATTTGTGTGGCCAACACTACCAGTGCCAGCGTACTCAATGTGGCGATTTCAGCATTAAATATCTAAACAAATTTAATATGTCTTCGTTTATTGGTAAGCGACTATACATTTTGTCAAAATTCTCGACCTACGATCACTGCACCATCGAAATTCACAAAGCAAAGTGACGCGTAGAGCCTTCGAGACTTCACATACACACATATGTATGTACAGTGGCTCAAAGCTGAAACTATGCAGTGTCAAATAAAATGTTTAAGGTGGTACAGATTTTAAACTAGAGGAAAAACAAAAAATGTTTAAACGCCAGTTTGTTGTATGTTTTATCCCAGTTAAAAAAGGAACTTTATTTGCTGATTTTATATTGCTCAGTTTTAAAAATAAAATAAAAACTTAAAATATATCGTAAATACAGGTCAAAGCTGAAACTATGCAGCCACAAAAAATTTAATATTAGTCGAATTAAAGGTTAAACAGGTATTTTAATACTTAGTATGCAATCCCTTAACCTTTATTACGGCTTTTAACCTACAATTAATGGAAGAGACCAGCTTCCGAGTGCTTTCCGAGCTTATTTTGCTCTATTCCTCCAGCAGGGCTTTTCTAAGGTCGTTTTTGCTAGAAATCCTGTGTTTCTGGATGTTTTTCTCCAGCGCAGCCCACAAATTTTGAATAACATTTAAGTATGGAGACTGGGCTGGGGGAATCATCAAGTGGGGACAGTTCCAGATAAGCCAGGACTGTCCTATTCCGGACGAATGTTTCGGGTTATTATCTTGGTAGAACCGGAAATCAAGTCGGATTCCTAGTTTCTCGGAGCTTTGGTGCAAGTTTTCTTTTAGAATATTGAGGTACATGTGCTTATCCATCGTAGACTCGATAAACACCAAGTTTCCGACGCCGGCTGCCGACATGCATGCCCATACCATGACACTTCCTCCGCCAAACTTGACTGTCGCTTTTACGTGTTTGGATCCAGCTCAGTATTGGGCTTTCGCCACACAAAGTTCCTTCCGTCCGACCCAAAGAGGTTGAATTTGGTCTCGTGTGCACAAAATACGGTATTCCAGAACACCAAATCCTTGTCAAAGTTGGTTTTTGCGATCGCAAACCTTGTCCCTTTGTTCTTCAGTCGTATGAAGGGCTTCTTTCGGAGTACTCGGCCATTGAAGTCATGGTTGCGCAGAACCCGGCGCACAGTTTCCACACTGCAGTCCTTCCCCATTTTGTCCTTTACCTGTTGGGTAAGTTTTGGGGCCGATAACTTGCACCAAAGCTCCGAGAAACTAGGAATCCGACTTGATTTCCGGTTCTACCAAGATAATAACCCGAAACATTCGTCCGGAATAGGACAGTCCTGGCTTATCTGGAACTGTCCCCACTTGATGATTCCCCCAGCCCAGTCTCCATACTTAAATGTTATTCAAAATTTGTGGGCTGCGCTGGAGAAAAACATCCAGAAACACAGGATTTCTAGCAAAAACGACCTTAGAAAAGCCCTGCTGGAGGAATAGAGCAAAATAAGCTCGGAAAGCACTCGGAAGCTGGTCTCTTCCATTAATTGTAGGTTAAAAGCCGTAATAAAGGTTAAGGGATTGCATACTAAGTATTAAAATACCTGTTTAACCTTTAATTCGACTAATATTAAATTTTTTTGTGGCTGCATAGTTTCAGCTTTGACCTGTATTTACGATATATTTTAAGTTTTTATTTTATTTTTAAAACAGCAATATAAAATCAGCAAATAAAGTTCCTTTTTTAACTGGGATAAAACATACAACAAACTGGCGTTTAAACATTTTTTGTTTTTCCTCTAGTTTAAAATCTGTACCACCTTAAACATTTTATTTGACACTGCATAGTTTCAGCTTTGAGCCACTGTACATTCGCAAAGACTTTTTGAATCATTGTTCGAGGGCAAGCGGTCTTGGAATGAGCAGAGCAAAAGAGACCGGAAAACATTTCTCGTCGGTTAAGCGCGAGCACGACTTTTTGCTCAAAGTCTCAGTGAAGAACTCTTATTTTGCGGCCGCATGAATCGGCCAACAGTTATTTGCGAACTATGACGTTGAGAAAAGTGTGATTGAGAAAAATGTTTGTTTTTAATAATATGAATGTGATATCAAAAAACGTCGTATGCACTTTTGTTAGAAATTGATCTATTGACTCAAAAAATGAAAACTTTTCGTATCGAATAACATTTGGGGAAACCCCAGTCTAGGCAAGTCAAAAATGCCTGAGACTTTAGAGTGCGTTTGCGAAAAAAAATAATTGATATTACGCCATGGTGGCGTAACTTCTTTAAGAATATTGCTATTAATTTTTCTAAAATGTATGTTTAAATGAATAATTACACTAGTCGACACGACTTTTCCGCTGTCGCCCAAAATGCCTTTTCTGATATATTTTGATGTTAAAAAATTTTTAAAGAATGTTTTTTTTCCAGGTTTAGTTTTTTTAAAAGAATTTTTAAAAAGTTGGTATTGTTTTTCATAGGTAGTGCTTCTATTTTTCACATAACTTAAATTGCCTACAACTGGTTGTATTGAACTTTGCAGTTTTAAAAGGCTGAAAAAATATTTAAATGCCAACATTTTTGTTTTTAGATAGACACATTATTTAGGCGTCGATTAAGGTATTGTTTTAAAAAAATCGATGGATAAACGGCCAAGCTGCAGCCTCTTGATCAAAACTTCATATGCCGTTTGGTACTATCCGAAGTTAAATTTGGTCGAGTAGTGTAATATTCGACCGACCTGATCCAGACTTGGCAATCTGGTAGATACGGTTATATTCCATCTTGCATCTTAAAAAATTGAGGATTCCACAGATTTTCGTCCTTTGTGAGGGCGTAAGAGGGCGTCGCAAAATTTCGAAATATACTTGTATTGAAGCGATAGAAAGTTTGGTTGCTCTAGCTTTTATAGTCTCTGAGATCTATGCGCTCATTTGGACGAACACGCAAAGCACACGGTGTGGCGTGTGAGAGAGAGCAAGAGAGACCGATGGTAGCTCTATGCCAAAGCGCTGTACAGCCGTTATACAAATCGAAGGCTACTCAACTAAATATGAAAATTTACTACACATGGATGTCTTTTATCGGATATGAAGGACACTCTCAGAAAATGTTGTTCGACTGTAATCTCTTTTGAAAAAATGCACTACAATTATTTTAAACGGGTAATTTGCGAAATATTTTCACATTTAAATTTTTCTCTAAAAATCTGGTGGAATTATCTTAAGTTGTTATCTATTATTATAATCTGTAACAAGCTAGGTTTCTATAAAAATTAACCAAATTTCGGAGAAGCGCTCCTAAGCCTTCATATTGAGGAAAAATGTAAACAGATTAATTTTATTTTGTTAATTTTTATTAATAAAATAAAAATATATATTAATAAAAATCATTCAAAGGGGGGTTCAATTTCTATTTTTTAAAATTCTTTTTCTGTCTAATGATTTTTTTAAATTGGTCCTTTTTGCGTAAGCTCACATACTGACTGAGTACCCGTTATAAAGTAGAGCCGCGGCATTTGCCGCGGCTCGCAACGTTTGTATCGTTTTTATTTTGCAATTAAGGTTCGTTTTTTTTATATAAAGCCGTTTACTTTTCATTTCGCAGAGAAAAAAATTTTACGTTTTGAAAAGAAACAAATTTTTCGTAATGCGAATGCAAGAGCGCAAATTTATATATATTGAAAAGTAAAAAAATGTTTGTTTATCTGAAACCCGGAGCCTGCTTGTACATAAATACAAAATATACATACATATATATGTACATATATGAAGATTTATGGGAAGTGATTTTACCAGCGTTCATGAGGAATACGTACCTCTTTTGTGATTTGATCTAGAGCGTTGTCCTCTGCATTAACTCGTGTATTGTTTCGTCGTCGACCAGTGGCGCTTGTGCTTTCCATTTCATTAAAATTGGTGCGTTAGTATTGTATTAACAAAGTCGCGAGCAAAACTTCAATTAACTTTGTATATTTATATTTGTTTTCTTCGTTGAAGCAGAGCCCCGGTAGTGTACAATATGTGAATCGGAAATAAAAATTGAATTTGTATTATTATAATAATAATCTTATGCTTATTACAGTTTATTTCAAGCATCAACAAAATGATTTTGATTCCATTTTCAGTTTTATGCATCAGCGCCACATAAAACTAGGCCTAGTAAGGCCTAGCAACGCGAGTAAATTATTGTCAATCTATCAAATGAATGGATAAAATGAAAGTGAAATCATACCTGCGTCTGATTCTAGTTAGAAGTTTATGACGACGCTGCACATACCAGTACACTGGTTTATGTCGATATGTACATGTTATTTCAACCAGAATATGAATTTAAAATAGTTTGTGATCATTTTGGAAAACATAGCTGTAGGTACGGTCTATCCGTTTCCTTGCATTTATGACATACACATGTATATATGTAAATGCTTATGTACAAGCATGTAGATACATATGTATGTATGTTATAGATGCAGCTGTTTTCCAATATGATCATAATTTACATATATGTATATGTCAATATATAATTAATGTACGTTCATGATTAAACTCTGTTGTTTCGTGGCCGTCGGAATTTCGGAGCTATGTTCAATGCAATTCCACTTCCGCAACTATATTTTATTTAATTTTTAATTTCATCACCGATTTCGCACATGTATAATAATTTAAAATAATTTTCTTCAACACTTTTATATATTTGTTCGTTACCGCAACCTACACATGTACGTATTGAAAAATATAATGAAAAGAAGTTTACATATATGTATATGTATGTAGCATCCAAAAGTGTCTCAAATCCACTTTTCAAGTTCATAGTGTACTACTCTGCAACAAATCTAAAATAGAGCTGGGTCAATCAATTCCTCGCGATGCTTTTAACATTTGGAGTTGGGAAAATAATCGATAGCACCATCGATAATATCCATGGTTGCAAAAATCGATAGCACCAACGATACTATTGATGGTTATAATAATGTCCATCGATTGTTTCAGTTAACTATCGATAGTATCGGACCGCAAAATTGTTTATAGCTGGGTATCCAGCACCGCGAAACTAAAAATTACTGCCAAACTTCATATAAAAAAAACGGGGCCAGTAATTTTTCGTTTGTGTTTTCCTGGAGTCAGTATCCAGCAACGTAAACGGGATCCACGAATTTGTATCGATAGTATCGATATTCACACGAATGTGGACTGTGAGAACAGCTGATAGGGGTGCCAGTAAAATATATGTGCATATTTTTACTGAAGTCAAAGTGAAAGGTGGGGTAAATTTGTGCGCAAAACCAAAAAGAGATATGAAAATGTTTAAAGTGAGGAGAGGATTGCTTTAATAAAAGCAATTAAGGCAATATCATGTCTTTAGCGGATCACGGAAAATGAGCATTTTAATAATTTGGACATTTTGGCGCCTCCAACTGTGCTGTACTTCGTCTTATAACCATATGTGCCGCTACCAACACAATCACTTCATCGTCAGAATTACTTTCACTCCTTTTTTTAATTTTAGTTTAATTTTCAAAATTGGCGCTGTTTACAAAACACAGCTGATTCATGAGAGTGGCGAATCACTTTTTAGGTTCTTGGTCACATTACATTAGCTGAGTTCCACATATCCGAAATAATGAGCAGTTTGCTTTCAGTAAAATTTCGCGGTGCTGGATACAGGCCTTTAGGAATAAGGCTGGAAGGAAACTGCTCATTATTTCGGATGTGTGGAACTCATATAAAATAGTGTGACCAAGAGCCTAAAAAGTGATTTGCCACACTCATGAATCAGCTGTGTTTTGTAAACAGCCAATTTTGAAAATTAAACTAAAATTAAAAAAAGGAATGAAAGTAATTCTGACGATGAAGTGATTGTGTTGGTAGCGGCACATATGGTTATAAGACGAAGTACAGCACAGTTGGAGGCGCCAAAATGTCCAAATTATTAAAATGCTCATTTTCCGTGATCCGCTAAAGACATGATATTGCCTTAATTGCTTTTATTAAAGCAATCCTCACCTCACTTTAAACATTTGCATATCTCTTTTGGTTTGCGACAAGTACCCCCACCTTTCATGACTTCAGTAGAAATAGGCACATATATTTTACTGGCACCTCTATCAGCTGTTCTCACAGTCCACATTCGTGTGAATATCGATACTATCGATACAAATTCGTGGATCCGTTTACGTTGCTGGATACTGACTCCAGGAAAACACAAACGAAAAATTACTGGACGTTTTTTTTATATGAAGTTTGGCAGTAATTTGTTTCCGCGGTGCTGGATACCCAGCTTAAAGGCTTGTCTCCAGCTCCGCGGAAAATTACTGACAGACTACAGTGAGTTACCTCATTTATCGATAGGTAGCTCAATAACTCAGAACTTGCGTTTAAACTATGCCAAAGTTGAGTTTTTGAGTAATTGAGTTTCGGCTGCTGGCACGTTCTTCTCTACGAAAATTTTGTTTTATTTCATTTTATTAATATTAAAACCCAAGAGCTAATGATGCTCTATGTGGCAGAACAAGAGACAATAACGACGCTGCAGTGTATGGAGTTGGCGACGATGTCTGTAGCAACTGTGGAGTATTTGGACAAAATTTCCAAGAATTGGCATTTCAATTTCTCGTGCTTCTATTTTATATTAAATAATGTATCCCAAATTATAATAGCCGCGATATGGATCTTTTTGGGAGGAGGATGTTGCAAGGAACTCCGCTGCCTTTTTTAAGGAGAATTTCCGCATGGAAAGGAGTGCGTTCAACATTCTCGTTGGACTGTTGCCCAATCCGAAGAAGAAAGACACTCCTTTTCGATTGGCAATCCCGCTGGAGAAGACGATAGCCCTAGCCCTTTGTTGCCTAGGGTCCTCGGCAGAATATCGTACGGTGGGGAGTCTGTTTGGTGTGTCCCAAGCCATTGTCTGCCGCATTTTACTGGAGTTTTGTCGCGAGGTAGTTGCTCAACTCGCTGACAGGTATCTTCCGGCAGACTTTCTCACCCAGGAGAAAATCACGGAAACTGTGAAGGGATTTGAGGAGTTGGGATTTCCACAATGTTTCGGAGCCATGGGCACATCTTGACACATTTTGACACATCTTTTTTAATTTCATTTTAACATTTTACAATTAATGCTGTCAACTTTTTAACATGGCCTTAAAGGCCTGTCTTCAGCACCGTGGAATCTGCTCTTTACTTCGTTTGTGTGGAACTTAACTAAAATAGTGTAATCAAGAACCTAAAAATTGATTTGCCACTCTCATGAATAAGCTGTGTTTTGAAAACACCGCCAATTGTGAAAGTTCAATTCAAATTAAAAAATGGAAAAAATGAGCAAGCTTACTGCGATGGTATCGAAGAGATGTCCAGGTCGTCTTACATTCATTCGCTACAAAGCATAATTATCATCAATTATTTTAATAACTGTGGACAAATTAACATATATCTTACCTTTCTTGTTTTGCTCGGCACCAACACTATCCCACGCACTTTTCACTGAAATATTGTCGAAATGCCTCTTTTCGGTAATTAACCAAAAGCAGGGTCTTTTCTGAACAGCATTTATTTAAACTATCTTCTCATCTCTTTGAAAATGTATATCCCTTTTTTTGTGCGCAGTTTTTCCTCCATCTTTCAAGCAAATCAGTCATAATGTTCACATATATATATCCGGTTGGGAATATCAGCTGTTCTCTCAGTCCACAATCGTGTCGATAGATCAACTATCGAAAAGAATTCGTGGATATCGTTTACCTTGCTGGATACTGAGGCCAGGAAAACACAAACGAAGAATTCCTTTCCCAGTTTTTTTGATATGGAGTTGGACAGTAATTTTTAGTTTTAGTAGCTTAATAGGCTATTCACGCTGGGCACCGTTTACCATTTAACATCTATATCCTAGACGGTGCGTAAGGTTATGCAGTTCCAAACATTTTCCAGTTATTTCCACTGTCTATTTTGAAAGTGTCTAAAGCCTAGTATTCAGATCGGAAAATACGTTTTCAAGAAAAACCTGCAATTTAAAAAAACTGGCGGCCGAGTGTGACCAAGTGTAGATGCCCTGCGGTAACACTGCACGGTCAACTATGGTTTGTTTACGACTTTAAATTTTGGCGCAAAGTAAGAATTGAATTCACAGCATAGAAATGAGTCTACACATTATGGCATTGGAGGCTCCTTACGTGGCGGAGGAGGAGGACAACAGTCAGACAAAAAGGAAACAACATTGAGTAAATCCATATCTGCGGGAATAAAATAGCAAGGGCCGATTCATTTACGTTTTACTGACGCTCTCTATGCTTCTTAGCAGCCACAGAATCCGCCTGCTATCCGCCTAATTGTAATTGTTGTATTTACATACACATTTACGCACATAAACCTCAGTTTTAGCTGCATGTCAGCCTGTTTACATTACAGTGAGCTACCTATCGAGTTAACTCTATAACTCAGAACTGATGTCTACACTATGCAAAAGATGAGCTATTGAGTTTCGGCTGCTGTCACGTGCTTGTGTACATAAATTTTGTTTTATTTAATTTCAATTATATGAACGACCAAGAATTAATGATTTTCTATGTGGCAGAGCAAGATACGATAACGACGCTGCAGTGTATAGAGTTGGCAACGATGTCTGCAGCAACTGTGGAGTTGGCAACGATGTCTACAGCAACTGCATTTGGAAGAAATTTCTAAAACACGTATTTAGACCCTGTTAAGGAATTGGCATTTCAATTTCTAGTGCTTCTATTTTATATTAAATATGTATCCCAAATTATAATAGCCACGAAATAGATCTTTTTGGAAGGATTACGTTGCGAATAAGGTAAGGCTAGGTTAGGTTACACCGGACGGCCCTCAACGGGGCCTCTCATAGGCCAGAACGGCCCTTAATTTTCCGTATTTTTGTATGGACCTTACGAGGGTGTTTCTGAGGTTCCGAAGTCCCCCAGAATCGAGGTGTTTTTAGCAAAGGCAAGCAGTTTCCCTGGCGACTTCTTGGAGGCATCATCCAGTGATACCAGCATCGGTGCGCCCAGGTATCTTCCCCTTGCCCTTCAGAGAGCCGGACAGCGGCAGATGAGATGTTGCAGGGTTTCGACAGATCCGGGTTCATACATTTCCTGCAGATGTCGCTGTTGGTGATGTTTAGCCTAGTTGCATGCGACGCAGCCAGGGAGTGGCCTGTTAGTATGCCCACTAGCAGTCTGCAATCCTTCCGTGAAAGGTGCAGCAGATAGTGGCTGAGATTATCATTGCGTTCCTTGCACAATAATTTCGAGATTCTGCGGGTGGTGGTGTTCTTCCACCTGCTGTCTGTCTTCATTTTGGCCTGCCTCTCCAGGTCGCTTTCAGCGCGCTTTCGGTTCTTTCGTTTACCAGTCCGACGCCTTCCTTAGCCAGAACGTCCGCCGCTTCGTTTCCTTCGATGCCCTGGTGGCTGGGAACCCAATAGATCTGCACTGACTTAGTCGTGCTTAGTGAGTCCAATGCTTCCCTGCTCGCCAGGACACTTCTAGAAGTGACCGTGGACGACTGCATGGATTTTATCGACGCTTGGCTGACAACAAATATGTTAACCGCATTGTGTGGTTGCTCTGCGAGCTGAGCGACCTCTGCTGCCTTATTGATGGCGAAAACTTCCGCCTGGAATATGCTGCATAGGTCGTGTTGCTTATAAGACGCCCTTATTTCAGGGTTCGTACAGTATAGGCCTGCTCCTACTCCTTCATTCATCTTGGAGCCGTCAGTGTATATGTTGAGGTGTTGAGTCTGGTCCCGTCCCGCTTTCCAGTCTTCGGGTCCAATAAAGAGATTTGTTTTTACTTCAAGGCACATTTGGGGGATCATTTAGTCAGTGATACTGATCATGTACATTCCAATTGAACTGTGCCCGAATCATTGGGGAGACATGTTCCCCGATGCAATCAAGCGCTTTGCTGCCTTGCCTGCAGTCAGCCTAGCGTAGATGTCGAGGGGGTCGATTCCGAGTATGGTTTCGAGTACTTTGGTTGGCGTTGACCTCAGCGCTCTTGTAATACAGAGCAGAGACTGCCGCTGGGTTCGTTCCATTAGCTTGTGATACGTTTTCTTTTCAGTAGCTTTCCACCACTCCAGGAGTCCATACAACAGAGTTGGTCGCACCACCCAGATGTAGATCCAATGCATCAGAGCGGGCGACAGGTCCCATGTGCTACTAAGCATCTTGGATGCATAAAGTGCAATGGTGGCCCTTTTCACCCGCTCTACTACATTGGGTCTCCATGCCAGCTTACTGTCCAGTACTGTGCGGAGGTATTTGACCTGTGCTTTAGGGGTTAGCCTTGTTTGATTGACTTTCGGGGGGACCCATGTTGGTACCTTGTATCTCTTGGTGAAGAGGATGAGGTCCGTCTTGTCCGCGTTGATACTGAGTCCTACTCCATCTGCCCACTCACATATCTCCCTGAGTGTTCGTTCCATTATGGAGCTGAGAGTCGATGGACATACACCCGTTATAAGTACGCGTATGTTATCCGCATAGGCTAATGTTTTTGGGTCCTTTCTCTCGAATCTCCTTATGAGGTTGTCGACCACCAGGTTCCACAGGAGGGGTGACAGGACTCCACCCTGGGGTGTGCCCCTGTGTGCACCTCTGACCATGGAAGCGGTGCCCCACTCTGATTGCACCCGTCTACAACTTAGAAGGTTTTTTATCCAGAGGTTGATTGATGGGTGGGTGCTGGTTGCTTCTAGGCAGTCCATTATGGCTTCTGTAGCGACGTAGATGTAGCGTAGATGTCGAGGGGGTCAATACCGAGTATAGTTTCGAGTGCTTTGGTTGACGTTGACCTCAGCGCTCCTGTTATACAGAGCAGAGTCTACCGCTGGGTTCGTTCCATTAGCTTGTGATACGTCTTTTTTTCGGTAGCTTGCCACCACACTAGGACTCCATACAACAGAGTTGGTCGCACCACCGAGATGTAGATCCAATGCATCAGAGCAGGCGACAGGCCCCATGTGCTACTAAGCATCTTCTTGGATGCATAAAGTGCAATGGTGGCCCTTTCACCCGCTCTACTACATTGGGTCTCCATGCCACCTTGCTGTCCAGTACTATGCCGTGGTATTTGACCTGTGCTTTATTGGTTAGCCTTGTTTGGTTGACTTTCCGGGAAGATCCATGCTGGTACCTTGTATCTCTTGGTGAAGAGAATGAGGTCCGTTTTGTCCGCGTTGATACTGAGTCCTACTCCATCTGCCCACTCACATATCTCCCTGAGTGTTCGTTCCATTATGGAGCTGAGAGTCGCTAAGCTGTTATTTTTGGGGCTTTCCTTTCGAATCTCTTGATGAGGTTGTCGACCCTCAGATTCCACAGGAGGGGTGACAGGACTCCACCCTGGGGTATGCCCCTGTGTGCCCCTCTGACCATGGAAGCGGTGCTCTGATTGCACCCGTCTACAACTTAGAAGGTTTTTTATCCAGAGGTTGATTGACGGGTGGGTGCTGGTAGCTTCTAGGCGACCCTTTATTGCGCTTGTGGCCACGTTATTAAATGCTCCGGATATATCAAAAAATTTTCCTTGTGCATATTTCTTGGTGTTGAGGGCTTTCTCGACGCTAAATACTAGAGAGTGTAGTGCTGTTTCCACCGATTTTCCCTTGGTGTAAGCATGCTGGTTGGTTGACATCAGTCCCCCTACTTCCTTCCTGATGTGTAGCTCCAGCAGCTTTTCCATTATTTTTAGTAGAAAGCTGGTCAGGCTTATTTGTCTATAATCCTTGGGACTAATATGGCTGCACTTTCCTGCTTTTGGGAGGAATAAAACTCTAGAGGTTATCCATTGGATAGGGATATAGCCTGTTCCTTCTAGTCCAGGTGCTTTTATGCCCGTGAAGGAATCTATAGCCCATTGGATTTTCTTGGGGATTATTAGGTCTGTTGGGGGTGTTTGTTCCTCAGTTGCTAGGTCCTGATGCGTTTCGGCATCGGTGACCTCGGTACATCCTGGGAAGTGGGCCTCAATAAGTACCGTCAGAGCTACTTTGCTGCCCTCCGACCACTGTCCGTTGTCTAGTTTGAGCTGACTTTGTACTGAGGGTTGCTATGACAGCAGCTTCCTCAGTCTAGCCGTTTAAGTCACTTTCTCAATGTTGCAGCAGAAGTTCCTCCATGAGCTGCGCTGTGCCTTACGTATTTCCTTCTTGTATTTCCTTAGTAGCGTCTTGTGTTCCTCGTTGATGTTCTCATCGTTCGCTAGTTTAGCGAGCTTGAAAAATTCCAAGAGGTTATTTCTTTGTAGAGAGAGGTCCCGATTCCACCAGAGTGGTTTGGACTTCTTTCTTGTTCTAGAGGGTGGGCATGCTGTGTAGTATGCCTCTAGCAGTTCCGTAGATAGGGTCTCTAGGGACTTCTCTATATCCTCCGCGGATTTCACTGAGCCCGGGTTCGCGAGTTTCGAAGTGACTGTCTTTCTAAAATTCTCCCAGTTTGTGTTCCGGGGGTTTCGATAGACTTTCACTTTCGTGTATTCGAATCAGCAGCACGTAATTTTTGTTCGGTGGCGCCAACAATAGCTGACAAAATGATGTGGAAATGATGCGGCCTAAGTGTAAACGCCTCGCATCATTTTTCCGCACCTTCGACAGTGTTGCGGTAGTGTAAAAAGGCTATTAGTCACTCTCGGCCGCCAGTATTTTCATATTGCACGTTCTTCTTGCAAACGTGTTTTCGGATCTAAGTACTAAGCTACAAATTATCAAAATGCTTATTTTCCGTGATCCGACAAAGACATGGTCTTGCCTCAACTGCTTATATTAAAGCAATCTTCTCCTCACGTTGAAATTTTGCATATCTCTTTTTGGTTTTGCGCCACCATCTTGTGCCACCTTCTTTCACTTTAACTTCAGTATTAACAGGCACATATATATTCCTGGCCTATATATTCTCAGCCCACAATCGTATCGATAGGACAACTACCGATTAGAATCTGTGGATTTCGTTTAGCTTGCTGGATACTGAGGCCAGTAAAACACAAGCGGAAAATTCCTAGCCAATTTTTTTTATATGAATTTTGGCAGTAATTTTAAATTTCCGAAGTGCTGGATACAGGCCTATGTCGCAATAACGACAGATGGATGATCTTCAAGTGCTAATGATTATTATCTACCTAACTGGAATGCGAGTTTAATCATAACACGGATAACATTGCAGAAACAATTAAAAATGTTTTGCACGAATGAAACCTATTCGACAAAGTTACTGCTATCGTCTGGAGCTGGTGCTGAGCTCTCCAAAGGCTTCACAAATTGTAAGTACAGATGACTTTTCTTTCCTGTATGATTTGTCAATGCCATTAGGATATTTTGTTGGTGCCGACGTCGAGTGCTGACAAACATTTATTTTTAAACAAAACCGTTGATGTTTTCAATATATTTAATTTAATTAAGCTTTTAATATCAATTTTGAATTCTTTATTTGACATACACTATTATTTGTTTTCTTTCATTTAAAATGTTTTTATTGTGAATTAATCATCTAGTTTCCAACAATCTTTATAGAATCCTTCTAGGGTTCAGTACATCGTGTTTTTATGAAGTTCCCACTTTTTTTGGTCTCATCTCTTTTGGAGAATCCCAAATTTGCATAATTTGTATGTCCAAGAATATACTATTCCTCCAGAGGGCTAACATTTTCCGATTATGGCCAGCCACTAATAGGTTCTGCACACTGAGCACAATTCCCGAGGAACTGTAGTAGAGAGCTGGTAGAAGGTGAAAAGTTTTTGCGGGGCACGAGCTTGTTCCGGTTTCATTGCATTTGGGAGCTGGGGTGGGTTAAAGGTAGGAGCCGCTGCTTTTACCTCATCAATTACCTAATCAATTAACTTTCGCGTGCTATGGACAAACCGGTTAGTTTTTCAATAAAGGAAAAGGACAGTAAGAAAATAGCGAAAACTCCTAGCATCCTAGCATAAAGGAAAAGGAAAGAAAGAAAATAGAGAAAACTCCTAGCATCCAGAGTTATTTTCGTGGCGCAAGGTAAAAACGCGGCCGTCTCGTCCGTGATCGCTAAGATTAAAAACGAAATGTATATGGGGATCCCAATATCCCCAATACATCCCAATATCTTCCAGCTACACGTTGTATGGGTCGGATTTATAGCTGCACTTTTCAGAACTGTAATAAGTTCAATACAACCATAAATAAGAAACTTAAGTTATTTGAAAAATAGAAGCATTACCTTTGTAAAAAACATGACAAATTTTAAAAAATTCTTTAAAAAAACTAAACATAGAAAAAAAATCATAATTCTTTAAAAAATGTAAAATCTCCAAATCTATCGGAAAAAGTCATTTTGGGCTACAGCGGAAATAAAAAGTATAATTTTGTTGAGTAGTGTTATTGAATCAATAGCCGATATGGCTCCCCCAACAGCCAAATTTATGTCGGAGAAAAGCTGGTAGCCGAACAATTTCCAATTAAAGCTATTTAAATAAAGTTATTCACTCAAGATAATTGTGACCTTATTAGAACTAGTATCAAATGAAAACAGATGGAAGAACAGATAATAGTTTCGATAAAGGATACGGAAAGATTCATAATCAGAGTAGTTAGAAAGACAGAGTTGGAGATGTAGAGGAAAGTAATGCCTAGTCGGGCGGGAAGGGACAGAAATACCAACAAGGCTGATGAGGGCAGTCGATTCGACCTCACCAGAGAGAAGCTTGTGGAGAAAAAAAACTCCAAGGCTGGTTATACGGTATTTAAGAGAGTGGAGGTTAATTAGACGCAACCTACTTTCAAAAGAAAGGAGATGGCTCGAAGGGTCCTATTGACCCTGTAGAGTTACCTTATAATGTAAAACGAGGGGAACGTTGTGAGCCGCGGCAAGGGCCGCGGCTTTACTTTACACCCGTCAATATATACATACATATATGAGCTTACGATTTATGCAATTTATTGTATGTTCGCAAAAGGGACGAATTAAATTTTGGGCAAAAAATAATATTTCAAAAAATGGAAAATATTTCAAAAATTGGAATTTTTTAGATATGTTTCTATTTTTGTTTGCATATGCTTTTACATCTGATTCTACATTTCTTCGTATACATGTATAACTACATAGTCGAGGCGTAAAAGTGATTGCGAGACAGAGAGGGAATGAGTAAGCGCTTGGCAGGCGTTGTGTAGCCACTGAAATTTAATTTGTTTCTTCTGGCCATAATATTGATCCGACCTGATTCAGATTCGGCAGTCTGGCAGATATGGTAATTTTCTATGATTCTGCGTTTTTGGTTTTCTTTTATCTTAAAAATTTTGGACTCCACAGATTTTCGTCTTTTGTGGGGGCGGAAGGGGGCGTGGCAAAATTTTGAAATAAGCTTGTGCTGAATTGATATCACAGGAGTTTGGATAGAAAGTTTGGGTGCTCTAGATTTTATAGTCTCTGAGATCTAGGCGCTCATTTGGACGAATGTGCAAAACAGACAGGGTCGCGTGTGAGAGAGAGCGAGAGGGAACGATGACTTTCGAAATGGTTTTCTTCATTGTAGCTATATTAATGATGCGATCTGATCCAGACTCAACACTCTGATAGAAATGGTATTTTTCTATGATTCTGCGTATTTAGTTTTCTCGTATCTTCAAAATTGTGTATGCCACACACTTTCGTCTTTTGTGCCGGCGGAAGGGAGCGGGCGAAATTTTGAAATACAATTGGAGTAGAGTGATAACACAGGAGACTAAATACAAAAATTGGTTGCTCTAGTTTTAATAGTCTCTGAGATATAGGCGTTAATGAAGACGGACAGACAGACATGGCTATATCGAATCGGCTATTTATGCTGATCAAGAATATATATACTTTATGGGGTCGGAAACGCTACCTTCTGAGCGTTACACACATCCGTTACCACCACAAATCTAATATACCCCTATACTCTTCGAGTACCGGTTATAAAAATGCTATTAGCGTGACGCAAATGGTAGGGATACGGAGTGGATGCGTTATAGATATGAGAGGAGTAAGATGACTGGAAAAAGGTGGCAAAAAAGTTTGCAATGCCAGCAGCAGAAGATTCCGATTTTTTAAGATAATGAAGGGACGGAGGAAATTCATTGGACTTACGTTTAGAGTTGACAAAAGAAAATAATTTTTTAGGATCATTGCGGAAGTTTCTACTACAAGAAGAGAGGTAAAGATTGTAGCACAGACTATTAGTTCCTAGGAATTGAGAACGGGCGTAAGAATTTTGTACAAAGACAAGCAAGGAGCCAGTTTTCTGTTACTTTTTATAGAGTCTGGATTTCCTATTCTTTAAGGAGGACAAATTCCTGGAAAACCAGGGAGGCTTAGACGATAATGGTACAATAATCTCCGGAGCATAAGTATTAAGGGCAGAGTTTGTTATTTTATAGAACGAGTTGACTGTTACGTCAATATTCGATAAGGACAGAAGTGTGGACCAATCGAAATTCGAGAGGTGAAGGCTTAGATTGGTGAAATCAGTTTTGCGAAAATACTTCATCCGGTGAGGAGTCGAGGTAATTTCAACACAACTAGAACTGGTACACTCTAAAGTTATAGATAACGTAGGATGGTATAGGTCTTCAGGATGTGATACTGGGCAAACTCTGGCAACTGTACCTAGAGAAGCATCCATAACGAAAATAAGTTCGAGAAGTCTGTTCCTATTATTTTTAATAGAATTAATTATATATATGTATATGTACTATATATAGATGTATGTATATGTTCATGTACATATGTACATACATAAATAAATATATACCTTAACATACAATAAACATCACACAGTGATATAAGTTATTGATAGAAATTCATTTCATTAAAATTTATATATACTTTTTTATAGGTCCAAACAACAGCTACAGCATCAGCCACATAATTTGGACTCCACCATCGAAGACGATCACAACTATGTAGCTGCTCACGATGGTGACAATGAAAGAAGCGTTGTTCGTATCGCAAGCAGCGGAAGTGGCTTTTCCCAAAGTTTCGACGCAGACACGCCTGGCAACGTATCGGTAGGCCTCATGCATAGTTCAATCGATAGCTACACCTCATATAAGCGTGTTCGACGTTCGGAGGCCTCGTTAGCACAAGCGGCCAAATGCGTATCAAAGGGCGAGACATTTCAAACAGTCAGCAATATGTTCAATATACCCGTCTCAACCATTCGTTTCTATATGGCACGAAAAGGCATTCTTCCGAAGCGAAAACGTGGTCGTGGAGCTTCTCATGCCGGAAATTCATTTACAACAGCGAACGCAGGTACGCTTTTGACTCAAAATTCCGGCACAGAACATCATCTGTCTCAAAATATGCCTTTGGATACCTCACTAAAAAGTGACATTACAAATGCGAGCGAAAGCAATAGTCCAGCGGCAGTTACGGTAAATTCTAATTTACCATCTCTAGAAATTTCCACAACAGCGGCTGGTGTGCCTTTCCATATCCTAAGCGATGCGTCGACTTTCAAACTGAGCGAGCAGCACCAATTAAATATGATCTAACCATGCTGTTTGCGTTTCTTCAGCCTGACATTTATGCAAATGTGAATTGAGAATGAGGGTTTTCAAACGCTTTATTTTGTGTTATATGCCAGGTGAATGGTATAGTAAACGTAAGATTTGTATGACTTCTGATAAAGGAAACGTATGCCTACGAGTTTCTTAGTATTCGTATATTTCTCATAAGACAAAAAGCACGCCATGTTGAAGATACTCATGTGGTAAACACTGTAAAATTCCATTTAAGAACGTGACTATTTTTTATAAAAATTTTACTTGATCCAGGAAGATATAAATTTTATGTATTTAAAAAAACACCATACACTAATCAAACTTTACATTGCTATTAAGACTTTCTAGCTGTTTTCTAATTTAAAATATTTATTGTGTTAGCAGTCAGTGTAACTTTGGTTAATATTTTCCAAATCTAGTTTTGCGTATTTTAATAAAATAAAAAAAATACTTCTTATTTAATTACATTAAAGTACATTTACAACGACGGCTACTTCTTTAAATTAACAATCATATGCAGTTATCGTACAGCAAGTTTTGATTAAGATATTGTCTACTATCATTCGATTGTGCTCGTTTCATCACTTGGCTATACTACATTTTACTTATGACCACACACATGAGTTTAGTGATGATATAGTAAGTAATGTGAAGGATCTTTATAACTCGGATTTCTTTCAATTTCATTAACAAATTATTCAATGCTGATTTTATTATTTTAGTGCTATATGGCATGAAATCGATTTTAATATCAAGTTATGAAAAAAAGACACCTATCAAACTAAACTAAAAGCTCCATTTAAATTTATTTAATGGTATTTACAAAATTATATACAGAAACTAAGAATTTCATCTTTTTAACTTATTTGATTAATTTTTAATTCAGAAAATTAAAATAAATTAATTAATTATTAACTTTAAAATGTAATTATGTAAATGTGTTATGTATGACTTGTAAAAACTCAAACTAGTTGCCAGCTTAGGACTATCCTTAGTTTATAAAAACATTAAAATAAATAAATTCGTGTTTTTGTTAAATACCTTAATTTCAGATTGCTTGCAATATGAAATGTTTTGAATTAGATCTTTTTTAATATTTTCTGATTATCGTTTAAATTCAATAACATAAAATATTCAAGTACAAACAGCGCAATAATGGAAAAAACAATGTTTTATAAAAAAAAAACCCAAATAGTTACAAAAAAAAAACAATAAAAACTTATGCGCGAAGCTTATCTTTAATATAAGATAAAATATTGAAACACAGCAACATTCGTAAATTCACAGGAAAATCAATTAAAGGGTATTATGCTTATATTGCATACACACCAACCAACAAAACAACCTTTTATAAGAAAATTAAAATCAGTTTTTCTTTAAAACGAATCGATAGTTTAATAATTGTGCCCGACACTCGACTTCCGACTTCCTGTTTGTATTGGACTCTCGGAGATCTCTCGAATACTACAAGGGCTAAAAGAAGCAAGTAAGGGTATAATATTGTTTTTTGTAATGTAATGCATTTGGCATGCCATTGAAAATTGTAAAATCCATGTGGTATGAATTTCAAAGATATGAAACTTTTAATGGTCACAGGAACAAGTGTACACATGTATATTGATGCAGTCTACCGGTCTTTCAAAATATATGCGATCGGATAATTATTAAAGAATGACAAACCCAAGATCTTGGGAAAACTGTAAAGCATTGCAAATAAAATGTCCTATCATAGTATTTATTGTTGAAGAATGATCATCTCTAGCAATGCACGCATGTATTGACATACATATGAATATGTAATCGTATGAGTGAGAGACGTGACGAGACGACGTTCTCTTATCTCCTTTTTGTCTTTCCTTTCTTTTCGGTCTCTATCTGCCTGCGAGCAGAGCATTGTATTTAGTCACAAATAAACCTTACATATGAACGGTTGCGTTTTTACTTTGCGATACAAAAACTTCCCTTGCTACGGCAGCGAAACTCTGTCCAACATTTATATCTTATGTCTGCCTTTGTCAGAAAACGTTTGGAATAGCGCTATTACATTTTAAATATTCTATTTAAATTTCGGAGGCCAGAAATAATCGTCGCTGTTATACTTACGTTTATATTATAATTTTACACACTAAAAATTAAACAGACGCGATCCTTTAAAGAAGATGTTTTATTGATAGATCCATATCGGCATCCTGGTTTTTTAATTTTTCTTAAAATAATCAAACCAGTTAAAATTTGCTATTTGATATGTAGCATTAGAAGTCTGCCAAATCGGATTACGATCAAATTACAAATATTATAAACACAAAAAAATTTGTAAATATATTTTTGTATTACACTTGACACCACACCACACACGTATTACACCACACTTTGGCTGTGAACCAAACCGATTTTTACGGATAGATTTGGAGCTTCACAAATTTTTACTACTTTTTTTTTATTGCTCACTTTTTTTATTAAACATTTTTGGAAAAATAGTATTTTATTTTATGTTTTTTTCAGAGGTAATGCTTTCTTGTATCCCAGTACTTAACTATATCAAATCTGATTTTATTGAATTTTGCAATTCTGATAAGCTGATACATGCACCTGTAACACTACTCGACAAATTTCAACTTTTTTTTCCGCTGTCTCCAAAAATGACTTTTTCTAATAGATTGGGAGATTTAACTTTTTTTAAGAATTATGGTTTTTTTTTCATGGAGTAGTTTTTTTTTTAAGAATTTGTAAAAAATGTGGTATTTTTTGTCATAGGTAGTGCTTCTATTTTTCACATAACTCTCGTTTCATACAACTGGTTGTATTGAACTTTGCAGTTAAAAAATGCTGATAAATGCAGCTATAAATCCGACTCAGACACTTTGTAGCAGAAACTTAACGTCTGGCAGATATTAAGCTTCCAAATTGAAATTTCATCATTTTTTTCGGTATTTTTTACCCGAAATTTTGACTTTGAAACTTCAGGAAAAATCGAAAAAAAAAATAAATGAATGTGTTTGTAGGGGGCGGATCCGGGAGGTAGCACAGCCGTTTAATTAATTAAATAGCACGTCTATGTGTTTCACTTCGTTCACTTTATTTTCGGTAAGTGGTCTACTATGTAATGTATATGTTGTGTGCGCATGTATGTATGCCGAAATTCACGAACGATCGTAACAGGGGTGGGAGCGTAACTGCCCAACTCCCGCTCAAGCTGGTGGTGGCCGAGCGCTGGGCGGCTCTCCCGCGTGCCGTGTGCAAGAGCGAGCGAGCCACAGTGCGCTGCTGAAGTTTGCTTCTGCTCTCCTCTCAACAGAATGCCTGGATTTTTTGTTTTAGATAATTACGCGTCGTTTAAGGTATCGCTTATAAAAATATAAAATCAAACGGCTAAGTTATAACCGTTTGACCAAAACGACCCAAAATGACTTTTACCTGAAAAATACCGTCCGGTACGTTTTTGGTCCAACTTCCAAAATGGGATTGCAAAAAACAAAAAGGACCTGTAATTTTGGTTTTACCGAGTCTTAGGTATTGATATATATCGGATATATGTATATCCTACCTGGTCATATTTATTTGGGGTGTAAGTGTTGTGGACAGTTTTATTCCTTATACCT
>JAWNKY010001664.1:0-80487 GCA_035041765.1 Drosophila algonquin
CAGAGGAAGCACGGCGAGGTCAATTTCCACCTGACCCAGCTCCTCAGCGGCCATGGGTGTTTCCGAAGCTACCTGCACCGCTTCGGGCACGAGGACTCTCCTGAGTGCACCTGGTGCAGACACGGGATGGTGGAGGATGCCGAGCACATAATGTTTGTGTGCGGCAGATTTGCGGAGCAGCGGCAGCTGCTCGAAGAGTCCCTGGGCGGGATTATATCCAAGGACAACCTGGTGCCGTACATGCTGTCGACCCCGGGAAACAGGGAGGCGACCAGCAACTTCGCGGCAAACATTATGACGGAACTGCGCGCGGTTGAGTGCCAGAGAAGAGATAACTTAGAATAAGCGACGCCTCGAACGACCCGTGCGAAGCAATGCTTCACGGCCGTACCACACGGGTCAGGGCTCGCACTGCCATATTTCTAGCCCGAAGATAGTATTTAAGTGTAAATAAACAGAATTAAAAAAAAGCCAATATGTAGGGCTCTTCGCCAGCATAATGCGCTGTCAGCTAGGATGCTCTTCGACTTTTGCCAAGGGAAAAGAGCCATCAGAGCTTGTGTTGACGCCACCTAATATATTATATGGGCTTAATCAACTTTAGTAATGTTAAAATGAATTAATGAATAAATTTGAATTTGGCGCTAAAAAGAAGAGAAACGCATTCGATAGTATAGAATATATAGCATATATATATATAGAATATATAGAGCGGGGACCTTTTCAGAAGGTTCATATTCTGGATGGAGTTCACAATTGGAACTCAATAAATATTTCACCCAGAGTCTGGCTGACGGCGACTGCGACAGCGGCTTCGGTATCGAATGGTGAGTGTTAACAGCTTTGAGCATCTAATATTTCTTGCAGGCATGGTTAATTTCAATTCGATGTGTGTGATAAAATATAAAACTAATATCTAGTGTCAAGTGGTTGCGGCTTTGAGACTTCTGCGCTTTAATTGTTCTGTATCTGCATACACACACACGACCTTAATTTTTTTTTAATTCTGTTTATTTACACTTAACTACTATCTTAGGGCTAGAAATATGGCAGTGCGAGCCTGACCCGTGTGGTACGGCCGTGAAGCATTGCTTCGCACGGGTCGTTCGAGGCGTCGCTTATTCTAAATTCCAGCAGCTGCCGTTGCGCCGCAAATCTGCCGCACACAAACATTATGTGCTCGGCATCCTCCACCATCCCGTGTCTGCACCAAATGCACTCAGGAGAGTCCTCCTGTCCGAAGCGGTGCAGGTAGCTTCGGAAACACCCATGGCCGCTAAGGAGCTGGGTCAGGAGGAAATTGACCTCGCCATGCTTCCTCTGTATCCACGCTTCGATGGATGGGATGAGCTCGTGAGTCCATCGCCCCTTGGTGGACGTATCCCACCTTTGCTGCCAACTCATAAGGCTATGCTGCTTGCACTCCATGCGCAACTGCCTCTTTTCGTTCACTTCGATGCCTCTGCCATGCGACTCCCGATAGTACCTTGACCGCTCCTCCGCCAGGCACTCCAGCGGGGCTATACCAGCAATCACATGGGTTGCCTCGTCCGAGACCGTTCGGAAGGCACTTATAACGCGCAGTGAAGAGAGGCGGTGAATGGCCGCCAGGCCCCGGGCGTAGCTCGCTGTTTGCAGGGCCTTTGTCCAGATTGGCGCCGCATAAAGCATCACCGAACGCGTCACACTCGTCAGAAGTCGGCGTCGCCTTTGCTTGGGTCCTCTGGTGTTCAGCATTATCCGCGGTGGAAAACCTAAACATAGAGATGAGGTTGAATCGTAGCAAGCTCTTAAGGAACAATATGTTCAATTTATTGAAGAATACCGCCAATTAGGGCATTTAGAGGCATTAAGGCCAACAGGTAAAAATAAAGTTGAATACTTCATGCATCATCATCCGTTTTTTCACCCAGATAGTTTAACGACCAATATACGGGTCGTATTTTTGCATACCGACGGCATGTCTCTGAACGACACGACCTTGGTTGGTCCAACTATGCAACCAGATGTGTTCGAGACATTGACCAGGTTCCGTTTCTATAGATACGCTGTTACGGCCGATATCAAGAAAATGTACCGACAAATATTGGTCGATGAACCACATAGAAACTATCAGTGCATGTTATGGCGAGGTAACGTTTCGGAGCCAATCCAAACGCTATGGACAAATTCTGCACTGTTCCTGGCAGTACGTTTCCTGTATTACTTTGCCGATAGGTACACTAAAAGATTTCCATTAGCTAAAGATGCGGTAAACTGACGGTTCTGTATGGATGATATGCTCTGTGGAGCGGATACAGAAGAAGAATTGACAACGTTGAAAAGGCAAGTGACCGCATTATTGGTCCCCATCTTAATTCCGAGTAACCATATAGCATTGACTTAAATGTGATTTAAATTTTTTTTTAAAGAATTATCGTTATTTTTATGAATTCATTTTTTTATTTTTTAAAAACTGGTTGTATTGAACTTTGTAGCTGCAGCTTAACGTCTGAAAGATATTAAGCTTTTAAATCAGGGGTCGGCAACGTCCTATGCACTGTGCATGGGAAAAGACCACGGGGCAGCGCAGTGGGCAGCAGTGTAAAAACTTCGTGTAGCGTCGGCCCTATGAACACGCGGCTTCGTTGTTCTGCTCGACTGGCGCAGCGGCAGCAAAAATGAATCGTGTGGCTTCTGCCCTATGTTCAAAAGGCTTCATAATTCTGCTCGGCAGCGCCTCGGCAGAGAAATGTGATATCACTTCAAAACAAGTGTATTTCAAAATGTCGCCCACTTTCGCCCCCCAAAAGAATGAAAATCTGTCCAATCAACAATTTTTAAGTTACGAGAAAACCAACACAGAATTATTGGAAATTACCGTATCTATCAGATTGCCGAATCAGTTCAAATTTCAGCCGCTACGAAAAGCCTGCCAAGCGCTTACTCATATAAAAATCTGCCATAGCGTTCGACTTGTGTGCTTTTTGCGAACATTTAATAAATATTATAATGACTGAGTACCGGGTATAAAGTAGGCTCACAACTTTCCCCCTCGTTTTAACATAAAAATATACTCACTCTATATATACACTCTAAATATATTTACTAAATTTATTTATTTAAAAAAATGTATTTTATAGCGTATACCACAAAATATTTAAATTATAATATATTAAATTTATTTAAAAAATAATAAATTTATAATTTCTAAATTAAATTTTTTTTTAGAAAACTAGATACTGTAAGTAAGCGATCCAGGCCGGGGTACAACTCTCAGTCACACCAGAGTCGAAATTACAAAAATGTATATTTTCCAGGACTCCGAGTTAAGGGACGGCCAGGGGGCAGGAACTTACCTCTGATATAACGGGCGGGGGGGAAAACGCACATAGACGTGTCGATGACTCTTTGACCACGAAAATACGAGACACGAGGTACGACGATTCGAGACACTGCGGGGATGCTACAGGATCAGCTGAGATGGCCGAGGCAATCGCCACTACGACAGTGGGCGAGGGGGGAAGAAATGCACAGAAATACAAATACACGATCAGTGTCCGGTCCGCTAAGGGCTCGAGACAATCGCCGGACAGCACCTTTGGGGGTCGGCCGAACTACACACTATGACAGGGGACGAGGGGGAAAACACACGGGACTCCTGTCAGCGTTTACAAAAGGCCGAGACAATCGTCGGACAGCGCTTTTGGGAACCCGTGTGCCTGCTAATTACTACGAAAGGAGAAAGGGGGAGTGAGGAAGGGAACATGCGGGGACGCCAGTCAGCGTCAGCAAAAGGCCGAGACAATCGTCGGACGGCGCTTTCGAGCACCCACAATACTAGGGGACACTACGGAAAGGGAAGAGGCCAAAGGAGAGGTATTAATCTATAATATATTCCCCATACTCCCGGGCTCACTAAAATCGGATACGAGAGACCATCAGCATTAGTTTCAATATTTATTCTTTATTTTCGCCTCTGTGCCCTGCCTACCGCACCGCTCAGCAACCCTGTCGCGCTGCCCACGCTCTGCCGACGAGCTTTCGCTCTCTCCATGTCGGTGCTCTGTCGCTCTCTTCGCGCTGACCATGATCCACTGGGAAACGGTGTTTTTCCCGTCCTCTGTCCGTTCTCTCGTCTGTTCATGAGCTGCTGGATAACGGCGTTTTTCCTGTCCTCTGCCGGTCTCTATCTGGTCCCTGATCTATCACTCTCTCTCTTGGTGGAGTGGGTGTATTGCCGGGTTCTCTCTCTTGTTGGTGTTGGCTGTGTTGCTGGCGTGGATGCGTGGCTGGCCTCACTCTCCGTCGTCGGTGTAGGTGTGCGGCTCGGCTAGGGATGACGTTTCTAAGATCGTGGTCGTGACCGTGTTCGTTGCGCCCTCCCTCCAACAAAATCACTTCACTTCGGTCCGTATAATAAACGAAAAAATTCGGGGAAAATAATAACGATTAATTTCTAGTTAACAAAGCCTTAATGGATAGCCTAGTCGGGGCCTAATATCGGTAAACTTAATCCTAGTAATAAATGAAATGAGAAACGGGGAGGGAAGTAAAAGAGAACAAAGGAAAAAAAAATTTGGGGGAACGTACGCTCCTTCACAATACCTTTAAATAACATTTAATTTATATATAACATATTTTAAATAATTTTATCACATTAACAAATATGTTATATTAACACTTTTAAAATCGAGAAAAAAATGTATATTATTCAAATTATTTTTTCTTTTAAGAATACTAAAACATAAATTTTACAGTTAATTCTATTATTTATATTATACACAAAAAAAATTAATGAATAAAAACTTATCAATCTAGATTGATTTGCACAAATATATTTTCACTGTAAATGAAATGCTTTACTATTATTTTTAGAAAATTAAATAGAATTTTTAAAAAATGTATTTTTTGTCATAGGTAGGGCTTCTATTTTTCACATAACTTAAGTTTCCTAAAACTGGTTGTATTGAACTTTGCAGTTAAAAAAAGCTGACAAATGCAGCTATAAATCCGATTCAGACTTTGTAACTGCAGCTTAACGTCTGGAAGATATTAAGCTTCCAAATTGAAATTTCACAATTTTTTCGGTATTTTTCCCCCAAATTTTACTTTGAAAGCTCAGGAAAAGTCGAAAAAAATATTTCAATGCCTTGATTTTTGATTTTAGATAGACACATTAATTAAGCGTCGTTTAAGGTATCGCTTATAAAAATATAAAAATAAACGGCTAAGTTATAACCGTTTGACCAAAACTTCATAATATTTTTTTATTAATAAAAAATTCTTTAAAACAATGTACATATTAAAATAATAATTATTAATCACTAAATCTGATAATTATATAATCAAATTATAAATAAATAAAAAAATGTATTTAAATAAAATTATAAACTGTTTAAAGGATCCAATGAAGTATTCGTATTCCGTATGGTTGCCATCAAATGTTGGCAGCGCCAATCGGGGAAGCTTTGAGGACGGCGATGGCATTGGCAACGCCTCGTGAATTTTGCTGTTTAAATCCTCGCCAAGAAGCTGTTTGATTGTCAGCTTTATGGTCCCAAAGCTGTCTTCCAGATCTGAGCACCCATTGTCGGCTAAATTCAGGGCTTCGATGCTCGATTGCACAGTTAATGCCTGCTTAAAGTAGGACTCGAGAATGCCCAATCAACATTGTATATCCGCTGCAATTTTTTCTTAGCCGGTGCCTCTGTTTTTATGTGGAACATTGTTTTAATTCGGGAAATGCTTTGTTTGACGTTTACCCTCTTCTGTTTAAGGTCTACCAATGAGAGCGAAATGACTGTAGTTCTGTAGCTAACGGCAGCGCTGCGGCCGTTGTACCAGAGAAACCGAAAGTGACTAGGGCAGCGCTGCAACGGCTGACGGTGACGAAGAGCGGCATACCGATCCGATGGAAACACTTGAAAGAACTGAAATAGCGTGGCGGAAACGAGCGATATGTTCAGCGTTAGGCAGCGGCAGTGGCAACAGTTCTGTCTGAGCTACGTCATACAAATAATTATATGTGCAACATGTTTTTTTTTTAATTACAAAAGTACAATACCTGATTTCGAAATTTTGGGTACTTAACATTATTTGCAGAACAATTTGTCGATATAAAACTAAAAAATCGTAACAAATATCAATTAAATGTAATAAGGAACTTAAATTAAGAGTAGTCTTCGTAGTAAATATATATATGTGCATATTCAATTTTACGTTTGTTAATATTATTAATGATAATGA
Source organism: Drosophila algonquin (assembly GCA_035041765.1). Taxonomy (NCBI): domain Eukaryota; kingdom Metazoa; phylum Arthropoda; class Insecta; order Diptera; family Drosophilidae; genus Drosophila; species Drosophila algonquin. The sequence goes on from JAWNKY010001664.1 coordinate 6,229, forward strand.
TATCTTTAATAGTCAATATTGTTTCCCTTATTTAGTATTACGGAATTAAAACGGGATGGCATGGAATCGACTAGGGATCTAAGGGTGGATGGATCAATTTTCGCCCATTCTTGATCTATTGCCACTTTAAGATGCCTTGCTGTCTCAAACTGTCTTCCATTCTTAAACACTTTGGCAAAGAGGATACCCCAGAGGTACTCTTTAGGATTCAGGTCTGGACTCAAGGCTGGCCATTTCAATACATGTTTTTTCGGCCTGTAAAGAAGCATTTGGTCACCCCAGCTGCGTGTATTGACGAATTGTCCTGTTGGAATGTCCAGTCATCGCCATACAAATTCCCACCAAACTCTATCAACTTACTGTCCAGAAGATCCACATACATTTCTGCATTCATACGGGTAGAGGCGAAGCATATATGTAGGTTACTTTCCTCTGTAGCAGAACGCAGCCCATATCATCACAGTGCCACCTCCAAAACCTCGCTTGAAACAGGATCGCCTATCCTGTCGCATATTTCGCAGGTTATTTTTTGCAAACTTCAAGCGAGCCAAATGTGCCTCTGTAAAAGCTTTGGTTTAGGCTCCATAGAAGTATACTTAAGTAACTTATTTCCGTGCATAATTTGGACTATTCGATTCTTCATTATTTCCATACCCATATGCTCCTTAATTTGTCCGCTACTCATGGAATAAACCACAGCAAGTCGCTGAATATGCCGTTTGCACCGTGTATCGATGTTGGTCTTCCGACCACTTCGTCGATTTGCACCATATTTAGCTGGGTTTTGATATAATTGGAAATGCAGTTCCTATGCCGTTTAAGTGTTTTTGCGATATCTGTGATTTTCGCACCGCTTTTCTGCATTCCTTGTTCATGGCTAGACAAACTCGTTTTACGTGGCATTTTACCTGACCAATCACAAAATATTCCAATCTAATGCACAATTATAACAATTACATACTTACATTAAGTAAGTCAAACAAGTGTTTGCAACTTAACTTCTTGAAAGGCACTTATCAGCAAAGACGATCAGTTAGCACTGATGTGCACATATAATTATTTACTATGCAGCATCGAAAGATCGCACACATTTTTAAAATAACGGTAGGTACAACGAATGATACGAGAAAGCAAACAATTTGTTCGAATAACAACAAAAACATATAACCAAAGCTTTGCTCATTCACAGAAACGGGATAATTTTACTTATATGACTAAAACACAACAAACTGTGAATGCACATATAATTATTTGTATGAGGTATGTGCCCAGCGTCGATGTCAGCGGCGATGTCGTTCTCGACCCGTCAAACCGACAAGAAGGAAAATGAGAGCTAAGTGGCGTAAGAAGCGTATGCGTAGGTTAAAGCGTAAGCGCAGAAAGATGCGTGCAAGATCCAAGTAGACGCAGCACAGCACCGTCGACCACTGAATGGAACTTTTGACTTACAAGCACACTACTACTGAAACATGCCGTCTGGGCACCATATTGAGGCCCGAAAGTAATTTTGAAAAACAGTTTTCACGCAAAACAAATTGTGCATTTAAAATACACTTCGAAATTTAACGTTTAAATTGCTTCTAATAAATAACTGGTTTTTCACATTAAAAAAAAAAAAAAGTAAAATAATGTGATGAATATAAAGCCACTCCTGAAGGATAAGCAAAGAAAGTCAGCACGTCTGAACGGTTTGTAACAATCATTCGACTGGCCGTTTAGACACAGAATGTTATCGCATATATGTTCACTTAACATAATGAGTGGCTATGGTTTACATGATTAGGGAATAGATCACAAGAGAGTAGGATTATGATTGTATGACACTAGAAGGCACATTTGACCGAACAAGCGGGAAGAATCAATTTTATACACAGGAATTCCACTTCTTTTTAAATCTGGGCTGTGAAATGTTCCAAAGTGATTCCACTCTGGCTTCTCTTCAATTGCCGGATAAATCTTTCGCCTTTTACTAAAGATTTCCGTGAATAGGGGCACTCTAATGACTCTAAAATGACGAACGGTCATTTCTTAAAGTTGTGTACCAACCTGCCAAAACTTTATAACTAAGAATTTCCATATTTAGACAGGTATCGAAATGTATACAATATGTCACAAATTTTAATTTTATTGTTGAAGTATTGAAATTATGTGTACAAAATTTGTTCTTTACTAAGAGAGCACGCTTTTTTACAAGTATATTTTACGGCACTTGCAGTAATAACAATGGAAAATCAAAAGTAAAATTTTAATTGAAAAATGTACTTATTTATTAAAATGATAATTCAGTTAATGATAATTCAGTTAAGCTCATTCACAAATGCAGATTCTAATTCGGCCATCAACTTATCGTCATCAAAATTTCCACATTTTAAAGGTAAAGAGCTAACCTCAACTTTTTTATGAATTAACATTTCATTACACAAAGGTAATAACATTATTTTCTGTTCTTTTTTTGTTATTGGGTTACAAATATTTATTCCCACGTGGCTTTCAGAATTATTTGCTTTGACGCCTATCTGTTGATTCGAACTGGTGCGCAACGTGCTGTCTTGCTCTTTAATTATTTTTAGGGTAGTTCCATCGTTTTGATTAACAGATATTACATTTTCATTTTGGATCGCAGATATAAAATTAGTACGTTTATTGATAGCAAAGTCCGCTTCATCTGGACTTCCGTTAATACGCAGCATAGTTTTCGAATCTTGTTTAAAACATAAATCTTCCTTTTGAGGATGGAGTGATGATTCAAAAGCTTCAAATAATGCTTGAGAATATAAGCGTACTTCAAGACTATTTTCAAATAAACGCGATTCATCTAAAAAGCACATTAAAATTTCGGATGGTGCAGGACAGCTGTAATTTCTGGACTTCAATAATAACATTAATATTTCATATATTTCCAAGCGGCAATTCAAGAGTCTAGACGAATACTCCGATTTTATAGGCTCTGCATGCATTTGAATGCACAATTCCAACAGAGCGTTGTGTATCTTCTGTTTAAAAAATGAATTTATTAAAAATGTAAAAAAAAAAACAATAGCCGTACTTTCCTTCATAACAGAGTTCCGTAGTGAATGACCAGACGATGTTAGTATTATGTGAAGGCAAGAAAACGCTTCTTTATGAAGCAATTTTTCATTTTCTCTAAATGAAAGGCAATTAAGCCTGGAAAGTTTGGTCTCCAATGTTTTTCCCTCTATTGACTAAGATAACAAAATACGATCGTTAAATATTTACCATTAATTATTCAATTCTTACCCCTTTTGATAGAAATAAATATGGTTGTGTTACATCATTTAATATTTCGTTTATAAGGGCCTCCGAGATTATTTCGCAATGACTTCCTTCTTTTAAATTTAAGCACCATAATGATAATGTTTTGTAAACCATTAATCGAAATTTACTAGAAATAAAAAATTGTTCAACAAAAAATGTATAATAATACATATATAAAATACAAATTTGTTTTGATAAATTAACACATTTTGAACGAATCAAATTATTTTCATTAAATGTTTGAAAGACAAATCTATAAATTCTTTTAGTACCTTAGTACAATAGATACATATATAAAATGCAAATTTGTTTTGATAAATTAACACCTTTTGAACGAATCAAATTATTTTCATTAAATGTTTGAAAGACAAATCTTTAAATTCTTTTAGTACCTTAGTACAATAGATGCAATAAAGAATATTTCTTTAATAAAAAATAAATGTCCTAGTATTTGAGGGGGAGAAAAGGTAACCTTTTTGGAAATGAAAAACTCCGTAGGGTCAGTGTTCCATCCCGAGCGGTAAAAGACAGACATAATTGAACTTTTTTTTACCTCTGTAACCCAAAATGACTTTTTCTGATAGACTTGGAGATTTAATTTTTCTTTTTATTATGGTGTTTTTGTCTAATTACACTAGTCGACACGACTTTTCCGCTGTCTCCAAAAATGACTTTTTCTGATAGATTTGGATGTTTAAAAATTTTGAAGAATGTTTTTTTTTTCATGGAGTAGTTTTTTTTTAAAGAATTTTTTAAAAATCTGGTATTTTTTGTCATAGGTAGTGCTTCTATTTTTCACATAACTCACATTTCATACAACTGGTTGTACTGAACTTTGCAGTTAAAAAAAGCTGATAAATGCAGCTATAAATCCGACTCAGACACTTTGTAGCAGAAACTTAACGTCTGGCAGATATTAAGCTTCCAAATTGAAATTTCATCATTTTTTTCGGTATTTTTACCCGAAATTTTGACTTTGAAATTTCAGGAAAAATCGAAAAAAAATAAATGAATGCCTGGATTTTTGGTTTGGATTTTTAGATAGACACATTAATTACGCGTCGTTTAAGGTATCGCTTATAAAAATATAAAATCAAACGGCTAAGTTATAGTATCTGAAAAAATACCGAAAAATACTTGAATTTATTTAAGTGTTATGATACTTAAATATTTTTATTGTTATTGCTTGTTGTTATTTTTAAAATGGTTTGTCTGTCTTCTTTTGTCATTTAAGTCAGATTCTTTTATGAGAGTCCACACATAGTCGCCCAACATATTCTCATTCCAAACACCTTGATACCGTCGTAAAATAATATAATGTCTTGGACTTTCTCAAAAGCTGCATTTTGTACGTTGTGATGTCCCAAAGTATTTTCGTTCCGTTTTTCCCAGTTCTTTCATGAGTAATGCTCTTTTCTATCTCGGTTATCCCATAGGCACAGGAAGCAACAGTATTTTGTATAACCGCCTTGCAATCCAGTTAACATGGCTACAAATTTTAAGTCACTCGCGACCTTCCACTGGTGTTCTTTGTATTTAATGTTTTCAAACAATTTAGTCATTGTTTGATTGGAATCTTTCATATTAACAGCATGGGCGATGGGCCTTTAAACTTTCTTTACTTCTGTCAACAAATAACCTCCAATCGTTTGGGTCGTAATCTTCACCCTGTTCCCTGAAGAGGCCGAAAATGTCGTGACAAACGCACATGTCATCCTTCGTCATATAAAACTGTGCGTGAACCAAGTGACGCGTCCGGAAATGAGTTATTTTGACATCTTCCTTCAATAAACGGGCATCCTTTAAAATAGATCCAAGAATCTGAGCTTTACTTTTAGGAAGTTCCAGGATCCTCACCTAATCGTTCAATTGTTCCTGTGATAATGGCTTTCAAAATTTATATTCTCCTGATTGGTCATTACTTGAATCCGTTGTTCCATACGACGAAGAAGACATCTCCTCTTTTTTGTGTTTTAATGGCGATATTTCCTTCAAAGGAGGAGCAGGAAGCGTAAAGCCTTGACGAGACTCTTGCGGGTATTTATATCTCTCACCTACCCCAAACCCCTCTTTTTTTCGAATAAACAAAAGAAACATTCAGTGCTGTGATTTTTTGGTTTTCTCCATAGCATTGAAATTCCAAATCGAAATTGTTTTCTAAAAAAAAAATGTGCAAGAAAAAAAGTAATGCTTAGTATTTTTTGAACACTTCATAGCTTCTGATTTAGGGTAACTTATAGGCTTTTTACACTTGGTGCGTTACCTATCGATATCGGAGAAGACGCAAAGAAGCAGGTTTGCCGTTTACACCACAGCGTCTTGCGTCTTTGCGTCTTGGAAGAGGAAGACAAATTTTGTAAACAAAAGAAAATAATGTCTGAAAATCAACAAAATATGTCACAAGACGATCTAATTCTTTTATCTTCGGTGGCGCAAAACGAAGCGAATCTTTTAAAGTGCATGGAAGTGTCTGGGCTATCCTCAGAAAAGTTGCTGTTCATCTTGCAACTGCAACGTCCTCCTCGCGTTTGGACCCTTGTAAGTAAATTGCAGATTATCTCCTCTTATCAATTAAATAATATATTCTATGTATATGCAATAGCCACGATATGGTTCATTTTGGGAGGAAGATGTTGTGGAGAACCCCGATGCCTTTTTTAAGGAAAATTTCTGCATGGAAAGGAGTACTTCAACATTCTCGTTGGACTGTTGCCCAATCTCAAAAAGAACAAAACTCCTTTTCACCTGACAATCCCTCTGGAGAAGAGAGTAGCCATAGCCCTTTATTGCCTAGGATCGCCTGCGGAATATCGCACGGGAGTCTATTTGGTGTGTGGGCTTTTGTCTGCCTCATATTACTGCAGTTTTGTCACGAGGTAGTTGCTCAACTTGCTCAACGGAAACAGTGAAAGGATTCAAAGACATGGGATTTGCAGCAAAAAATTTTAAATCAACTATATTGTTGAAATGTTTTTATTAATAATAAAATTAGTTTAAACAATATGTTCTAACCATTACATGAATGTTTGCCCCTTTTTACTCAGTTAAAAAATTTTACGCGGCAAAATTTAAATTTGAATCTACTGTTTTTTGTTGTTATTAGTGGTGATAGTTCCGCTGATTAGGCACAACAGCACGAAAATTGCTGTTATGCGCACAGAAACATAGTATTTAACTACCGAAATACCAAAACGCAGTTGCGTCGGAAAACGACGCAACTTTTTGCCACCACTAGGGCCCTATGCCAAACCTATGTAAAAAAAACTGCGTTTCTGGGAAGACGCAAAGAATCAAGACGCAGCCTCAGTGTAAACGGCACCTTACTTTTCCTCTTTATTAAATGCTGTTAAATTCAATTTGCACGATTTGCATATACAGCTTGGAGCCCACTCTTCGCCAATACTTTTGGGCCACATCTTATGTTTTCCTTATACTGTTCTTGGAACTTTTCGGTAAAAACGATTTTTTCTTCTTTGCTGGTCATATACTTTCCACATATGTAGCAAAACGAGTCTGCTCGGTAAGCACATGAAGTTGACCGACTTGGGTTGTCCATTTCAATTAGAAACAATTGGTATTTTTGCAACACACGATCGTATTCTGCTGGAAGTCAGAACTACACTGAGGCAGGGATACTATAGGTACAGAGTTATATATCCTTTTTTATGAATAGCTTGAAGGAGAAAGGTCAAATATCCGCGGGACCAGCACCTGTGAAGGAAAAAGGTCAACATTTGACCCTAACAGGTATTTATGTATATTTATCCTCACCAAGGCTTAGGTATAAGGAATAAAACTGTCCACAACACTTACACCCCAAATAAATATGACCAGGTAGGATATATATCCGATATATATGAATACCTAAAACTCGGTAAAACCAAAATTACAGGTCCTTTTTGTTTTTTGCAATCCCATTTTGGAAATTGGACCAAAAAAGTACCGGACGGTATTTTTTCAGGTAAAAGTCATTTTGGGTCATTTTGGTCAAACGGTTATAACTTAGCCGTTTGATTTTATATTTTTATAAGCGATACCTTACACGATGCGTAATTAATGTGTCTATCTAAAACCAAAAATCAAGGTATTCATTTATTTTTTGTTCGATTTTTCCTGAAGTTTCAAAATCAAAATTTCGGGTAAAAAATACCGAAAAAAATTATGAAATTTCAATTTGGAAGCTTAATATCTGCCAGACGTTAAGTTTCTGCTACAAAGTGTCTGAGTCGAATTTATAGCTGCATTTATCAGCTTTTTTTAACTGCAAAGTTCAGTACAACCAGTTGTATGAAACGAGAGTTATGTGAAAAATAGAAGCACTACCTATGACAAAAAATACCAGATTTTTTAAAAATTCTTTAAAAAAACTACTCCATGAAAAAAAAAACCATAATTCTTAAAAAAATTTTAAATCTCCCAATCTATTAGAAAAAGTCATTTTTGGAGGCAGCGGAAAAAAAAGTTGAAATTTGTCGAGTAGTGTTATTTTTTTTTTATATTAAGTTTTTTTTTAAATTTTGTTCAAATCTGTTTTTTATTCAGAGGTAGTTATTCTATTTTTCACATTACTTAAGTCTCTTATATCTGGTGTTATTGAATTTGGCACTTCTGAAAAGCAGAGAAATGGAGACTTTTCCTGAGTTTTAAACTTAGAAGAAAAATCCAAATTTTTAAAAAATTAAAATAAAAAAACTGAATCATAAAAGAAAAAACCATAATTATTTAAAAAAAATATTTAAATCTCTAAATCTATCAGAAAAAGTATTTTTGGGCCACAGCGGAAATGCAATGTCGACTAGCGTAATATTTCATTTACACAACAAGCCCATTGGTATTTAAGACCTCGTAACTTCAAATTATACCTTTTTTACCTTTTGTTGGATTTTAATGAACAACGGCTTAGTTAAAAAAATGCATTTGGTTTACAACGAATAAAATGGCGAGTGTTCTTTTTGATGTTTGATAGCCTTTTAATACTACCGCATCATTGTCGAAAGTGCGGGAAAATGATGCCAGCGTTTACACTTAGGCCGCATCATTTTGTGAGCTGTTCGGCTTATCAACGTAAACAAACCGATTGAATAAGAAAAAGAAAGCAGAGGCATTTTTATTGAAATTCAAAGAAACTTACAAAATAATGAGCGATTTATTTTTAAATGTGGAAAACGGTGCATTTTGGAGTTTTGGAGCACCTAATTGTTTATGAAGCTTCTTAAGGAGGAGTCCGATGTATGTAAAGCCTTCGTTGGCTCCACCGAACAGAAATTACGAGCTGCTGACTTTAATTTTGAAGTGGCACTTCAAAAGTTATAATCAGTGCATCCTAAAAGATCTTTGTGGACAAGTTTTGCAAGTATTTGAGTTACCATTTTTTTGTTTGCAATTAGATTTATTTTAATTGAAATGTTGAATTTATTGTTTGATTCGACAATATTACCCCGATACCCAAATAATTTCAGTATTGTGTAAAAATAATTAACGGAATACGATAACACTTGCACATGATGCGCCGCATGATTGTCTTCTTCTATCCACAGGGCTCTTATGGGCACAATTGTCGAATATTCCATTTAACAGAAAAAGCCAATGATGTGGTCTAATGTAAAAGGGGTATGACATTAATTTCTGCACACATTTTCCGTCTACTTTTTCTGCATGTTTGTTAAAGGCAATCAGCATTTCTCATTTTCTACGATTCAACCACTCCTTTCCAATATTCTTTTAACAATTGCCCAATATAATTTGAGGCACTCTTTCACGTACTCTTCCGACGTCATTGAGGGTGTCGTTACAAAAGCGACTTCAGAGACTTCAAATCACAGCTACAGATAGCTTGCCAAATCAAAGCTTTCATTCCAAATTTGTCCATCGCTATATTTTTAAATTTTGATGCAACACATCCACGTTTATAGGCAACATAATATTTCCGGCCTGGAAGCTGCTTAAAATTCATTTTGATGTACGTTTCATCATCCGTTATTATGCAATTTGGTTAGAACTTGGTTGTAGAGCAAACGAGCACGTGTTTTTGCGCTTTAGTTTTGTTTATCCGACCTGTTAAAACATTTTGCGCACACGCAGGGTATAAAGATACCCTTAGAAAGTCGTATTCGTCTAATCGTAGATGCGCTGGTTTTCAGTCTTGGTGCTGGGCTCTTTCTATATTGTGAGAATTCTTAAAACGTTTCACAACATCACCCACGGTTGAGTTGGCGATATTCAAAGCTTTTGAAATCTTTGAAAGCGACCAAGTGGGATTTTCTAAGAAAGTGTGCAGAATTTTTTCACGTTGCGCCTCTTCTATTGTTTACTATTCTGCCAGGATGGCAACAAATTTATCAAAACTTTCCAAAAAGCACTGCATAATAATTGACAACAATGTAGAAAAAAATAAAAATTGTTTTCAAATTGTTCTTTACCAGTATACTTTGCGTCCGGATTTGAAGTGACTAGGCTATATAACTTTTACAACTATTGAGCAATTTTTATTTTTTGAACCTGGTGGTCCTACATTTTCATAGCTGAAAATCTTTAAATAATGGGTTAATATGAATATATAAATCATGGAAAAGGAATGAACTTATACATAGATTTGGGTTTATTTGTGGTAAAAGTATACGATTCTTTAAAGAAAAACAAATGCAATAATACGAAATAGTACCATAACATTTTTTTTTTAAATACCTTTTTTTTAAGGCATTAGACTTTAAAGCAAGAAAAGCTGATGTTAATTGCTAGTTATTAAACAAAATATTACTTACACAAATTGGTGTTGGTTTCCTTCCTTCAAAAGCCATTTTGTCCTTTCAAGTGATTCCAGTAAAATACTCAATATAATGCGAAAATGCATCCTGAGATGAGTGTGACATCTTCAAATATATAAGAATAACAGAATGATTATGCAATATTCGGGAATGTTAACTTTAGCGCTCCATACTTTTTATTTGCATTTACCCTTTTAAGCTATAGAGACTAAACCTATATTCTTCATGGGCACTGAAGAGGTCTAGCGGGACCAAAAAAATTACCTACATATAACACTACACAACAAAATTCAACATTTTATTTCTACTGTGGTCCAAAATAACTTTTTCTGATAGATTTGAAGATTTAATTTTTTTAAATAACTGTTTTTTTTAAGAATTTTTAAAAAATGTTCATATTTTTTCCAGAGGTAGTGCTTCTATTTATCAAATAACTTAAGTTTCTTATAACTGGTTGTATTAAACAGTTCTAAAAAGCTGACAAATTCAGATATAAATCCGACCCAGAAACTTTGTAGCTGCAGCTTAACGTCTGAAAGATATTAAGCTTTCAAATTCAAATTTCAGAATTTGTTTGCATTATTTTATCCCGAAAACTTTTCTAAAAAATATTTCAAACGGCTCCAACTTTGCCGTTTTCCATAGCCGATTCTTACGAACGATACCTTAATGTACTAATTAATGTGTCCATCTAAAACCAAAAATTCCTGCCAAGAAATATTTATATTTGCTTTAAATACAAGTACACATGCACAATGAAACAGTTCTTTGTATATGCTGTTCGAGTTTGGAATCATCTTCCCCACGCCATCAAGGCAATCAATGGGGGAGTGCAGTTCAAAATCGCACTGGAGAATCATCTACGCACTACATAATTTGAATTTTAGATAGTAGAGAGGGGTTGAGCGGAGATAAGGAGTAAAATTCCTAGAAACTAAAACTAAACTAAATATTATATTATTAAAATGTTAGTATATATGTAGGTTCGAATGTATGTAATTGTAATCACTTCTTAATATTAGTAATTTAAATGTCAAAAGTTAATGTTACGTTTGTTGTGACTAGAGCCCTAATTTATAAGTATAAAATGCTTGTCGCGCTAGGATGAAATAAATAAATAAATATACAAGGTACTCGAATAGTATAGGAGTATATTAGATTTGTGTTGATAGCGGATGTGTGTAACACCCAGAAGGAAGCGTTTCCGACCCCATAAAGTATATATATTCTTAATCAGCATCAATAGCCGAGTCGATATGGCTATGTCTGTCTGCCCTTCTGTATTTTTTAGTGCCTAGATCTCAGAGACTTTAAAAGATAGAGCAACCAAATTTTGTGTCCAGACTCCTGTGATGTCACACTGTTACAAGTGTATTTAAAAATTTTGGCATGCCCTTTACCTCTCTAACAAAGAACGAAAATCAGTGGCATGCACAATACAAAATACAAAATTTGGTTGCTCTAGCTTTTAAAGTCTCTGAGATATAGGCCTAAATGAAGACGGACAGACGGACGGACAGACAGACAGACATGGCTATATCGACTCGGCTATTGATGCTGATCAAGAATATATATACTTTATGGGATCGGAAACGCCTCCTTCTGGGCGTTACACGCAACCGTTATCCCCACAAATCTAATATACCCCCTATACTATTCGAGTACCTTGTATAAATATTTCTTGGCAGGAATTTTTGGTTTAAGATGGACACATTAATTAGTACATTAAGGTATCGTTCGTAAGAATCGATGGATAAACGGCTAAGTTGCAGCCGTTTGAAATTTTATTTTTTTAGAAAAGTTTTCGGGATACAATAATAAAAATTTTTAATTTGAATTTTATTAAATGAATGGTGTTGCTTAATAAGAGTTAGATATGTTTATGAAAAAACCCATCAGATAAAAATAAAACCATAGTTAAGATATACGATTTAGTCTGATTGTAACTTACATGTCAATCAATACTTCCAGAAGTTCCAGTAACTTAATATGCATTTGCGGTAACAATGCTTTATAACATACATAATCCATTTTTGGATTATTTTTATTATTTAATTTAACATTTAACCCATGTTGTATAAAACACAAAATTTTTTGTGTATAAATAATCTTCTTGTCTTGAAACGGTTTGCTGCATAAGAAAAGTTTTTAGAAAAAACAAAATTAAAAATTATAAAATAAATTATAAATAATTACTTGTCCGATTGTCCTCACCTCAAGGCAATCTTTAAAAAATCGATAAGATTGCAAAACCGTTGACAGAGTTGTGCGGCTCGTTCTACTGGATCTTCTGTGAAATCCACTGTAAAATGTTCTGAGCGTTTTGCCACAATTGGGCCAACAAATATTTCCTCAGATATTGGAAGAGTCTTGTTTATAATAAAATAAAGACTCGCCAATAATGTCAGTTGGTAATCGTTCCATTGACTTTTATCATTATCAGCTCCATTACTGAGAGAACCGCGTATTTTTTGTAACAAGAGCCAACATTCACCAGTTTTAAAGACAATATCAATATTAGTGCTGTCTAATAATTTTATCAAAAACTTTTCAATTACAGATTTTCCAGATTTAAGACATCTTGGATAATATTTTAAACATTTCTCGACAGTGTGAAGGGCAGAGGCGGTGCAGCAATCATCTCCGAGTACTTCATTTAGTGAAACCTTCTCGACCACTTTAAGGACATGTACGGAGCCAAATGCTTTTGACAAATTAAAATCGCGTTGGATGTTTTCTATGAGTTGCGCTGTAAAATTAATTGGAATAAAATGTATTAAATTTTTTTTTAAATGAATTTTATAATAATAAACTTATTGAAAAAAACGAGGGGGAACGTTGTGAGCCGCGGCAAAGGCCTACTTTATACCCGGTACTCAGTCAAAAAATACATACATATGTATATGAGATTACGAGTTACGCTATTTATTATACATACATACATATGTTCGCAAAAGGGACGAATTACTTTTTTCGGCAAAAAAGAATATTTCAAATAATTAAATCCAACCATTTTTGAAATTTTTATATACATATGTTTCAATTTTTGTTTGCATATGCTTTTTACATTTGCTTCTACATTTCTACATGTACATGTATAACAACACATACGAGACATGGACGTGTATCCGAGGGATAGAGGCAATGAGTAAGCGCTTAAAAGGCGCTGCGTAAGAACTGCAATTTCATTGGTTCCATTTATTTATAGTAATGATCCGACCTGATTCAGATTCGGCAATCTGGTAGATACGGTCATTACCCATGATTCTGCGTTTTTAGATTTCTTGTATCTTAGAAATTGTGAATTCCACAGATTTTCGTCCTTTGTGAGGGCGGAAGGGGGCGTGTCAAAATTTTGAAATACTCTTGTATTGAAGTGATATCTCAGGAGCTTGGATAGAAAGTTTGGTTGCTCTAGCTCTTATAGTCTCTTTGATCTTATGGCGCTTATGAAGAGGGACAGACGAACGGACAGACAGACATCAATAGAATCGACTCGCCTATTGATGCTGATCAAGAATATATATACTTTATGGGGTCGGAAACGCTTCCTTCTGGGCGTTACACACATCCACTGTCACCACAAATTTAAATACCCCTATACTCTTCGAGTACTATAAAAAAAACTGTTTTTAGGTTGGTCAACCAACAATTCTCATTTATATAGAAAATCATCTTGTATTCTCTTATTGTCATTCGTTTTTTAAATAATTCTATGAATCAAATACATACTGCAAGGGAAAAATACCATATACTATCCGTAGCAGATTCCCTAATTTTTCCTTTCTTTGTGAATTGAATTTAACAGCAAAATTCGGAATACAAAGGTTAGGTCAAATGGCTGCAGCTTAGCCATCGATTCTTACAAACAATATCTTAAATGACGCCTAGTTAATAAGCCTACTTAAAAAAAAATACCAAATTTCCAAACTTCTTTAAAAAAAACTAAACCATAAAAAAACCGTCATCCTATAAAAACGTTTAAATTCCGCAATCCATTTGAAAAATCATTTTGTGCAAAAGTGGGAAAAAAGTTTAATTTTGTCGACTAGTGTTATCTGCTGGGCGTCCTAATGCATTTTTAGACGTTTAGATGGCTCCTTAATCTGTACAAAACCGAAAACATATTTCCTTCGGAACCATGATTCTTACTTTGATGTAAATCGTTTTTTAATCCGGTTTTGATCAGTCCAGTTGTCTCTCAAACTTCCGCTGTAGTTTCCCCTGTAGTTTCTTTGTTTCCTTTAGCAAGTGTGTATTAAATGTTCAAACCTCATGTTCGATAGATGGCCTTCCGCTCTTAAAGCAGACGGAAATAATTGACCTAGACGTCTTTTTCGTTTCCAAATTCCTATTTGTTTAGCATTTGAACTTCATTTTGCCAAAGTCTATGTTATGTTCAGCTTTCTAACGCGCAATTTATCCCAGGTCAGTGATCCATATACGAGGCTTAGTCCACTGGGGTCGTTCAGATTTCGCGTGTCGAGAGATTGCACACGGCCTTATGCGTGCACTGCTGTCTGTTGAAGCTCGGTATATACAAACATATGTACATATGTATGCAGTTACATACCGGCACATTAGGAAGAGTAATTCCGTTGGTTCTCTTTTGTCTGAAGATTCCTTGGGGCACAAGTACATTTGTTGGTACAGTGGCGCACAGTGGTCAAATTTTGATCAAATGTTGATCAAATATTGAATCGTGTGGTGTTGTGAGAATTTAAATATTGCCGATTACTGAATCTAGCAACTAAACTTGAGCGTTAAGGGCGACTTGTTCCTTACTTATGCCAATATTAGTCATTTTTCTTGCTGTAAAAGTGCAAATGGCACCAAAAAAAAAATAAAGCGCTCCTCTCTCGAATTGGGTTAGTGAATTCCTTTAACCGTAACAAATGCTATGTCGAGAAAAATTGCAAATCCATGACGGCTGCAAAGCAAAAAGCAAAGGCCAAGTTATTGAACTATCTTGGAAATAGGGGACGGCGGCATTCTAATGCAGGTGACCTTCTAAACAGTACACAGATACCTCGTTCATCTTGGCTTCCCAAACTTAAGCTGCGTGAATTCTCTGGAAAGTTTACTGAATTGACTTGGCTAACCAGGTTCCTAAACATAGAGAAGAGGTTGAATCGTAGCCAAGCTCTTAAGGAACAATATGTTCAATTTATTGAAGAATACCGCCAATTAGGGCATTTAGAGGCAATTAGGCCTGCTTCATAATCCGGTTTTTCACCCAGATAGTTTAACGACCAAATTACGGGTCGTATTTTTTGCCTACCAACGGCATGTCTCTGAACGACACGACCTTGGTTAGTCCAACTATGCAACCAGATCTGTTCGAGACATTGACCAGGTTCCGTTTCTATAGATACGCTGTTACGGCCGATATCAAGAAAAATGTACCGACAAATATTGGTCGATGAACCACATAGAAACTATCAGTGCATGTTATGGCAAGGTAACGTTTCGGAGCCAATCCAAATGCTATGGACAAATTCTGCACCATTCCTGGCAGTACGTTGCCTGTATTACTTTGCCGATAGGAACGCTTAAAGATTTCCATTAGCTAAAGATGCGGTGAACTGACGGTTCTGTATGGATGACATGCTCTGTAGAGCGGATACAGAAGAAGAATTGACAACGTTGAAAAGGCAAGTGATCGCATTATTGGTTCCAGGGAATGGACATAGAGCCTTTAAGGCTAATAAGGCTTTGGGAATATATTGGTCAAGTCTAGAGGACAAATTCCAATTCTCTAACAACATAAAAATCTCCTCGATTGATACGAAACGATCCGTTAGGGTTCTTGAGACCTTTGCTAATCTTGGGCAAAATCTTCATTCAGGAACTTTGGCTTCTAAAGCAGAATTTAGACGAGGAACTACGAGCGAGCACCAGCGAACTACTACGAGCCACGGCTAAAAGTTTGGTCCTGTCTGCATTTACAGGTAGAGAGGGTTAGATATTTCACCGATTCTACAATTGTGTTGAATTGGCTATTGTCACGTGCCAGTCGTTGGACCACCTTCGTTGCCAACAGAGTGGCTCAAATACAAGAGCTTACACGGGTGCAGGATTGGTTCAAGGTCGACACAAAGTCGAAACCTGCAGATATTGTATTGACCAGATTATCTGGTCAAGTTCAATTAGAGTGAAGAAATAGAAACCATGCCTGAGGAAGTTAAATTTAAGTTTTCGCTGACAATTAGTAAGGTAGAGAGAAAAGATAGATCTTGTAGGGAGATGCAAATTTGCAAATTATTTCCTCAAATTGCATCGATTTTTTGGCTACATTTATCGCTGGCGTAGAATATTGTTGAGATCGAACACAAATGAAATAGGCAACCTTACTGCAGCTGAAATGGAGGGCGGATTACGTTTTATTGTTTACAATGTGCAACAGTTGAGTTTGCACGAAGAATTCACTAAGGTAAAAGAGAGAGAGATTTCTTAAGAGAGGAGGAGGGAATAAGTATTATTCGAGTCGGGGGAAAGTTGACAAATGCCGATTTGCCATTTGACACAAGGCATCCCATCTTAATTCCGAGTAATTTAAAGATTTACATTTTTTTTTTTAAAGAATTATGGTTTTTTTTATGACTTAGTTTTTTTAAAGAATTTGTTAAGTTAACGAGCTTTTTCACTAGCTGTTGCGATGTGTTGTTTAAATAAAAGTTCGATTGGTTAAATTAATAGTAGCTATAGTTTATTGGTATATAAGTATGTAGACCTGCGAATGCGTATGTACAAGTTAACACTCCCCACCAGCGCAGGGTATCGGCAAGATTCCGAAACGGAAGAATGCTGATGCCGCACTCGAGGGGTGGGGACAGCGACCCCACATACATACTTCTTGATGGCAAACTGGGTTTTTCTGGATTTGCAACGGTACTTTCTAAAAATAGCATTGAAATCACGAACACGTGTTCATTTTCGCATAGCTGCAGCGTTTAGTAAGCTTTTTAAACATCAAACTCCCGATTCAAAGTGGTCAGACGTCAGCTTAAGCGTTCCAAATTAAAATCTTTAGCGTGAATTTTAAAGTTGAAGGTATTAACTTTTAATTCTAATATAAATAATTACCCAACTAATCAAATTGTTGTTGTGAAATTAATTTATTCGATTTAATATTTTTTATGTGTTTCGTGAACGTATTTTTTATGTTTAGGTGGAGTTTTAGTTGTGGTCCCACAAAATTCCATATTTGAATTGTATGTCGTTGTAATTGTCTGGCTTTTAAGGTAATAAAAATGTTAAGTTTAGCTGCATAAATTTGCAGATGTGTGTGTTAAAGTAAATAAAGTGACGACGCCTTACGTTTTTGAAGGTCAGCTTTGCCCTGCAAAATATCTGTTTGGCGTATTGTGCTGTTGTTTTTTGCTCTGTCTTCGTCGTTTGTAGTTGTGTATGACTTTGAAAAATCATTTATTCTTTTATTAATTAATTATTTTTATTCGAATTGGTTTTTCATATGAAGTTGATTTTGGCAGACAATTTGTATAGGTGTGCGTTTGCACGCCAATATATCTTTGATCTTTGGTGCAAAGAAAATGGAACCGATGCAGAAAAATTAAAGACATTGATTGAAATTGAAAAGAACGGCTACTTTACCGAGCTTGATGTTCTACCAAATCGTATTGCGTACATATGTAAAAGAATTGTTACTTTTTGGCAAAAGTACAGTCGCATGAAATCGTCAGTGGTTTAATATCAAAGTGTTTGGCTGAATGACTATGAACGGATTTCATTGCGCTGTGCCCACAAGATACCTCCTTCTATACAAAGTGCAGCTGATCGCGGAAGAACGAAAAAAAATTAAGTTATACTCATGGTACTACATGCCACCATCTGTCTACAAAGTTTTTGTACATGGTCCTGAAATAATAGGTTATGCAGTTGTTTCCATAGGAGAATTATCTGAAGAAGCCGCAGAAGCAAAAGATAAAGACATTACAAAATTTAGAGAGCAACACACAAGAAAAAATTTACGTGTTACAACAAATACTGATTTGTTGAATAGATTACTTTTAAGCTCAGACCCTTTCATCACTGGTCAAAGAAAGTTACCTTGCACAAAAAAGACAAAATTATGAAATAGTACATTCCAATTGTTATTAGATGAGTAAATATAATCTTTGATTTTTTTGTTGTTTTTTAATAAATCTTCTATTTTATTTATGTATTTTATTTTTTAGAGCTAATTCACATGATCGGTTATATGGCGACTGTATGATATAGTTGTCTGATTACAATGATTACAATTCGGTAGGGCTATATATATTCATATACTATATAAGTTTGGTTGAGATACTTCAAGGTGTTCTCGAGCTATGGTGTTTTATAAACTTTGTTATCAATTTACGAAGGCGGTAGGGGCGTGGCAAAAATTTGAAGCAAACCCTATTTTGCGTGGACCATATACGGACTTTCATTCCAAGCTTCACAATGATATCTCACCTGGAAGTATTTTTGGCCGCTTGCTCTATACAAGGCCAACCACTGTGCGTCGGCCCGCTGCCCAAGCAGCGCTGCCGCAAGGGTGGCAGTTTTAAGTAAAATTATATTTCTGTATCTTTACAGAAATATATCAAGCACTTCATGGCCACAGGCATAATAAGGAACAAAGTGAAAGGAGCTGCAAATAACATTTTGTCGTCTTTCAACACAGTCCTTAATTTCAAAGCCATTATTAACAGGCTAGATTGTTCCTATTCTGACAAAACGCCGATAGGCGTAATGCAGCAAAGGCTGACTACCATGCGGCAGGGTAACCTCCCCTTGACAGAGTACTACGATGAGATCGGAAAACAGCTTTCACTCATCACAAATAAAAACGTAATGGTAAACACTGCAGAGGCAGCAAGTGTACTTAACAAGAGAGCCAGGGAAGACGCCTTAGAGGTTTTCATCTCAGGTCTGAGAAGGCCTTTTAAAGGCAGCTGTCTTCCCAGCAAGGCCAGCAGACTTGGAAACGGCTCTGGCCCTTGCCCAATCGACTGAGTCCAGCGAAGACCGCAGCACCTAGGCTGCAAATTATGCCAAGGTCATGGAGGAGAAATCCTACCATACGAATGAGCGCAGACACCAAGCGCCAAGACCACTCCTCTTACAAAAGCCCTCACTATGTTAGGAGTCAGGTACGCCCAACGCCCAACAGGGAAATTTATACCGTCAGCCCAAATCTCAGGGCCAGACACATGAGCCGATGGAGGTAGACCCTTCATCCTCTAAATTGAGACAACCCTCGGCATACCAGAAACCGTTTGGTTCTGGCAAACGCGATAACACCTTCGGGAGAAAGCCGGATGCGTCGGAACGCACTTAAGGCAGCTGGCAAAAAAGGGTGGAGCACATTGCTACCGCTAGCGATCGTTCACCGTCGATATACAACAAGGCCGCTACCGCAGCAGTCGCCGAAATAGAAGCCGACGCCGAAATCGACTACGAGAGCGATTTGGTTTATTTTTTAGGGGAAGATCCCTGCTGCCATTTATATGGCGAAAAGTAGCAGGGGTCACTCGTAAATTTCTCATCGACACGGGTTCATCAAAGAACTACATCAAGCCATTCGAAGGCCTTCCCGGTGTTACCCCTGTCGAAACACCTTTTTCCCCGTTTTCTCGATCAACGGTTCTAACAAGATCACAGACAAGTGTCCCTTGTCATTTTTCGGCAAAATCACGCCGTTTTTTCTTTTGAAAACCCTAACGACTTTCGACGGCATCATTGGCCTTGACCTGCTAACGCAGGTGGGGGCTTCATTGTCTCTAGAAAAAGGAACACTCACAGTCGGTAACACTACCGAAACAATCAGGTTCCACAAATGCACAGACGTCAACCATACTAACGTTATTGACGTCGACGCACCTCCAGCCATAAAGGCAAACTACATGCAGATGCTGAAGAGGAGAAACAAGGCGTTCGCTGACCCTAACGAGGGACTGCCTTTTAACACTTCGGTCGTGGCCACCATTCGAACGGTGGACGACGAACCAATTTACTCCAAACTCTACCCCTATCCTATGGGTGTAGCCGATTTTGTCGAATCCGAGGTTAAGAGCCTCTTAAAAGACAACATCATCCAAAAATCGAGATCGCCTTATAACAATCCTATATGAGTCGTCGACAAAAAAGGCACTGATGAAAATGGTAATAAAAAGAAACGTCTCGTAATGGACTTTCGGAAGCTCAATCAGAAGACAGTGCCCGATAAATATCCCATGCCTAGCATTGCAATGATCCTGGCAAACCTGGGTACTGCCAAGTACTTCACAACTCTTGACCTGAAATCCGGTTACCACCAAATAACTTTGGCGGAACGCGAAAGGGAAAAAACTTCCTTTTCCGTAAATGGAGGGAAGTATGAGTTTTGCCGACTGCCCTTTGGGCTAAGAAATTCTGGTAGCATTTTCCAGAGGGCAATCGATGATGTTTTGCGCGAACAGATCGGTAAAACATGTTACGTCTATGTTGATGACGTAATTATATTTTCCAAGTCTAAGGACAATCTGAGGTAACTACACCGACTAGGTTAAGAAACAGACCTTGGTGGCGGTATTTTTTTAGTTTTTCTTTTTATATTTTTTCACGTATTTTTATCCACAGGATTGTCTGGGCACTTCATCTCCTTACAATAGTATCGGCGCGCGTCACCGATTACTCCCACTTAAATTACATACCAATTACGGACGAAACTGTACTGGTTTGGGACGGTCTTGACTACGTCAAGCACACGTCAAACTTGACCGAATACGGTCGCCTTGCTGACGAGACTGCAAAAATGACAGACCTTTTCCCAAGATCTTACATGAGACAGCTACTAGAGGCCGACTGCAACCACATTAGAGACATGTCCGATATCGGTGGTATCACCACCGACTGGCTAGGAGCCTAGACTACCTAGGGACGGCCCTTAAGGTCGTGGCCGGGACGCCGGATGCGTCCGATTTAGAAAACATTAAGTTTACTGAAGCTCAGCTAGTGCAAGCAAGTAATAGACAAATTTTGATTAACACAAAAGTTTAAAATCAGTTAAATTCCCTCACTCGCACCGTAAATAAGATCCTCAGTAAAGGAAAAAAGAAATTAAAAATTCAGAGCACCTTTATGAGACATTACTAGCCAGAAATAGAATTCTTATAACAGAGTTAGGAAACCTTATGCTCACGATCACCCTGGCAAAGGCCAATATAGTGACCCCATCCATTTTAGACCATGCTGACATAGAATCTGTTCTCGCTGACCAATTCACAGGGGTCACGATATCGAATTTGTTAGAATTATCCAGAATAAAAATTCTTCAATCTATTAATGTAATTCATTTTATAATTGAGTATCCTAGAGTTAGTTTAGCTTGTAAGAAGGTCGAGGTATTCCCGGTTGAGCACAACGGAGAGATACTACAATTGGCAGACAACATCGTTGCTCAATGCGGCAACCAGGTGTGGGCGCTCACAGCTTGCGTCTCCACAACCATGACCACCTTCTGCAAGAAGGAGGTGAGGGGATCCTGTGCACAAGGGCTACACTCTGGCGGCACCGCTCATTGCCTCTCTCAACCAAGCCACCTGGAGCCCATCACTCTCGTTGACGACGGAATGGTTATCATCAATAACAGGCCAGCCACGATCAGCTGTGACTCGGACACGTTGATCACAACCTCCGGGACGCAGTTGGTTACCTTCAACGACTTCGCAATCATCAACGGCTCTAGATTCCGGAACCGCAACCACATCCAACAGCGACTTCCGGACTTCGTATAATCGAGAAGTTGCGAGCGACGAGGACGACCGCTCTTTGAGAGGGGGAGTAGTTAACACTCCCCACCAGCGCAGGGTATCGGCAAGATTCCGAAACGAAAGAATGCTGATGCCGCACTCGAGGGGTGGGGGCAGCGACTTCATTGTCGCACGAGCTTCTTCCTAGGAGCCGTTGGCCTGCACTCGAGTGGCCAGCGGATCATATTTCGCTGCTGATAAACATCCGCTGTGGAGCTGATGGTCTGCACGAGGCTCTGACGGTGCAGAACGTCGGCAGAACGTCGGCCCGCTGCCCAAGCAGCGCTGCCGCAAGGGTGGGCAGTTTTAAGTAAAATTATATTTCTGTATCTTTAGATTTAATCAGATTCATTCTCATATTGAACCGTGCTAGTCGAGCCGGAGAATAAAGTAATAAAACTTACGTCCGCGAGTTTCACTGCCGGTGGCCGAGCCACGGTACCTATAGTCGGTGCCAACAACGATAATTTAATTTACATATGGATGTTTAAGCGAGGTGCGTAAAGACCGATTAAAGACCGATGCAACGAATGAGTTATGATGCGATACGATCAGCTCCAGACTATATGTAGACCGGCGTATTGCGTATGTACATACATATGTATATGTATGTGGGTGAACGATCGATGCGATTTAATAATGATGAAAGACGGTCTGATGGCCACGAAGATCAGCTCAAGACAGTTTGAGTACTAGGTGCAGACTGTATGAGTGATAGATGCCGACTATATGAGTGATAGATTCAGACTTAATTAAAGGCAGGCGGGCCGAATTGCCTGTGCCCTAATGTAAGCAAGCGATCGATGATCCGAGAGAGCGTTGGTGAAAGATCGAGAGAGCGACGGAGGCGAACGTATTAACGAAGACGAGAGAGTACGGCTGGATAGGCTGCTGCCGTGCGGGAGCTTATGTCGATGTACAATGTGATACAGTGGGCAATTCAAATAACAAACAATAATAGGCATTTAATTTTACTGCTGCACCGCTGACTATGATTTTACTTCTGTCGACTAAATATCGGGCTGGGAAACCCAACAGAATTTTTAAAAAATGTTCATATTTTTTTCAGAGTTAGTGCTTCTATTTATCAAATAACTTCTTTTTTTTTTTTAGTTATTAGGTTACTTTTAGCTGAGTTATCACAGCTGAAAGAATTATTTGGCCTCCCACGTCTTTGACTGGTTAACGCCACCTCCTGTTTGTGTTATTAAATAACTTTCTTTGCTTGGTTATATGTTAAACAATTGATGAATGAATGTGTAAGGTTTCTATGCGGTGATGATTTTTATGATGAGAACTTTGTTGGCATGGTAAGTAAGTATGTTTTCTTGCATTACAATTTGATATTAGCGATGTGTATGAAGTCAACAATGTGTTTGTAGGATTCGATAGGTTCTTTCTCAAAAAACCGAAATATATCGGTATAAGATTTTAGTAATGGAAAACGATTACGCTTATCAGAGTAGGCGGGACAATTGAAAATCAGATGTGAGAAATCTTTTGGTATTTTACATATGTATATCACATAAATTATTATTTAATACTTTCATTCTTGCCAAAGAAACTTTGTCAATTCCGTGACCACTTAGTAGTCTATTGATTTGTTTGATTTCTATGCGGTTAAGTTTGCAGTTCTTGTTTTTAAACCATGGATTTTCCCTTATATACGGGAAAAGATTAGTGTAGCCTTTGTTTCTTTCTATGGCGTATTCAATATATATTTCCTTTCCCATTCTTCTTTAATATGGTTAAAGATATATGTAATGGCGTCTTTGAGAGGCCAGAGAGCTACAAAGAATGTACCATCGCTTCTTGCATTTTTAGCAGCCATATCTGCTATTTCGTTTTCCTATATTTGTACATGGCTTGGAATGTAGTGAAATTCCACAGCAAATAGACATGGAGCGTTTTCAATTTTGTTTATTATTTCTTTTGCAATGTAATTATCAGGGTACATTTTTTTAAAATTTAAAATCTCATTGATACTATCCGTTAATATTGTAATTTTAAAGAGGTTTTCGGTAATAGCAAAATCAATGGCTTTATTAATGGCTATCAGCTCAGCTGTGAGTGATTCTTCTTTCTTGTTTGTAAAGAAGCTTCTAACCGATTTAGATTCCTTATGAAAGATAGCACAACCCACGTAATTGTCTAATACCGATCCGTCTGTGAAAATCAAATCAAAATGTTTTGAATATAAGTACGAAAACTTTTCTTTTACTAAAGAGTTTATGAGATCGTTATTCGCAATCTTTTGTTGGGACTGTAACGGGGGCCTGAAGCGACATAAAAGTGTTGCGTAACTGCAGAAATATTTCGAATCCTAACAGGCGAACGCAGAGTCGCAAGGGTTATTTCGCGTGGGTAGGGCCATGCAGGGTTGCTGAGACCGAAGTTGACAGGCCAAGAAAAGGGGTGAAGAGATCGTGACAGATGACAGGTGGGACGAGAAACTTCCTTTTCCTGCTCATGTCTGGACCACGACGGTTGGCTGCCCTCAACTCAAGAATTACAAAAGTAAAAAATCGACAAAAAAGTGTGCCATCGGCGGTCGGAATAAAAGGCTACGGATTCCTCCAAGACCGGACAGTTCCCTAGACAGTGATTCGCCACTGCGATCCACGCCCAAGTCTACCGCTCGGCCAGAGCGCTTCGCCACTGCGATCCACGCCCAAGTCTACCGCTCGGCCAGAGCGCTTCGCCACTGCGATCCACGCCCAAGTCTACCACTCGGCCAGAGCGCTTCGCCACTGCGATCCACGCCCAAGTCTACCGCTCGGCCAGAGCGCTTCGACACTGCGATCCACGCCCAAGTTTACCGCTAGGCCGGAGCGCCTCTACACTGCGATCCGCCTTAAGGCAATCGCCCGGCCACCGCGTCTCTACACTGCGATCCGCGCCAAGGCAATCGCCCGGCCACCGCGCCTCTACACTGCGATCCGCGCCAAGGCAATCGCCCGGCCACCGTACCTCTACACTGCGATTCCCGCCCAGTTCACCGGTCGTCCAGAGCGTCTCGCCACTGCGATCCGCGCCAAGGCTGCCGCTCGGCCAGAGCGCGTCGCCATTGCGATCCGCGCCAAGTTCACCGCTCGGTCAGAGCGCTTCGCCATTGCGATCCGCGCCAAGTTCACCGGTCGGCCAGAGCGCCTCGCTATTGCGATCTGCACTAAAGTCTACCGCTAGGCCGGAGCGCCTCTACACTGCGATCCGCACTAAAGTCTACCGCTAGGCCGGAGCGCCTCTACACTGCGATCCCCGCCAAGTCCACCGTTCGGCCAGAGCGTCTCGCCATTGCGATCCGCGCCAAGTTCACCGGTCGACCAGAGCGCCTCGCCACTGCGATCCGCGCCAAACGCTCTTCCCACGTACCTTAAGGTTGCACACTCAGCCTTTTGACATTTAGGATATAAAATTATAAGACACTGATTATTAAGATTGAGGAACACCCTTAGTGTGGAGGATAAGTAAGGAATCTGTGCGGGTCATGGATCCGAAGCGATAAGTAGTCAAATATGGTTCCAGACAAGCAGGCTTCTCCAAATAATCTCTAAATTACAGCATTCACCGTCGGGAGATCGATCTTTCGCCGTTGGAACCTGATAAGAGTGAGTCAAGATATAAAGTGAACGTCTTTGTGTGTGTAGTTATGACCTTCGTAGAGTTGAGCCTGACCCGAATAGAGTTCTTGAGGATTCCAATAAAAAAATAAAAAAAAGATAAGAAACTGAAACTAGAGTCCCGAGCCGATTACGATGATTAGGTTTACTTTGATAGCGAAAGAATTTCCCGATTTGGAATGATTCCTAGGATTTACAAAAAAAAATTACTAGGATTACTACGATTATTAGGTTGTTTTGATAGAGAAAGAATTCCCCGAATTGGAATGATTCTTAGGATTTAAAAAAATTACTAGGATTACTACGATTATTAGGTTTACTTTGATAAAGATAGAATTCCCCGATTTAGAATGATTCCTAGGATTTAAAAAAATTACTTGGATTACTACGATTATTAGGCTTACTATGGTTTAAAAGAATTCTGCGATTAAAGAAAAAAAGAATGAATTATTATGATTAACAAAAATTTCCAGGATTAATTAGGTTAATATTCCTACTAATCCTTATGATTAAAAGGAATTCTACGATTAGTAATTATCCGGTGTTTTAGAGAATCACTAGGATTACCACGATTATTAGGCTTACTGCGTTTAAAAGATTCCTACGAAAAAGAAAAGGTTTACCATGATTTAAGAGATTGGCTGAATTACTATAATTACTAGGTTTACAAGGATTGAAAAAAAAGGCTTATTATGATTACTCGATATTGTTAACCCCAAACGTTATCTTTAGATTGATCACCCTACCCGAATTATTAGGTTAATACCACATTACCTATTGAATATTCCTACTATTAAATGTCTCATTACTATAAGCCTCATTCCGTGTATATTTTCTTCGACAAAATTAAGAATTAGTCACGATTTAACCGTTTAGTTTTCGGCTATTTTTAGCTGTAGTGAATAATGAAATGTAGGGTACGTTAATTGAAATTGAACTGAAATACATTATAATGAAATTAATATCTATTGGTACATTGTGGGTTTTTGAAATGAACTTAGTCGTCGAGTAGACGTAAAAATCGGATTCAGTGCCACCGTTCCCGTAACTGCAGAACCAAAGGGAGCATACTCGGTTCAAAGATGTGCTCATTGGTAGGGTAGGGTACATACAAGGGCCACACAACATCTGTGGATGTCGATCTCCCTTCCTCCCCTCACTCTTCATTTCTTTTCTTCTTTTCTCCGTTTTTTTTCTCTCTTCCTCTTTCCTTTATTTTTTCCTTTCGATCATCTATATACCGGATCAAGTTCTTGTCGCAGCACGCTAACTTCTTGAAGTATTATTGGTAATCGGGAGCAACGGAGAGGAAACCGATCTGTGTGGGCAAGAACACCACCCCCAAAGCCGACGAGCCTGAGCCGGAAAATTAATAGCGTGCCCGCCAGCACAGATCGAACCTCCGCCGACAACACTGATTCCGTTGCACGTTACAGGACATGAGCCCTTGAAAAAATCTGTATCGGTTATAACTTTACGGTTATGACTAGTTACATCTGTGATCGGTACAATTGCATTGAAAATATTCTTAAATTCCTCGTAGACTTTGGCATAGCTGGTGTTCCTTGCCACGAAGGAATTGGCCAAAAGCGATGCCGCTGGAAGACCATAGGCAAAAACCTTTGCCAATTTCTTTGCCGCAATGAACTTCAGTCTATATTCAGGTGGAAGCTCGGAGGCTAAATTTTATATTATGTTTACTGGAGTAGATTTTATTAATCCAAGTGAACGTCTAAGATAGAAGTTTAAGTGGACTTTGATTTTCTTTGTTACTACGTTTGAAATATTTGCAAAAGAAGAACAGGAGTATTATTGTTTAGAACGCACGAATGCTTTATAAAAGTTTAGAGATTTACTTGGATGCACTCCGAAGTGACATCCACTGAGCATTTGCAGAAACACATTTGACCTGTTAGATATGGATATTATTTCATCTATGTGCTGTACCGAGGAATTATTGGCAGAAATTATTCTGCCAAGGTAATTAACTTTGTCTACTTCTTTTAGAATTAAATTGTTAATAACTATATTTAATGGACGTCTTCTGTTACTAAAATGAATTACAGTAGATTTCAACGAATTGAAAGTCAAATTTTTAGTATTGCACACTTGGTTGAAATCATAAATCTTCTGTTCTAAAATGTTTCTAGCGGTATCGAAATCTTTGTCAAAGCATACATAAGATAAAAAAATCATCTGCATACTGGAATGGAATACAGTTTTCATCATTTATAGTGTGAAAGTCAGATGTACATATATATGCATATTAAAGAGTATTGGACTTAGGCAGCCACCTTGACACACACCCTCATCAAAATTCTCTTTTCCAAAAACCTAATTATAAATCGAATAAAGTCCATATCAAAATCCAAATAAATCAGCTTCTGACATAGCAGAGGTATATTGACTGAATCAAATGCCTATCTAATATCCAGAACAGCCGCCACGACCTGAAAATGTTTAGCTTTGAGATTAGCTACGTTATTTATAACGTCATTAATGCAGTGTGCAGTGGAATGGTTTTTTCTAAAGGCATAACATCTATCTGGAAGTACAGTGGCGTAACTACCACCGGTCTTGCCGGTCTCAGAAACCGGGGCCCCGAGCACCAGGGGGCCCCCAAAAGTGGCAAGAGAGAAAAATGTTTTTCATCTTTATATCAGAAAAATGTTCAATATGGAAATATAAAAATTTTGGTGTTCTTTCGTTATAAATATTCGTTGCCTGCTTAATATTATATTTCTATCGTGTTTTTCATTTTTAAAATTTTCGCGCTATTTCATATGAGCATGTTTCATTCTTGCCAATCTTTTTTTTCTCGCTGTTTTTGCTCAAGCTCAGGAAGTTAGTGACACTGAATATTAAGTGAGTAGTGACAAATATGGAACAAAAACAAACTTGCGTCAACAATCCTTGCTGTTGCATATATTATCATATTTTCCTATCGAACTCATAAGGCTTTGCGACTTGTATGCGGTTTGAATTGCTGGAATTCGAGTTTAAATGTGAATGGTTTTTTGAGGCGCTATTTTTATGGTAAATTTTGGAGTGAATCGTTCCTCTGGAGGGTGATAAGTGGTAAGTGTTATCATACAAATATTATAGATCATAAGAATAATACTCCATTATTGTGGTTATGTTCTGACATTTCCTTCATTCAGTTTTATTTGTATAAATAAAAAATTCTGCTGGACGACAAATAAAAGTTACACTATCGGGATCGATACAGATCGATAAGTGAAAATTATTTGTTCTCCGTATTTTCAAATTTTCTCATTCTGCAATTTAGTGTCAAACGTTAAAATTGATGAAGAAAAATTCAAAAATTAGAAGTAGGTATTTCAAATTTCAATTATTTTCACCAAAACTAAAATTTGGAATCCAAAATTAAACGAAAACGAAATTCAAAATTCGAAATGTTAACAAATAAAATGTGAAGTTTAGAGCAAGCGTATCAAGAACTACGAGAATTCCGAAATGACTACGAGGGAGCAAAATCACAGGCCATCAAACTAAGTGCGAATTGAAAAGTCAAGGTTGAGTTTCAGAACAAGCGGATCAAGAAAACCAAGAAATATTTCGAAGAATTGTGCCACGACGAAAGACTGTCTGATGGAGAGGCACGATTCCGTGTAAATATTTTCCATGGATGTGTCGATATAATTTGCAATCAATTACTAAATCGGTTTGAAAGTTTGAAGAACGTGATCAAAACTTTTGAGTACTCCAACCTAAGGAATTGACAAAAATGACGGACCAAGAAATGCACAGGGAAGCTGTGTTACTTGCAGATACTTATGCTGAAGACATCGGCGGCAAATTTCCTGAACAGTTGTTATCTCTTCGATCATGTCTTCAAAAAAAAATTGAAAAACTCAGTTCTGTCACGCAACTTGCAAATTTGTTAATTATTGAAAATGCTGCTTTATCTTCGAGTTTTCAAGAAGTTTGCACAGCTTTGATTTTATTTTTAACTATTCCAGTTACAATTGCTACAGCGGAAAGATCCTTTTCAAAATTAAAAATCATAAAAACTTATCTTCGAAGTACCATGGGCCAAGAGCGTTTGAGTAATTTGAGTATTCTGTCCATTGAGCACGAAATGGCCAATCGTTTGAGAGATAACTTGGATCAAATTATTCACAAGTTTGCTGATTTGAAAGTAAGGCGCATTAAATTCTGAATATGCATATCACAACTTTGAGAACTCAACTGTTTGGGGGGTGGAGTGGAAAAATTTGAATGATTTGAAGAACTCTTCTGATAGGGGCCCCTTAATGAAAATCTGACTGGGGCCCCCAATTCTATAGTTACGCCACTGTGGAAGTAACTTGTTTTTAATAATAAATTTTTCTATACGAAACTTTATCATACCTTCTAAACTCTTAAAAAGAACACTCAAAAGGCAGATAGGTCTGTTGTTCGCCACCATAGTTGTATCTAAATTTTTTTTTTGGTACAGTGATCACCTATATGAATCTCCAATTATCTGGAATTTTTCCGAGAGAAGATTTTCAATTTGGTCCATGGGAAGAGAAAGTGCCTTTTTATAAGAAATTGTATCTAAACCTTTGGCTGATTCTGGGTTTCTAGAATTTAGAAAAGATAGGAGCTCATCTACTTTAAAATTTGACCTAATGGATGAATGATCCCATTGCAATGGAATAGTAGCAGGCTCCCAAGAGTCTGTGTCAGGTATGTCTACAATTTTGTCTAGATATTCTTTATGCTCAGCATCGTTCCAGGCACTTTTTATTGGTTTGATTTGTCTAAAAAGCTTTAAATTTTTAATTTTATGCCACATTTCTTTTGGAGAGGATGGATTAGATAGGTCGTCAAGTAGAGTATGATTTTACTTATGTCGACTAAATATCGGGCTGGGAAACTCAACAGAATTTTTAAAAATTGTTCATATTTTTTTCAGACGTAGTGCTTCTATTTATCAAATAACTTTAGTTTCTTAAAACTGGTTGTATTAAACTTTGCAGTTCTAGAAAGCTGACAGATGCAGCTATAAATCGCATCCAAACATTTTGCAGTTCATCTTACTGTCAGGAAGATATTGGACTTTCAAATTCAATTTTGATAATTTTATGCAGTGTATTTTCGGAAATGGACTTTAAAAACTCAGGAAAAGGCTAACAAATACAGTTTTTCAGAAGTGCCAGATTCAATACAACCAGATACAGGAAACTAAGGTAATGTGAAAAATAGAAGTACTACCTCTGAAATACACATAAAAAATGATTTTAAAAAAAAACTAACCCAAAAAAAATCAAAATAAAAAAATGTAAATCTCTAAATGTATCGGAAAAAGTAATTTTTCTCACAGCGAGAAGGTGAATTTTGTCGAGTAGCGGAGATATAATAAATTTTCTTTTCGACTTTTCCTGAGTTTTTGACTCAAAATTTCGGATAAAAATACCGCAAATAATTTTCAAATTTAAATTTGAAAGCTTAATAATTTCCAGACGGTAATTTGAAGCTACAAAGTGTTTGGATTGTATTAATATCTTTGTCATTTTTCAGATTTTTAGAATTGCAAAGATAAATACAACTAAATGTGATCCAGCGGATCGGTACATTGCACGGATATTGATAGAAAATAATTAAAATAAAAATTAAGGCAACATAATGTCCGATTGAAGACAATGTAGGCTCAAAAAATATAAAGATTTTAAATTATAGCCAGTGGTGCGGCCTGAAGTAAATTCATATATTAATGTTTGTTTTTTGCAATGCCCACTGTAAAAATTATGTTTTTACCGCATATGCATACGCACGGCATCGGTCATTTTTCGTCTTTTCAAATCGCCTCTATTGATCTTTCGTACTCGGCTTAGCAGTAGCCCCGAGTTGCTCTAGCTCTCTCCTTTTATCACACGCTCTTGCTCTATCCTAAGCCTTGTTGCATAGAGCAAGGCAATTAGACTGCAATCAGCCTAGAACTGATCTTCGTAGCCACCTGAATACAATTTTTACCCATCGACTCGCACACAAATTATACATAGGAAATAATAAATTTACCCATAAACATATATAAACCCGCTTTCGTTTTTTTCCTAAATCAAACTTGCAATTTAATCAAAACGCTTGATAGCTTTGCAGGTTTCAGGCGTTGTGGTCTATTTCGCGCGTTACTCTTTGCGATCGTCTTCCCTGAAGACGTTGGATACCCTTACATATAGGGATTGCACAGTATCTGTTGGCTTGCGGATTCGGTCATTCCTGTTTATTGCACAAGTTACTCTTTGCGTTCGTCTTCCCGCTAGAGACGTTTGTTACGCGTGGTACACTTTTCTATCATCTTCCCGCAATAAACGTTTGCTAAGCTGCCGCTGTTATGGAAATGGATGCTGCTAACGCTGCCGCTGCTATGGAGATAGATACTGCTATCGCTTTCCCTGCTAAGGAAATGGATGCTGCTATTGAAATTCCAATGACCAGGGAGCAAAACAGGGTGTATTGTATTCACAAAATTACGCAAAATAGGAAAAAAAAAGTGTTTTCAAAAATATTTAACTAAAACTTAAAAATGTTCGAGGTATAAAAACAATCCAATGAAAGTCAAAATATCAAAAATAGGTTAAATGTGTTAATCAAATCAACCGAATAATTGTAATTTCATGATTAAGTTATGTGACTAGTGCACTAATTTAATATAATTTTATTTCCTGTCGCACTAGGAAAATAAGTATTTATTTTTATTTAAATAAGATCTTGGCGCACCAGGCTGTGGAACATGGGTCAGTGATTAAGCGCCAGGACTTTTCGCACAAATTGAACGCTAATATGCTTGGGCTTCAAGGTTTAGTCACTTCTGAGCAGATCGTGTAGGAGCTTCCCCGGAAACTGGATCCAGCCAGCCAAGCAAAGTGGGAGGAGCTATTAGAGGACCCAGCATTTGTCAACTTGATTCCGTCGTGGGAAACTATGATCTCGTTCCTGAAGCAGCGATAAAGGTCATTGTAGACAACGGATTTTGCTAGGATTGCGCCGAGCAGTCCGGTGGGCAAGAGTAAAAAGTAGCATCCGAATACTCAACTCTCATCACTGCTATTGTAACAACATAACCGATCGTCAGCCATGCTTTGAAATTGACACTCACAACAGGAACATTCGATCGAACATGCCAATAGCGGATCCAGAGTTTTATAAGCCTCAGTGCATCGATCTGTTGTCGCAAGACTGTTTTACGATCTCCTTTGAGCAATTCAAACTACTGCCAGGATTACCTTCAATTCAGAAAACTCTCTTGGGATGGGTCATGTCGGAATGTTTCTCCCGTTTAAACCATTTTTGATGATTGTTCGCGCTTGCTGCTAAGGATAATAATCTTAGCAGCGACTTGAAGTGCTTCTTCGGAGGTTTTGGGAAGTAAATAATTGCATCGAAGCAAAGTTAAAAAAGAGCTAGACTGTGAAGTAAACTTTGTTCAGCATTTCCGTCAATTACAATTGGCAATTATTGTGTTCGGCTGCCAGCAAACCCTAGAGCACACAAGTTATGTTGGCAATGAAGGATCAACCTTCGGCCAGCTGGCACGGGCGCGAAATCGAGCAAACCCTCAGCGCCGTCGTCTGCGAAAGAGCAAGGGAGGAAGAAGAACGAGGAGTAGAAGGGGAACGGGGAAGAACGTAGCGAGCGCTAAGGCAACACCAAAGCCATCTAGACACCGGTGGAACCGACTGGCCTGGAGCCAACGTTCAAGCGTCAGAGGACGGATGACTCCACAAAAGCTTCCGAAACGCCTGATCTGCAGTTCGCCATCATCGACCGCGGTCTCCGAGAGAGGAAAATTTCGGACGTCAACTGGCTGACGATAGGCATTGGCTGACATTGAATCAGAAATACTGAGCGCTATGAAGGATGCCATTGTTCCATTGAACCCTGGAGACAACTGACTGGACGATCAAAAGGGTGATAGTGCGTGACAAGGAGAATGGCAAGAAACTATGGATGAATATTGGTACCCTGGCGGTGGAAGTGCCGCGCAGACGCAGGTCCGACACGCTTGCGACTTGCTGTGCCTCAGCGGTATATGAGAAAAATGGCTGATGAAATTCAAGGGTACGATGGACCGCTGCACAATAACCAGGTTCCGACATATATTTTACACCATTACCAGGGCAATTTAGATGTGCCTTCTTTATAGATAGATTTTTTTTACCCAACTAAAAATAAGTCTGAAAAAAAAAGTCCAAAAATTGGACAGGGAAACAGCTCTGTTCGTTTTCATCCTTAGGCCACGCGCACACTGTAGCTGAAAACAAAGCTGATAGCTTATTTAAAAGCTTCGAAAAAACAAACACACTGCACATGTGCAAGTGCGCACATTGCTGACTGAGCTGGCCTGAAATCTGAAACAGCTCTCTGAAATCAGCTCAGCTTTGTTTGATCGATCAAGCCTGCTTGTTTTTTCAACAAGCTTATTGCTGATATTTACCATCAATATTATCTTTCTATGCAATACAGTGAACCGATTTTCAACAAATTTTCATGCGTTATGTACAAACATGTAATTACACAAATGGAAACTTTTGGGCTGACTTTTTTAAAAGTCAGAGAAGCTTTGCATAGAACAACTTTAAATATACATTAGAGTGGGTAAATTTGTATGGATTAAAATAAAAGGAACCGAGCGGTTGTCAAATTATAAATTACGACGCATTCTAAGAGGGTTTGGCGGAGAAACCATGGGTCTAAAATCAATTTGGGGCTTCCGGTATTTAAAAAGACATTTTTCGTAAAAAAGTGAAACACACATAATTAGAGCGCATGTAACTTGAATTATCAATATTTCGAACTGAAACTGATGGCAAAAGCGTTTGGGGAGCAAAATACGTTCAATTATTCATAAGTCAAAGCCTCCATAAGTCATCTGCCAGTTTAAGTTTGAAGTAATGACAATTCTAGTTACAGGCGTTCTAATTAGGGATGTTTGACTTTACAAAATACGAAAAACTTCTTTTTAAAAACCGGTAGCTCCAAATTGATTTTAGAATCATGGTTTTTTCGGCAACCACTTAATAACAAAAAAAAATTGACCCACTTTAATATACATATGTACATATATAGATGAGATGTCCGATCGGACCCTTTTTAGCAAATTAGTGGCAAAGTCATGAAATATAGCTACATCCGAGACATACCATAAATGTTCAAGCATTCAGAACCCAATTGTTCTGTATGGCGTCCCCATAATGCATAGTTCCTTCTAGAACGACCACGAATATTCTACGAAAAGCAACCTTTAGATTATCTGGCTTTGTGCTAAGAATAATTTGGTCTTAGCCATTGAGCCAAATTTAAGGATGCAATTTTTCGTGACGCTTCTCCGCCTTGCAACCGAGCGAATTCAGAAAAATATTTCTTTCGTCTTTACTTTCATTTTTTTCCAACTAAAAATATATGTATATTATATTATATTACATTATATTATATTATACATATAAAGTATTTTACGTCTAGGTTGCCCAGGAAACTCGCCTGAACCGAGCTCCATTGGGCACTTATGCCATGCAATGAAGATTAAAGTTGCAGAACAGCCTGAGCAAAAAAAAAAATTATTTCAGCTTTATAAATCGAGTGGTATGATACTGAAGAAGAAGAAACCCTTACGACCATGGTTGATTCCATTCCGTCAAGGATAATGGCTGTTATTCTAGACAGAGGAGGAGAAACATCGTACTAATATAGTATTACTACTTATTACTATTTACTATCTGTTACTTCTTCAAAAAAAAATGTTATATCTAAGATACAAATTTATTTCTATGGAAAAAAAATTAGTTTAATAACTCATAAAAAATGGAATATTTCTCTTTTTTTGTTGAATGTTCAAAAGTAAAGGCTTTGTTACATACAGTAAATATAATTTTTAGTTTACATTTTGTATTTTGATTAAATTTTCTTACTATTACCTCAATCGTCTCCCTTGACTTTTCCAAGGCATTCGACAGAATTGGAGTTTATGCAGTACTCTAATAGATCGAAAAGAAGTTATCAAAAACGGTCCCATTCAACAATGACCACAAGGTTCACCTTTATCCGTAATTGTTTTTCTTATCGCCTACAACAAACTTTGCGTAATCATTAATACTCAAAAAGACAATCTTTTGTAGATATTGTGATGACTTCCAATTGATTACACTACTAGACAAAATTCAAATATTTTTTTTCCGCTGTCGCCAAATATGACTTTTTCTAAATGATTTGGAGATTTAAATTTTTTTTAAATTATGGTTTTTTTCTAGGTTTTTTTTTATGAATTTTAAAAAAATGTGGTATTTTTTGTCATAGGTATTTTTCCCGAAATTTTACTTTGATAGCTCAGGAAAAGTCGAAAAAAAAATATTTGAATGCCCTGATTTTTGGTTTTAGATACCAACATTAACTAGGCGTCGTTTAAGGTATCGCTTATAAAAATATAAAAATAAACGGCTAAGTTATAACCGTTAGACCAAACTTTCATATGCCGAATTTCGCCGATAAATTCCGTTAGCCGACGTATAACCGTTTTTTTTTCCTACAAAAATACAAAAATCTGTGTTTGTAACAGTTTTTAACGGTAAAATGGAATTTGGGATAGTGCCAAACGGCAATCAAAAACTGCAGAAGATATGACATACCTTTTTCCCCAAATATAAAAAAGTAGAGTAACACCATACTAGCAATTCAACAACACAATAGACCTATATTTAAAACTATACACTAAACCGCAATACCAAAAATACAATATATCAACTGATGTTTAAATCCATTAAAGATCATACTCGGATCGCAACACTGACGGCTCGGCAACTGACATATCTTATCCCTACAGAAAATTCCACACTCAGGTACGGTTTTTTGTTCAATTACTCTTCAGTCTTCTCAAAAGAAATCATAGCGATACATGAAGCTATCACACTAACTAAAAATACCCGTAGCAAATACATCATTTGCACAGACTCACTATCTGCAATAGACTCCATTAGTAATACCAACAATCGTGACTGCTACCCCCTAGTAATCAGAAGTCTACTTGCAAAGCATAGGAATAAAATAAAAATTCTGTGGGTACCAGGTCATGCCAACAATAAAGGCAATGAGCTTGCTGATTCAGCAGCCAAGCCTGCGGACACACTGCTTTCAAAAATCTTAAATAAAATAGACATGGATCACTACCTAAATAACGAATTCAAATTAATACAGAAAGACTTAATGAAGTTTACGTCTAACTGATACCGTCACCACACACCCCAGCCCCGTCTTTCAACGACTTTCCACAAAAACTGCAAAATATCTTGACTAGACCAAATTAAAATAACCCGTCTTGGATTAAGACTAACAAACATTACACACCAACACTATCTCAATCAAAGTATATCCAACTCCTGCCAACTTTGTCATGATTCATTCTTCTCTAACGTTAAACACCTACTCACCTCCTGCCCTACACTCACCTTATCCAGAAATAAAATATTTAATGGTAAATCTCACATCTATCTGCTAGGAGAGTACAAACAATACGTAAACCATAGTAAAATTCCTCAGACACGCTGATATATATCATAAAATTTAACCTTTTCAATATCATTATTGATTTGCACACTTATGTATACAAAATATTTAGTCTGAATAAATTTAAATGATAAAATAAGCTCAATCTTATGTACATATGTACATATTTTATTACAAAAATAAAAATAAATAATATAATCTCAATTATCTTAACTTGTAATTATTTAAACATTTGTAATTAGCTCAAGGCCTTAAGAACAGTGTACATGAAACATTTTGTTAAGATACATACATACATAGTTCTTAAACTGAAATAATAGAAACAGACGGACACATAGCGTCGGCTGTCGGCTGATTCTGTCTGAAAAAAAGGTGAGAGCTTTCAGTTCCGTTTCTGTAAGGACAGCCGTTTGTCGTTAAATTTAATGTATACTGATTCTCACAGTTCGTCTGACATGTTCAACACACACTTGTTGCATCTAAGACGTCTTGATCGCTAAATCGCGCACTTACTGCCGTCGTTGTTCTTTAAAACAAGCCATTGGAAAAATACGAGGCATTTTTATCACACTGTATTGTTACGAAACAACCAGGTCACCTATTGTTATTTGTCAGAAACGTTAATAAAATGAAGCATATCGATGAAAAAATACGATAGCATCTAAAGGCAAAAATGAAACCATTTGGCTGAAAATCAAAATGGAAAAGCAAGTGAAAACTGGAATCTGCCTGATTATGCATTACTATACTTGTAATGTTAGGCAGACTGTATGTTCATATAAAAGGCAATTAGCAAAAATAATATTACAACTTACCCAATGCTTCAAATATAATTTCGCCGTATAAACGGATCTCAGATTCGTTTAAAGACTTCAATATTATTGTCAGCCATACATCTGTAGATGTTTCAGTTTGTTCTAGAGAGTATTGATTTAGATAACATGTAAGAAGCCGGTATCCAAGGACACGAGATTTTCTTTTCATAAGCAATTTAGTTACTAGTTGAGCCACAATAGGTTTCTAACTCATAAGATGTATTGTTATTAAAGTAGAGATTCACAGATTTCGGGGAAATAGCAACATACCTTGCTCCATATGATGTGATTTTCGTTCAGCATGTTCAAGTAAATTCGTTGAGTTTTGAAATTCGTATTTGTAATACATTCCAAAAGATTCTCCATTTCATTCATTTCCTTTAAACATGTGCCGTTTAGTTGCGACAATTAGTGTGACCGCAGAACTATCTGTGAAATTTACCGTCTGACCCTCAGAAACATACCGAAATAAACCATCTCAATTTTTTATATACAGTGGCGAGCAAAAGTGAGTGCACGTTCACGAAACTGACTTTCGCCGCCCATAAAAACATCATACAAGATAAGAAAAAAATTAAATTAGATTATCTTTATTATTTAATTCTTAACGAATAGGAGTTATAAGAAACAATATTTGAGATAAATTCAAAAAGTTTGAAAGTAAAAACAGATAAAGCAGCATAAACTCACTTTTGCACGTTTCAAAAAAATTTAATAATTAAATTAATTAAAATTTTTTGTTCACAGACTCTTATTAGCAATATCTTTATTTACCCGGTTTGGCATGCTCTCTACCAAATTTTCAATGATAGCTTTTCAGATTCGATTCCATTCAGCTATTACACGATCCCGAAGAATGTCCT
Source organism: Drosophila algonquin (assembly GCA_035041765.1). NCBI lineage: Eukaryota > Metazoa > Arthropoda > Insecta > Diptera > Drosophilidae > Drosophila > Drosophila algonquin. The sequence continues at coordinate 44,852 of JAWNKY010001664.1, forward strand.
TATTTGTTGGAGCTGCTTCGTACTGCCCGAGCTATCTTTTTACTATTGAGTCCGGAACTTTGCGCTGGCCACTCCATCAGATGTAAACTCTGTTTTCCAATCCATTCCTTAAAAATTTTCGCTGTGTGCTTCAGATGACCATCTGGTTGAAAAACAATTTCTTTGTCGGAATAAGCAAATTTCTCCAAAAAATTGGCAAGATGAGTGTTCAAAATTTGTATGTAGTCCTCTTTTCACAGGATACCGTCAACTAAATGCAGAGGACCAACAATCAACCATGTAAAGCATCCCCAAAACCTTTTATTTCCTGCGCCATGTTTAACAGCTTTCTTTACATGGTGCCTTTGAAGACGTTTCGCGGCTTGCATATTGTATTAGTACCAGCTTTCAGCTAAACTGAAAGAACACAAGAACGCACACACATGTACATACAGTGACTCAAAGCCAAAACAATGCAGTGTCAAATAAAGTTTAAGTTTTAATACGATCTAACAGGTGGGGAAAACCCAGTCTTTAAGGGTCAAATATTGGTTTTGGTACCTAATGTATTTACCTATCATCGGTCATTGGAATTTAATGTGTAATAACTTTATGGCAGCCAATTTAACTTTTTGACACTGCATTGTTTTGGCTTTGAGCCACTGTACGTAGTACCAGGCTGTCTCTGGATGTTAATTTTTTTTCGCTACTTTATAAAGTGCGGCTGAAGTTTTTGATACTATTTCAGATCGATTATCTTTATGGCAACTAAAAACTTGGTATCCGATCTGTCGTTTTCATGGCAGGTTAATGGTAAAGATTAAAAAAGCAACATCAATAATGACAGATAGAATGTCTGTTCTTCGTTTATTGTTTCACAATACGTTTCAACGTTTAACCATAAACTTCACGCTGAGCTTTTTCCCAGGCAGCCATTGGACCATGCTCGGGTCGGTACTTGACATTGCACCCATCGGGGGCGAGACGATTATCATCGCGGAGCTCTTCATAGCGCTCTCGGTCGTACTTGGTAAATCCCCATTTCTTTGAAACATATATCTGAAAATAAGAAAATCCAATCATACGAATATTTTAATATCAAGTTTATAATAAAGTTTTAATTCAAAAAAGCACGAATGTCCTTGCTGGTGATACCCACAAATACCGTTAATGACCGAAATGAAACGTTAAGTTTCAGTAAGTTGTCTTATCTTGTACTATATTACATATAATGTGTAATTAAATGAACTTTTCAGTAGTTTCAAGTTAAGAATTTTAAACACTGACCCAATTTTACCAATATCACATAAATACCTTTTGACGGCCTGGGAACTTAAACTTGGCACGTCGCAATGCTTCAATAACTTGGGCCTTGTATCGGTCGCTTGAACGAACAGACATAATAGGTTGCCCAATACGCACACGAGCAACGGTACCCTGCGGTTTACCGAAAGCGCCTCTCATTCCAGTTTGGAGTCTGAAGGAACAAAATAGGGAAATAGTTTAGATTCGTTTATTAAATAATCTATAAGAATCAAGTTTCATAACCCAGTGGTCTTCTATTGATATTAATTGAAAAGGACCAATACTTACCTATCAGCTCCAGCACACGACAACATTTTGTTAATACGAATAACGTGGAATGGGTGCAGACGCATTCGGATATGAAATTGATCCTTTCCACAGTATTTAACCAAGTATTTGTTGCAACAAATACGCCCGGCTTCCAAGGCTTCGCTACTAAGTTGTTCATATTCATCAGATACCAAATGAACGCAAAGGGGAAAGTCTTCAACAGTAGCTTTCTTCCTGCCCAAATCAAAAATACGGATTTTCGGGTCAGGCACACCACGGCAAAACCGGGATTTTGGATACGGCTTATTTTTACAATAGCGATAGCTTGAAAGAAGAAATAAATATTTTCGATTTTCATTTGAATACATATGTACAAAGCCTTCAATATTAATACATACCATCTTGCTGGTCGACGACCCATGTTTAACCTGCAAACATATAAAATTAACTTTATTAAAACTAAGAAATATCTATTAACTAAAATCAATGAACGTATAATTTATTCATAATCCAATACAAATAAAATTTTACTCATTGATTCACAAAGATACTTTGAGATGCATACCTCTTTCAAGACGTCGAAAGAAAAAAGAAGGAAACATATACAGCCGGAAATAGAGGAGGTACCATTTATAATTGTAACGTGCAATATAGTACATATCGATTTGGAAACGATAGAAAGGAACAGTAGCAATCAATGTCTACGATATATCCCAACTACTAGATAAAGATATTACTTCTTAGATTTTTTATATATTATTCCACCAGATAAATCCCCCCATACATTTGCAAGACTGAAAAATATGCATAAATTTTTCATATAGTCTACCATAGACCTTCCAGAACAACAATGCCCTACCGAAGCCGGACAAAATAAGGAGGTTTGCTCGGATAAAAGCTCGAATGCTCAAAGGAGTACCAGAAATCGAACAAATTTTTGAAGGGAGTGCAGTTGTATATGAATATTTCAATGCAAAGGTAAACTGAATGCAGATTACCTTTAGAGACCACGGCCAAGCCGACAATTTCTGGGGTTTAAAAAATATTACTTGCTTGCTCATCGTTAAAGCAATGATCGATTTGTCCATTTCTTTTCTGTAACCGTTTTTCATTGAGCACTTAACATTGCACATGATCACTGACATAAGTGTCGTATGGGGGTTTGTTAGTTTATTGCAACTAAAGATCTATGCGAGATCGATCTAAATGAAATACTGATAACATACTTCAATTGTTTATGTGAATTAGCGAATTTGTGAACTGTTTATGTGAATTGATCTGCGTTTTGAACAGAGTAAATAGTTCCAGGGAATTTTGTAAGAAATTTAAAAATCTAGCATTTGGGATGTTTCAAACCCGCATGTTTCTATACGATATTTAACCAATATTTAGTTTCAAAAAGCAAACATAAAAAATGAATTAATGATATATACATACCTCGTGAATAAACATCCTTCAAATAGTATATCGAATTTCAAATTGTTCAAGACCAAAATAAAGACCAGACAATTTAAACAAGAAACAATTCAAAATGGAGAGGAATTTAAAATTTTTGAAATTTCAGAATTCAGTCATCATGGAAGGTGCCAGAGTTTTACATATATCAACAATATTCCAATTTCCAATGTTTTAGAACAAATGAACAAAAATGTGTCCCTTATCAAAGCTACAAAAGTGATTAAGTGTAATCTAAAGCATTTTTATCGAATTTTTTTAAATAGGCAGGAACTGTTGTGAAGATTATAGGCCTATGTCTATCACCGCGGAAACTAAAAATTGCTGTCAACCTTCATAAAAAAAAAACTGGCCCAGAAATTTTTCGTTTGTGTTTTCCTGGCCTCAGTTTCCAGCAAAGTAAACGAAATCCACGAATTCTTATCGATAGTATCGATATCCACACGAATGTGGACTGTGAGAACAGCTGATATGGGTGCCAGGAAAATATATGTGCCTATTATTACTGGAGTAAAAGTGAAAGGTGGGGGCAAAATCTGTGCGCAAAACCAAAAAGAGATATGCAAATTTTTAAAGTGAGGAGAAGATTGCTTTAATAAAAGCAGTTGCAGTAAGACCATGTCTTTGGCGTATCACGGAAAACAAGCATTTTGATCATTTTGACATTTTGGCGCCTCCGACAGCGCTGTACTTCTCCTTCGTATTTTTTGGCAACAATTTATGCTACCACCAACACAATCACTTTATCGTCAGAATTACTTTTCTTTCTTTTTTTAAATTTTAGTTTAATTTTCAAAATTAGCGATGTTTACAAAACACAGCTGATTCATGAGAGTGGCAAATCACTTTTTAGGTTCTTGGTCACACTACATTAGTTGAGTTCCACACAACCGAAATAAAGATTTAATAATAATTATAGAATAAAAATTCCTTTCAATAAAACTCCGCGGTGCTGGATACAGGCCTTAATAGGCTCATATTTATTCCTGGCATTAATGTCAGCTCTTTTCTCAGTCAACAATCGTGTCGATAGTCCAACTATCGATAAGAATCTGTGGATTTCCTTTACCTTGCTGGATACTGAGGCCAGGAAAACACAAACGAAAAATTTCTGGCATAGTTTTTTTATATGGAGTTTCACAGTAATTTTTAGTTTCCGTTGTGCTGGACTTTAGCAGTGAATTCCATTTTTTCGTTGTGAATGCCAACTTTTCAGAGTTGCATTTGAAAACCATTGGTTAAATATCGCATAGAAGAGTTCGGCTTAGGAACATTCAAAACAGACGGTGGAACTATCTGGGAAATTTTCGGAACCTCAAAAACTTATAGCCTTTTTACACTACCGCACTCCACAGAACTTAAATTACGTGCTGCTGCCTTTAATTTTCAAGTTTCACTTTTAAAGTTGGAATCAACGCGTCCCAAAAGACCTTGCAAGTCTTTGTGTTACCATTTTGTTGCTTGCAATCAGACTTACTTTAATTGAATTTAATTTAATTGAGTCGTTTCTTCACTTCGCTCCGCCTAAAAAATTTTATTTTTGTGCTCAAAGGAAAGTAATTGTGTTGTATTATTGCTTACTGTGTTTTAAACTGATCGTGCAACTAAATTACTATCCGTGTTTATTCTTTTATCGTGTTTTTGTGCAGTTAATTCCAATTTCAATTGCAGTGGGTCCAACTTATGTGCATTCTTTCTAGCCCCACTCGTTCTTATGCTCAGCTGATTTGTTGTCGTATATGCATTGTATGCTGCACTCTCTCTGAGCCGCTGTCTAACTTTATACGTATATTTTGTCTATCTTCTGCTTATTTTCATACATATTAACATACGAATTCTGTGTTTCTCGGTGTTATTTGAATACTTTTCTCCAATTTTGTTGCCAACTCTAGTGCGGTGCGCTTGCTCTCTCTGTACCGATCTCTGTTTTTATCTACCCTCACCGTATCTGTTTTCATTTCCAACACACACGCACTGCGCGTTAGCCCCGCTCTGTGCTTGTCTCTCTATGTTTCTATCGTCTCCCTGTGTCTCTCCGTTCACTTGCCGTTATTGTGATTGTTTTGTTCTGTCTGGCGCGCGAAATTGTGTAACACAAGCTAAAGTCACTATCTTTGCCCCACACCGACTTATATTTTACCCTTCTTTTTTGTTTTCTTTTTTTTTTGTTTTTAGCTTAATTGTTGTTTTTAAGCTTAATTTTTGTCGCTTGGTCCACACACCGACTTATATTTTATATTTATTTATGTATTTATTTATTTCATCCTAGCGCGACAAGCATTTTATACTTATAAATTAGGGCGCTAGTCACAACAAGTGTAATATTAACTTTTGACATTTAAATTACTAACATTAAGAAGTGATTACAATTACAATTACAAACATTCGAACTTATATACTAACATTTTAATAATATAATATTTAGTTTAGTTTTAATTTAGTTTCTAGGAATTTCACTCTTACTCTCCGTTCAACCCCTCCCCACTATCACAAATTCAAATTATGTAGTGCGTAGATGATTCTCTAGTGCGATTTTGAACTGCACTCCCCCACTGATTGCCTCGATGGCGTGGGGAAGATGATTCCAAACTCGAACAGCATATACAAAGAACTGTTTCATTGTGCATGTGTACCTGTATTTAAAGCAAATAATATTTTTCGTCCGTCTTGACGTGCTAAACTTAAGTCGTTCATATAAGTAATATGGCTCTTTGGTATATTTATGTTGTGTTGTGTATTTATTTTCAATTTTCAATTCCTACTGTGCATTCTTAACTTCTCTGCACTTTCTTAATCGCAGCAGTTTTGTTGTTGCCTATTTCTAGTGTGGTGCGCTTGCTCTGTACCGCTATCTTTTTTTTATCTACCCTCAGCTTATCTGTTTTCATTTCCAACACACACGCACTGCGTTAGCCCCGCTCTGTGCTTGTCTCTCTATGTTTCTATCGTCTCCCTGTGTCTCTCCGTTCACTTGCCGTTATTGTGATTGTTTTGTTCTGTCTGGCGCGCGAAATTGTGTAACACAAGCTAAAGTCACTATCTTTGCTCCACACCGACTTATATTTTACCCTTCTTTTTTGTTTTCTTTTTTTTTTGTTTTTAGCTTAATTGTTGTTTTTAAGCTTAATTTTTGTCGCTTGGTCCACCACACCGACTTATATTTTATATTTATTTATGTATTTATTTATTTCATCCTAGCGCGACAAGCATTTTATACTTATAAATTAGGGCGCTAGTCACAACAAGTGTAATATTAACTTCTGACATTTAAATTACTAACATTAAGAAGTGATTACAATTACATACATTCGAACTTATAAACTAACATTTTAATAATATAATATTTAGTTTAGTTTTAATTTAGTTTCTAGGAATTTCACTCTTACTCTCCGTTCAACCCCTCCCTACTATCACAAATTCAAATTATGTAGTGCGTAGATGACTCTCCAGTGCGATTTTGAACTGCACTCCCCCACTGATTGCCTTGATGGCGTGGGGAAGATGATTCCAAACTCGAACAGCATATACAAAGAACTGTTTCATTGTGCATGTGTACCTGTATTTAAAGCAAACAATATTTTTTGTCCGTCTTGACGTGCTAAACTTAAGTCGTTCATATAAGTAAGATGACTCTTTGGTAAATATAACTTTGTGCAGTAATACTAGGACCCTAAACTCTATCCAGGATTTAAGTGGCATATCGAACATTTTTATCATTACGTCCGAAATATGGTCAGTTCTACGTCTGTTATAAATATATCTCGCGATATTATTAAAAGCAACTTGCAGTTTGCGTTGGCTGGCAGAGTTACTGTCACTAAATACTTCTATACCATAGAAAAGAACTGGTGTGATGTACATTTTGGCAATTGTTTGCTTTATATTCACTGGGAGAAAATCTTTAGTTAGGTATAAATTTCTAAGAATCCCAATAGCTTTTCCGACTGATCTGTTTATGTGATCATCCCATGTCAAAGTTTGGTTAAACATAAAACCTAAGTTGTTTGCACGTTCTACATATTCAATGGGGATGTTTTCAATATTCAATTTTTGTATTGCATTAGTGTCGAACTTTCTTTTACCTATGACTATGCATTTTGACTTATTTTTATTTAATCCTAGCCCATTCATTTTAGCCCACTGACTTACACTTTTCAATTCACTATTACAGACACGAATACAGTCATTAACTCTACTAATAGGACGACTAACAAACATTTGAACATCATCGGCATACATATGAACGTCACAACTTGACAATATACTCGGTAGATCATTTACATACATAGAGAACAGTAATGGCCCTAAAACGGATCCTTGAGGAACACCACGCTTGACACAAAGTAATGACGAGTACATATTATTTATACACACAGACTGCATACGATTACTCAAGTACGAAACAATTAGTCTTGTTGCTGCACGCGAAAAATTACATAGACGACTTAGCTTAAAACAAAGAATTTCGTGGTTAACCGTGTCAGAAGCCTTACTATAATCTAGAAGAGTCAGAAACGTTATATTGTCCGAGTCCAATTTTTCTCTTATACGTTCAACTACGTTTATTATTGCTGTTGTACAACTTCTGCCCACTCGAAAACCTGATTGCTTATTTGTCAAAAGTTTTTTAGTTGTCAAGTAATTTGTCATCTGATTAGCCATAAGTCGCTCTAAAATTTTTGACAAGTATGGTAGAATGGAAATTGGCCTGTATTCATTGACTGATTTTGGAATTGGAAGTATTTTAGCTACTTTCCAAGAATCAGGAAATACGGATTGAGTCAACGCTGTGTTGTATATGTAGGTTATGTACGGCAATATGTTTGGCAATAGCAATTTCATCAATTCCAGTGGCATTTGTCTTAATTTTTAACATTGATTCGAGGACATCTGACTCAGTTACACATGAAAAACTATTATCACAGGTACCATTATCACAGAAGCAGTGTACATTCACAGTTTCTATAGAGATTTTGAAGCACGCACTCAACATAGTCAGTTTTAGTCACTTCAGGTACTTTACAGTCTAAAAACGTTCTATTAAGTTCGTCAGGATTAATATCACAGATGCGTGGAGTATTGTATTTACCAACACCCAGTTCTTTAATATACGCCCATTTCTGCAAAAGTATTTTCTTTTCTCTGAGTTGATTAACTGTATCAAATTTTTCCTAATTATCTTATATTGTTCAGCATGGTGGGCTGTTTTGTAACGCTTCCATTTCTTAAAAGCGGTATCACGTTTGTTAATTAATATTTTAATTTTCGAATTGAACCAGGGATTTCCACGAGGGTTGACCGTTTTTGTCACCAGCGGAATCGATCTGTTATATACAAGATACATTATATTACTTTGTAGGACAGTCAGTTGTGAATTAATATTAGCATAGTCATAAATAGAGTCCCAGTCACATGAAATAATGTCAGCACTTAACAAGGCATAGTCAATGTTTCTAAAATTTCTATAAACTATTCTGCTTTCAGTTAAGTCGGTATGAAAAATATAGGTCAAGAATATTAGGTCGTGTTTCGAAAACATTGGCATTGATAGTTGACTGTAAGTAGAAATTTTATGACAGTAGGCTACAAAAAATAAGTCAAGAAAGGTATCACAGTAATTTGAGTAGTGCGTGGGTGCAGACGAATTTACTAACTTTAATCCCATAGATTCTATGTCGTCCGATAATTGCCTTTCTCGCAGGACATTGCTGTTGAAGTCCCCAGCTAATATTACATCTGTATAGGCAAGCGACATGGTAGACAATACGTCAGTTAAGTTTTGATATTCTATATATCGATGTAGTCTATACACACAGCCTATTAAAATTTTGGAAGAACGTATTGTGCTTGTGACTTGAACAAATATCCACTCAACTGCACTTTCACTTGGGTGATTACATACAAGTTTAGCATTTAAACGTTTACTTACATATATAGCTACACCTCCAGCGTGACTATCTCGATCAGATCGAAACAAATCATAACCAGTACACTCTACTAACAAATTACTAACATGAGACGAAAACCACGTTTCTGACACACATATGACATCAATATTGGACTTGACAAATAGATACCTAAATTCCTCGATTTTCTTAGTTAGGCTTTGGCCATTAATATAGCATACACGCAGACCTTCCCCTTGATTGTCAAGTATTCTTAGCATTGTATAGCTGCTCGAGCCGGACGACCATGCATTATCATCCATAATCACTGGAATATAAACAAATTAGAGAAGGCAATCCAAACACCACTGTTTTAAGAGTACGGGGAGATGATGTAGAGAGAGTGAGATTCCTAACAGAGACTATTACAAGATGAGTAGAGATATTAAACCTAATGAGAAACATAAAGTAGAGGACAAGATGAGTAGAAATATTAAACCTAATGAGAAACATAAAGTAGAGGACAAAAATTAGTTCTATTCTATCGAAAATTACTCCGCCCAGTTCCAGATGCGGATTGAGTCGCCACCTCAGCCACAGCTTCCACTCTCTGTAGGGCACAGAGCTCAGCCATGCTCTTAAGACACACAAATTCGCCGCGAACACTCTGCCGAACGTAGACCATTGCACGGCGGGTGAAGACAGCCGACAGAGCATTACGCTTCTTCATCATCATTGCCTCTCTGAAGATGTCGTAGTTGGTTTTAGAGAGCTGTTCGTTGATGTAGAAGGGTTGTTTGGACTGGATTCCAAACAACTCCAAGCTAAGCGGCTGCTTGGTCTGCCGTCGATGTTCTCCAGCCCGTTGCAGCAGCATGATAAAGTCACTATCTTTTCCCCACACCGACTTATATTTTAGCCTTCTTTTTTGTTTTCTTTTTTTTTGTTTTTAGCTTAATTGTTGTTTTTAAGCTTTATTTTTGTCGCTTGGTCCACACACCGACTTATATTTTACCTTTCTTTTATTTTTTCTTGAACAATCTGTTTTTATTTTTCTAAAACAAAATATGAGTTCTTGTTGTGCTAAGAACTGTGACCGTTCGGTCTCTACACGGCAAACGTATGTCTACTGCTGGTTGTGTGACAACACGGGGGGAATTGGGACACATCGGAGGTCGCCTTGGGGATCTTATTAAGACTCGCTGCGGACTCAACTGGACCTGTTGGGACTGCAGGGCTATCGAAAGCGACATGTGTGTCTTTATGAGACAGACGCATCTTGAATTCGCTGCCCTAAACGGTGGATTTCGAATGCTCCAAGATAAGTTTCGTTTGACGGAGTCTCAATTCAAAAAAAGGAAGAAGGGTAACAAGTATTTACCCAATACTAATAATGATTTTTCTCTCTTGCAGTCCCTGAACCACCTGTACCTACTGCTCGGTCAGCTCCTGTAACTGGTATGGAACCTGGAGCCAATGGTGCCATTGCATCTGCCACTGCGCCCAGGCCTGTCGCACCACCCGCCTGTAACTGGTGCTATGGAGCCTGTAGCCAATGGCGCCGTTGCATCTGTCACTCCTGCACCCATGCCTGTCGCCTCTAGGCCCTCACCTGTTGATGCTGACGCTGCTGTCATGATAAATGTTGAGGCCCCTTCTTAGCGCTTGCCTTGAGGATATTATTGTGACCAAATTTTTTTTGGTCACAATTTCATCATTTATTGAATGGATCGTGCATCTTATGCTGGTGGAGTTCTGATTGCAGTCAAAACTGACTTCTCATCGGAGTTATTCCCTTCCAACAATATCCATGGGATTGAGTTCATTGCAGTCAAAGTCCGTGTTGGCATGACTTTTATCTATCTAACCTGCTCATATATTCCTCCCAAATCTGATGCTGAGGTTTACTCAAAACACCTTTCTGCTATCCATTCTGTTGTGTCTTCGTTAGGTTGTGCTGATCAGATTGTGGTCATGGGTGACTTCAATTTACCACTTTTTTCTTGGCTGCCCTGCGTCGACGCTAACCAATTGCTTCCTAGTACTCATAACGATTTTATCAATGAGCTAACGGATGTTTCCCTTGCTCAAATTAATTCTATTAAAAATAATAGGAACAGACTTCTCGACCTTATTTTTTTTATGGATGCTTCTCTAGGTACAGTTGCCAAAGTCTGCCCACTATCACTTCCTGAAGACCAATACCATCCTATGCTATCTATAACTTTAGAGTGTACCAGTTCTAGTTGTGTTAACATTACCTCGACTTCTCACCGGATGAAGTGTTTTCGCAAAACTGATTTCGTAAATTTAAACATTCACCTCTCGAATGTCGATTGGTCCACTTCTTTCCTTACCGAATATTGATGTAACTGTCAACTCATTCTATAAAATTTTAAACTCTGCCTTAATACTTATGTTCCGGAGATTATTGTACCATCATCGTCCTAGCCTGGTTCTCCAGGAATTTGTCATACTTAAAGAATAGAAAATCCCGACTTTTTAAAAAGTACCAGAAAACTGGCTCCTTGCTTGTCTGTGTACAATATTCTTCCGCCCGCTCTCAATTCCTAACAACTAATAGTCTGTTCTACAATCGTTACCTCTCTTCTTCTAGAAACTTTTGCAATGATCCTAAAAAATTCTTTTCTTTTGTCAACTCTAAACGTAAGTCCAATGCATTTCCTCCGTCCCTTCATTATCTAAACAATTCTGAATCTTCTGCTGCTGGCATTGCAAACTTATTTGCAACCTTTTTCCAGTCGTCTTACTCCTGTCATGTTTATAACGCATCCACTCTGTATCCCTACCATTTGCCTCACTCTAATAGCATTTTTCAACCATATTTTGAGGAAAGCGTTGTGCTTGATGGCTTGAAGACTTTGAAAATTTCATTTTCTGCGGGTCCTGATAAAGTGCCTAGCTGCATTTTAAAACATTGTGCCCAGTCCCTATGCCAACCCTTAACATTTCTTTTCAATCTATCTTTGGAACAGTCTTGTCTCCCCGTAATTTGGAATGAGTCGTACATAATTCCGCTTCACAAGAAGGGCTCCAGATCCAACATAGAAAATTACAGAGGCATTGCAAAGCTCTCTGCCATTCCTAAGCTCCTTGAGTTCCTGGTTACCCGGCAATTGCAACATCTTTGTTCTAGCTTGATATCTCCTTCACAACATGGTTTTTTTTAAACATCGGTCAACAACTACCAATCTGCTCGAGTTTTCCTCCATAATCAACCGTGGATTTCAGAGCGGTTTGCAAACTGATGTTATTTTTACGGATTTTAGCAAGGCATTTGATTCGGTTAACCATACTCTATTAATTCAGAAGCTGTCCTTATTAGGTTTCCCAGTAATCTTCTAAGTTGGATTTCGTCGTATCTTTCTAATCGGGTCTTATTTACTAATGTTTTATCAGAGATCGTTAATGTTACATCTGGTGTGCCACAAGGTAGTCATTTGGGTCCGCTCCTCTTCATTTTATTTGTGAACGACCTACCCCAAATTATAACATTCTCACATACATTTATGTATGCGGATGACGTTAAAATCTGTCTGCCCTACTCCGACTGGTACTTGCACACACACCTTCAGCTGGACCTAAACGAATTGCTATTGTGGTGCTCAAGAAATCTTCTATTTTTGAACCTCTCGAAATGCAAGCTTATGACATTCTACCGTCGTGCTCCACATTTTGTATCTTTTTCTCTTGGTAATCATGTATTGGATCGAATTTCGAGTTCAAATGATCTTGGTGTATTATTTGATCGTAAACTGTGTTTTAATAGCCACATAGCTGCGACAGCTAATAAAGCTAAGGGTGTTCTAGCATTCATCAAGCGTTGGTCCAAGGAGTTTGACGACCCGTATGTGACCAAACAATTGTACATTTCGTTAGTGCGCCCGATATTGGAGTATTGTTCCTGTGTGTGGAGTCCACAGTATAAGGAGCAGCAAGCTATTCTCGAATCAGTTCAGAAACAATTTTTAATTTTCGCTCTTCGTAATTTACACTGGGACTCTGGTAGAATCCTGCCACCTTACCGATCTATGCTAAAACTTATTGACCTACCTTCGTTACACCATCGCAGAATATGCAATGGGATAATGTTCGTGCACAAGCTCCTTCTCGGGATGGTGGACTCCCAAACTCTCTTGAGTCAGACTGACTTTACGGTTCCCTCTCGTTCTACTCGTTCTTTTAGACCTATCAGATTACCCTTATTTAGGTCAAACTATGCCCAGCATGAACCTTTCAGGGTTTTATGCTATAATTATAATACCCTTTGCCATATCATATCCCCTGAATTAAACATATAGCATTTAGTATTTACTGCTAACCTGTAATTTTAATTTTATTATAGTTTATCTTTAGTTCTCTTCCCAAATTATACAGCAGATAATTGTTAATTGAATAAATAAATAAATAAAATAAAATAAATATTCAGGAATAATATGGCCGCTCAACTTTATATTGCATTTATTTTTTGATTCCGCAAAAATACCCCAATACCGCGTCGAAACCCCGAATAATTTCAGTATTTTGTAAAAATACTCGGCAGAATATCATCCGGCCTCATCATTGTCTTCTTCTATGTACAGGGCTCTTATGGGCATCATTATCGCATGTTCCATTTAACGGAAAAATCCAATGATACGCCCTAATGTAAAAAGGGTACTACTCACCGTCTAGGAAATAGAGTTTGAGGTGCCGTTTACACTGAGGCTGCGTCTTGATTCTTTGCGTCTTCCCAGAAACGCAGTTCTTTTCTACATAGGTTTAGCATAGGACCCTAGTGATGGCAAAAAGTTGCGTCGTTTTCCGACGCAACTGCGTTTTGGTATTTCTGTGCGATTAACAGCAATTTTCGTACTTTTCTGCCTAATCAGCGGAACTATCACCACTAATAACAATAAAAAACAGCAGATTCAAATTTAAATTTTGCCGCGTAAAATTTTTAACTGAGTAAAAAGGGGCAAAAATGCATGTAATGGTTAGAACAAATTGTTTAAACTAATTTTATTATTAAAAAAAGCATTTCAACAATATAGTTCATTTCAAATTTTTTGCTGCAAATCCCATGTCTTTGAATCCTGTCACTGTTTTCGTGATCTTCTCAGGGTAAGAAAGTCTGCTTGCAGATACTTTTCAGCGAGTTGAGCAACTACCTCGCGATAAAACTGTAGTAATGTGAGGCAGACAAAAGCCCTTGACACACCAAATAGACTCCTGTGCGATATTCCGCAGGCGATCCTAGGCAATAAAGGGCTATGGCTATTCTCTTCTCCAGAGGGATTGTCAGTCGAACAGGAGTTTTTTTCTTTTTGAGATTGGGCAAAAGTCCAACGAGAATGTTGAAGTACTCGTATCCATGCAGAAATTTTCCTTAAAAAAGTCATCGGAGTTCTCCACAACATATTATCCAATATTGCGACCCTGATCTGCCTATCGTGGAATTATCACCACTAATTACAACAAAAATTAGCAGCTGAAAATTTAAATTTTGCCGCGTTAAAATTATGGCTGAGAAAAAGGTACAAAACAATACATACAATCGTTAAACAAAAGAGAGAAGAAGAAGAGCTGGCAAGACGCGCACTTTTGACGCTCCGCGATCTAATTAAATAAATCGAAACAAACTGCGACCGAATCCACACAGAAAAGTTCAAAAATGTTGTATTGTATTAATGCAAAATGAATACAGAGCACAATTATTAAAAAGTGTACTTTCATAGTTGCAAGGTGGCAGTCGTAACAAAGCAAAACAACTAAAATGTTGCCTCTTTTGCTTTGTTTCTCATTGCTCTTCTCAACTGAGGACTCAAACACAAAAGTTACAGAGCGCTAAATACCAAAACACCAACACACACATATAAATAAATCACTCAACTACACTACAGATAAAAACAAACTATGGCACCTCCACCAAAATGTACGCGCGAAAATTCCTCTGGAGAATTAAAAACTAAACAGGGCAGTGACCCAGTTTCTCTTATCCGGCTGATTAATCAGCGGTTTGATGAGTAAGCGGATCGGATAGAGAAAAAGATGAGTGAGTCCGAGGAGCGAGTACTGGCCCTATTGCACGAGAAACTCAATGGGATGCATGGAGGGCTGGATCATTTACAGCAGCGAGTCCTGAGGCTGAAATTAGTGGCGTAGGAGTCGTCTGAGCTGCAGACTCAAGTGGCGACGCTTACGGCAAAGCTAGCCGAGCGAGCCAATGCCAGTGCCGCCAATGACATGCGACTACATGGAGTCCCATTTGTTGATGGCGAGCAGTTGCGGTCGGCGTTTAACTCGCTAGCATTCTCGGTAGGGGTAACCCCAGCACCGCGACTAAAGGATATTTTCAGGGTCCGACAGCCGAGAAATGCAAATTCGGTTGTCGACCCTGTCATCCTTCTCAAATTTGATTGTCACCGAGACAAAATAAACTTTCAACGAGCTGCTGCCCAGTACCGGCGAACAAATAAAGCGTGCGAATACTCCCGGTTACCTAAACGAGCAGCTTTCAAAAGATAGTTATATTATCTTTAAGCAAGCTATGCAGATGAAGAGACAGAAGAACGCTCGTTCACGTTAGACGGAGTGAAACGGAAGAAGTTATCTGCGACGACAGTTTACAAAAGCTTCAAGATTTGTGGAAGAGCTAGAGTGAAACAAGTGGTATTGGGCGTGAGCTTTTTATCTCTCAATTTACTTCGCCTCTCCTCCTCCTCCTCCCTTCGATATTATATTTAATTGTAAGTATTCTTTTCGCTTCGTCTTTTCCTGTAATATTCAGTGTGATCTTTACATAACTTTCTATGCATTTGGTGTGAAAAAACTAATTTTAATATTGATAGCCTCTAGCCTAAACTCCATAGCCATGCAATGATTAGGGTTCTAAGCAAGCAGTAAATTGGGCTCAAGATTTTTCTCAGAGTAAATAAGACAGAAAAGTTTCGTTATCTGTTTATTAATTCCCAAGTAGATGTATGTGTGTCCGAAACTGGGTTTGTACCTGAACTTAGTAACATGTTAATTACTTGTGATGGTCATGATGTGTTTCGTTCTGATTGTCGTAGTCATGCTGGGGGTGTAGCAATTTACCTGAGCAAACGAGTAAGGGATAAATTTATTCTTAAGCATCCCAACGATAGTCTAACAGAATAAATATTCCTAGAAATAATTAATCCAATTTGTGATACAAAAATGCTTATCGGCTGCATTTACAGGTCGCATAAAAACATAGACTGCTCAGACATAATTGACTGAATAGCTAACTTAACACTTAATTATACTGAAATTATTTTGACAAGTGACATGAATAGTAGCCTATTCACTGAAAGACAATTAGCGGATGGTATGGAATCTCTCGGCTTAGTACCGGTGAAAACATCAGTACCGACACACTTCTCAAAAACGACTTATACCTTAATTGACTTGTTTTTCGGTAATAAGAGGGAACTAGTATTATTTTATGATTACATTTCTGTACCTGCTTTCTCAAACATTCAATAACATAGACTTTGCCAGTTTGTATGATGATTGTTACAACTCTGATCTTGATCTCATTTTTTCCTTCCATACAGTTGACACCCAAATCTATCATGTACAATACATCATTGTCTTTTTGTTCAACAAACATGTACCAATCAAAATCAAGGTTACAAAGCCTTCAATAAAATCTTGGTTTAACAAAGATATACAAAGTGCAATAATATTAAGAGATAAGGCATACAAGAAATGGCAGAGATATAAGACTGATCACCTACACAGCATATGTACTACACACAGACGATCTAAATGACTTGATATATAGGGACAAGCGTACCTATTTTAGTAATAGGTTTACGAGGGCAATCGACAGCAGACAATGGAAAGATATTAAAAAATGTAAATGATAATGTAAATGTCCCTGTATCTCTGTGTAACCGCTATGTGAGTTCTAAGTCTTTTAACAATCGTCAAAATTGTTTCCATTTTATTCCTGTGTATCAATATGTTGTGCTGCAGTTCATACAAAAAATTAAATCAAATGCAAAATTTGTCAAATTGATATTACCATTTTTAATATGCCACAAAAGAAGTTTGTTTTTACTTCGGACACACTTGGGGGATCATGTAGTCAGTGACACTGATCATGTTCATGCCAATTGAACTATGCCTGTATCTTTGAGGAGACATGTTCCCCGACGCAATCAGGCGCTGTGCTGCCTTGCCTGCAGTCAGCCTAGCGTAGATGTCGAAGGGGTCGATTCCGAGTATAGTTTCGAGTGCTTTGGTTGGTGTTGACCTCAGCGCTCCTGTTATACAGAGCAGAGCCTGCCGCTGGGTTCGTTCCATTAGTTGTTATACGTCTATGTCTATGTTTATATGCTACAAAGCATCTTCTTGGATGCATAAAGTGCAGTGGGGGCCTTTTTCACCCGCTCTACTACATTGGGTCTCCATGCCAGCTTACTGTCCAGTACTGTGCCGAGGTATTTGACCTGTGCTTTAGGGGTTAGCCTTGTTTGATTGACTTTCGGGGGGACCCATGTTGGTACCTTGTATCTCTTGGTGAAGAGGATGAGGTCCGTTTTGTCCGCGTTGATACTGAGTCCTACTCCGTCTGCCCACTCACATATCTCCCTGAGTGTTCGTTCCATTATGGAGCTGAGAGTCGATGGACATACACCCGTAATAAGTACGCTTATGTCGTCTGCATAAGCTGTTATTTTTGGGGCTTTCCTTTCGAATCTCTTGATGAGGTTGTCGACCACCAGGTTCCATAGCAGGGGTGACAGGACTCCACCCTGGGGTGTGCCCCTGTGTGCACCTCTGACCATGGAGGCGGTGCCCCACTCTGATTGCACCCGTCTACAACCTAGAAGGTTCTTTATCCAGAGGTTGATTGACGGGGTGCTGGTAGCTTCTAGGCAGTCCATTATTGCTTCTGTAGCGACGTTATTGAATGCTCCGGATATGTCTACGAATACTCCAGGTGCATATTTCTTAGTGTTGAGGGCTTTCTCGGCGGTAGCTACTAGCGAGTGCAGTGCTGTTTCCACCGATTTTCCCTTGGTGTAGGCGTGTTGGTTGGTTGACATTAGTCCGCTTACTTTGGTTCTAATATGTAGATCCAGCAGCTTTTCTAATGTTTTCAGTAAGAAAGAGGTTAGGCTTATCGGTCTGTAATCCTTGGAACTCACATGGCTGCACTTTCCTGCTTTTGGGAGGAAGACAACTCTAGAGGTTCTCCATTGGATCGGGATATAGCCTGTTCTTAGGCATGCTGCGTATATCGCGAGAAGCCATGGGGTGATCACCTCTTTGGTCACTTGCAGCATGGCTGGGAATATTCCGTCCAGTCCAGGTGCCTTTATGCCCGTGAAGGAATCTATAGCCCATTGGATTTTCTTTGGGGTTATCAGATCTGTTGGGGGTGTTTGTTCCTCAGTTGCTAGGTCCTGATGCGTTTCGGCATCGGTGACCTCGGTGCATCCTGGGAAGTGGGCCTCCATTAGTGCCGTTAGGGCTTCTTTGCTGCCCTCCGACCACTGTCCGTTGTCTAGTTTGAGTTGGCTTTGTACTGTGGGTTGCTTTGACAGCAGCTTCCTCAGCCTAGCCGTTTTAGACACTTTCTCAATGCTGGAGCAGAAGTTTCTCCATGAGCTACGCCGTGCCTTACGTATCTCCTTCTTGTATTCCCTTAATAGGGTCTTGTATTCCTCATTGATGTTATCGTCGTTCGCTAGTTTAGCGAGCTTGAAAAATTCCATGAGGTTGTTTGTTTGCAGAGAGAGGGTCTTTCACTGAGCCCGGGCTCGCGAGTTTCGAGGTGACTGTCTTTCTAAACTTCTCCCAGTTTGTGTTCCGGAGGTTTCTATAGACTACCACTTTCGGAGTGTATTCAAATTCGCACTTGAATTGAATGTACCTGTGGTTTGAGAAGGAAGGTCTTTCGAGGACCTTCCATCCAGATATGTTGGTAGTCTTTCCCGTTGCGAGAGTTAGATCTAGCACGTTTGACGAGGTGGGACCCACGTAGGTGTATTCCTCCCCCACGTTTGCTACATCTATGTTATTTGTTAGTATAAAGTCTAGGAGGAACTCACCTCGGTCGTTGATATCAGGGCTCCCCCACACACTATGGTGGGCATTAGCGTCTGTGCCAACGATCAGTTGGTAATCTTTGGAGTCGGCTTCTTCCACCAGACTCCTTAGTTCTTCGGATGGTGCAGACCTGTCGTGTGCCATGTAGCAGGAGGCTACCAGAAGGCGCTTCTCCTCACTTTCCAGCATAACTACTGTCAGGTCGTCTGTGCTGTAATGAGACATAAGGTAAGCGTGGATTCCTTTCCGTACTAGTACGGCAGTTCTATTCCTGCTTACCGGTGTTGAGTAGAGTGTGTTGTAATTTGAGAGCTTTAGCCCGGCCACCGAATTGCCTGATGCAATCCAGGGCTCCTGGACCAAAGCTATGTCAGCGGGCCCTTGCTCCATGGCAGTGTGGAGCTCCGCTGATGCTGTCTTGCTCTTATGCAAGTTGAGCTGCAGCACACTCAGTTTCATGAGCAGCTGGCTCCCCTGCATACGACGGGTTGACTACTACGGTCAGGTCACCGTCCTCTTCTTCGAGCGTGTCGTCCAACGCCATGCCCTGGGCGGCCTCTACAATGGTATCCAGACCGAGGTCCTTCTCCACTTCGCCTGCCTGCAGGGTGTGTGCGTCCTTGTCGCTGGGCTGACGCTTTTTGAGGCGCAGGTACACGCTCCCCATACCCCACGCCATTTTCCCGTACTTGGGGTAAAGTTGATCCTCCGCTGCTTTGTTGATCTGGAGGATCACATGCTGGCCCCCCTCGTTGGGTAATGGGCTACCAGCATGCAATACCTTCCAGTCAGCGGTCGGTATCTCGCGGTTTTGTCGCTGAAGGAGCTTCAGCGCGCGGTCCCCTTGGATTGCGATGGGGAAGAGCACCTTCGCCTTTGGTATGGACGGGATTAGCTCCCTGTCCACCACCTCCAGCTTGGCCCCCTTCCCACATCGCTTCCAGTTGGCAGACCGTTTGCGTCAGCCACTTCAGCGTCGGGTCGTCCTTACATTTCAGGATTTTGACCCCATTCAGCCACCCAGCACCATCGAAGATGGGCATGGGAGCTGTTGGGTTCTCATCCATCCTTGTAAACAGGGATTCTACCAGCCGCGCGTGGACCATTTTCCACTGCGCCGCTGTTATCTTCCCATTCTCATC
Organism: Drosophila algonquin; assembly: GCA_035041765.1. NCBI lineage: Eukaryota > Metazoa > Arthropoda > Insecta > Diptera > Drosophilidae > Drosophila > Drosophila algonquin. The sequence continues at coordinate 64,974 of JAWNKY010001664.1, forward strand.
ACGTCTGTCGATGAGTGCTACAATCAGGTGTCTCTTGGACACATCGCTGATCTTCTCGCCGGACCCCTGCTTTGCCGGTTTAGGTGGAGGTTCCGCTCCCTTAGGTCCACGCTGCCGCTTGCTCGCCGGAATGACGGCACTGTCGGTCGAGCGCTGCCTTTTGGTAGCCAGCAACTCTTCCACCTTGTTGGCGTGCTGGCTCGTCGATGCCTTCATCTGTGGCACCTGCGCGTAGTACTTCCGGCCCTCCTCAACCTTCAGCTCGGCCCAAGCTAGCTTGGATTTCTCCTCCTGGGAAATATCCGCCTTGCCTTGGAGCCTGCCTACTATCTTGAGGGCCGCCTTGTATTGGGCTTTGGCCTTCATCCCCTCCCTCGAACGCTTCGACCCTTCCCTGCGCAGGGAGCTGGTACCTGGTTCAGGCGAGCGAAGAAGGCTGTCCTCTTCCGTTTTGCTGATGGACAGCACGCTCTCCAGGTCCGAGTCTGCCTCGACAACGGCACCTGCGCGGCTCATCCTACAGCGGGGGGTTGTGGCAGTAGTATTGCAACTGACGTGACCTGCTCCCGTCACGTCCGAGGTGTGGCCACTGGCGACACGCAGAGAGGATTGCTCCTCCCCGTGCCCGCCGGTGGTAGCAGCCACGCTTCCCACCGACGTTTGGGTTGACATCCCAACCCGTGCTTGACCTTTGTCCTCCTCCATGTTCGGGCCGAAGGTCCATACGGCTGATGTTTTTCGGGGGAACCACCCCCTAGCGTTTTAGGCCTACCCGCCAGGCACCTCTAGCCATGGCCCTGACCCCGCTCCCCCGACTCGAGGTCGAGAAGACGCTGGGCCATTGCCTTAGCTAGACACTGCATTGCCTCGGACGGAGCAAGCGACAATGCATTACCCTTATCCGGGATAATGCAGTGCCCATTGCCCAGCCGGCACCCTCGTGGAGGGTTCTCCTAGTACTGTTAAGCCTAGTACGAGCGATAGGTCAAAGAGGTAGCGCGCGAGTGATAACCTATAAGCGAAGAAGGCTAGATAGGCAGCTGCCGTGCATAAACATATGTAATTAACAATGATTTGGTACAGTGTGCACTGCAAATATTAAACAACATGGGTGTTTACGTTAGGCTCCACCACTTTCTATTAATTACCGTTTTGGCGACTAAATATCGGGCAGGGAAACCCAAAAATGTTGTTGTCTTCGATTTTTTGTCATAGCAAAGCATTATAGAGGAAGGGAGAATGGGATAGCGACCTAGTCGATTGATGGAGAAGCAAGCCAAAGAAGAAGAAACCGTTTTCCGCTATTTCGAAATAGATAAGTGCAATAGATAATTTGAAGTGAGTGTACAAGTGTTTTTTGATCTGACAATAAGCATTGTTGCGAGCTATGGTTTTTATTCTTTTTAAGAAATGCCACGAAATTAAAAAAAAAAAATATTCAATGCCATCAAAATGGTTTTAATTGACAAAAAATAAGAGCGTAGAGCTGCAGCTGTCTGCGTTATCGCTCAAGGTACTCTTCAGTTGGTAAATTAAGATAGCATTTTCCGACCTAAGAGGGTGCTACAGAGGAAAAAGTGTAAGTTGCACACGCACGTTGTATTTTTCAACCAAGGTTAATAATGTGTAATTTCTTCATTCATTCTTCATTTTGTTCTGGGCAATTCTAGAGAAAGAGTTTGAGTGCTACATAATTGCATGTGCTAAGATGAACTACAAACACACAATTTCACTGCTAAGATTGGTCTTAAGTTTCTGCTCTTTGGGCAGAACCAAAGATGGCAACCAAAAACTGGTACTATAGGTTTATGCATCATCATCCGAACTTGAAGCTTCGTAAACCACAGCCAACAAGTGCTGCACGATCAAAAGGATTTTGCAAGAGACCAGTCAATGATTTTTTTTTTAAATTTTCAAAAAGCAATTGCGTGGTTCCCAGCGATCACACTAGAGTGTGGAACGTGGACGAATCTGGTCTCCCCACCGTACCCATGAACGTTGTAAAAGTCGTTGCCAAAAAGAGCTCCGTTGTGGGCCAGATATCCTCAGCGGAAAGAGGAACCAATGTGACTATGTCGGTTACAATCAACTCGGCTGGAAACACCATTCCGCCGATGTTTCTCTTCTCATGAAAAAATATCTCAAATATTTTCCTTGATAAAGTACCGCCGGGTTTCATCGGTTACGCCAATGTTTCAGGCTGGATAGACACTGATCACTTCATCCTATACATGAAACATTATATCAAACATACGTCTGCCTCCAAGACCAATCCATTGCTATTGACGCTACAACCACATATAACACCTATCTATTAAATTTGTCGATTTGTGCATAGCCAATGGTATTGAGGTTGAAGCCCTTTCACCACATTGCAGACGGCAAATGCAGCCTTTATATGTTCTAGTCTTCTGGCCTTTTAAGTGTGCGTACACGCAGTAGTAAATTGAATGGTGAGTCACATACCGTGTGATCGAAATACACCTGGCCTTGCTGATAAGGTCGTGACTCCGCGGAATTTTAAGATCTGGTTTCGCAGACACAGTCAACTTTCTTGCGACAAACATTAACAGCGAATGTCTAATGGCCGAGGATCCGCCAACGGCAAATATGCTCCTCGTTCTTAATAATAGGCACGATTGCTCTAACGAGTAAAAGTCTACGTCAGAAGGCGCTGGAATATGCGGAATCAGATCAGGCTTCTCATCCGCCTCTACCTCCACATATTCTTTTTGTTCAACTTTGGTAGATATTGGCATGATTTGCTGCAGAAAATCCGAAGTCGAATCGTGGAAGAAATGAGATAAAGTAAATAGGGATTCTTTGTAGGGGGCAAATCACTAGATATTCACAAGCACGGAACAGTATTGCAGCAGTATTGTAGTTCAAGATGTATTTCACGAGTGTTCTCTTAGGGGTATTTATAACTATCGTAAGTAATTTAAGTAATGTATGTACATATATATGGATCGAAAAGAATCCGTGGGTATGTGGTTCGACTTTGACCGATCGTAACGAGCGTGGGAGCGAGAACTAAACAGCCCCGCTCACGCTAGTGTCCGCCCGAGCGCCGAGTGGATCTCCAGAGTGCCGTGTGTGAAAGCGCGCGAGAGCGTGTCGGGGATGAACAGGGATTAATAATTATAAATATAAAATTAAAAACTACATATTCACATATGAATAAGAATAAATAGATCAACTCACCCCCTTCACTAACTGGAAAATAGTCGATGACCCTAATGGTAGCGATCATTTCCCAATCCTAATATCCTTGTTCCCACAGTCACAAACAGCAAACTTCTCTCGGCCCTTTTTCAAAATAAAAGAAGCAGATTGGCCAGTATTCAAAAAATTAACTAATGATTTAAGTGAACTGATACCCAAAAGCACGAACATCAATAAAGAAGCCGCAATCATAAACAAAATAATTCTACAAGCGGCACACCACAGTATACCACAGACAACCCCGCATCGCTTCAGCAAAAACACTCCCTGGTGGAATAAGACCCTGACTAAACTTAGGGCAAATAAATATAAAACCTGGCAGAACTTCAAACGTTTCAACAGAACTGAAAATCTCCTCAATTATAAACGAGCTAACGCACTCTTCCGAAGAGAGCTAAAATTATCCAAAACTAAAGCCATGACAGACTTCACGTCCACAATCGACCCCAATACCCCCTCAGACAAAATCTGGGCAAGCATCCGACGTCTCTGCGGACTCAACCCAACTAAAACCATTCATTGTATCACAGATACAACCAACAACTTACACACGACAGAAACAACCCACATAGCTCATCTTTTTGCTCAATACTGGTCAGACCACTCCAAAGACCAAAACTTTAACTAAAACTTCACTGCCAACAAATACTCAGACTCAACAACTACCGTTATACCCTGTCCGACAGCACAAACAATAGAATCAGACATTACACAAATAGAACTACTATCTGCATTGCACTCCCTTAAAGGAACAACTCCTGGTCTTAACCGAATATCGTACCCTATGATCAAAAACACCTTCGACGTACTTAAAACAAGAATCACTAACCTATTCAATATTATTTTCAACAACTTCATCCCGCAATCCTACAAAACCAACCTAGTCATCCCCATACTAAAGCCCAACTTAAATAAAACAATAATAGCCAACTATAGACCAATCTCACTAAACTGCTGCCTATCCAAAACATTAGAAAAAATAATAGCCAAACGCCTACGATGGTTCGTAACACAGAATAACCTTATCCATCCCAACCAATCTGGATTTAAGCACGGCAAATCGGTTGCAGACGGTCTGCTCCTAGCAGACCACCTGATTGGCGACCACCAGGTCGCTGAGATCCAAAAAGCCCACATCTGTCATTGCCCTTGACTTCTCAAAGGCATTCGACAGAGTCGGGGTGCACACAATAATTGACCAGCTAAACACCTGGAAAGTTGGACCAAAAATTACAGACTTCATTAAAAACTTTATGTCTAACAGGCAAATAAGAACAAAAATTAAAAATATAATTAGCCGCCCGTACCCACTCTACAATGGTATCCCCCAAGGATAACCAATATCGGTCATTCTTTTCTTAATTGCCTACAACAAACTCTCAAACATCATCAGCCTGCAAAAATAAATACAATTCAGCGCTTACGCCGACGATTTTTTCCTAATTATTCCCCTCAATAAACAAAAAAACCAAACATACAACCTAGACAACCTCTTCTCTAACATTCATGAATGGTGTTCATATTCAGGAGCATCACTTTCCCTACAAAAATGCCAACACCTCCACATTTGCCGAAAGCAGAACTGCACCTGCAACATATCGTGCAACAATAGCCCGATCCCCTCAGTCACTAGCCTAAAAATCTTAGGACTAACAATAAACAATAAATACAGATGGGACTCACACATAAAACAAATTCAACCAGCCTTAAATAACAAACTTAACGTCATTAAATGCCTATCAAGCCCGAAACTAAATTGTAACACACACAAACTTTTAAATATAACTAAAGCAATCCTAATATCAAAAATAGATTATGCACTTTTTATCTACGGCCTCGCCCCTAAATCAACGATTTAACAATCCGCACATCCCTTGGAGCACTACGCTCAACCCCTATACCCAATTTGCTCTTCGAATCAAACATACCCACAATAGAACAAAAAAAAGACCTTATCACAACCAAAACCTACAAAACAGTACTAAACAGTTCAAACTCACCTCTTCACAAATACATTAAAGAAAACGGAAACAAAAAATAATTAAATTAACGTCAACACTGGAAAAAGTCATTATCTCATGCAAAGAACACAACATTCCCTACCTCCCACCTCGAAACAAAAAAATCACCCCCCAATAGCAATTTCCAACATTCCTTATCAACACTACGCTACAAAAATTCAGCAAATCCAACACACCACCAAGCACATACAGACAACAATTTCTTGAAGTCAAAGACAAATACCACAATCACAAATTCATATACACAGACGGATTCTTACAAAACAGCACAGCAACTTTTGCCATTACCACCGTAAACGAAATCCTTAAAAAATGCATTCTACCCCACTACTCATCCATCCTATCAGCCGAAACCATAGCCATTCTTGATGCAATAAAATTAGTTCATAAAAGAAAAGGAAAATACATCATTTGCTCCGACTCCCTCTCATCGATTAAATCCATCTCCAACATCAACAACAATAATTTATATCCTATTACCATTAGAACCCTCCTCACCAAAACCGCCCCTAAAATAAAACTCCTTTGGATACCTAGCCACTGTGGTATTGAAGGTAACGAGCTAGCCGACATTACAGCCAAATCCACATATCATATGCCCCTACATTACACTCTCAATCTTAACACAACAGACATAAACAAATTCCTTGCCAATGAACTAGCAGAAAAAATCAAACGAAACATAGATCTCTCCAACAGATGGTACCAACAACTAAATCCAAACCTAACATACACAAACCTGTACCTAAAAAATATGATTCAAAAAAGGATCACACGTAGTGACCAAATTAATATAATTAGGCTCAGACTAGGACACACACGACTTACACAACAACACTACTATACAACCCTGGCAACATCCCACCCTGCCCTAACTGCCATACAAAAGACGACCTTAATATTAAACATATCCTCACTAACTGCACCACAACTTCCCACCTTAAAAACCAAATCTTCCAAAACACATGCCCCATATCCATTCTCGAAAACCCAACCATAGAAAACATCTCCAAAATCATTGAATTCCTAAAAAAAAACTAACATATATCACCTTCTTTAATCCCAATTAAACTAAACGAAATTTATATGTAAATATGTAAATATACAAACCCTAGCTCTTAAATACCTCTAACAAGCCGAAAGCCTTTGCAGCCAGCGCTTTAGATACTAAGTTAGTGTTAATTTAAATTATAGCTAACTATTATAAATAAAATAAATATATAAAGAAATAAATATGGACGGACTGAGTAAACTACTCAACATAGTTCAACTTTTTATTACTGCTGTGGTCCAAAAAAACTTTTTCTGATAGATTCAAGAAATTTTTCATATTTTTTTTAGATGTCGCGCTACTATTTTTCAAATAACTTAAGTTTCTTATAACTGGTTGTATTGAACTTCGCAGTTTTGAAAACCTGACAAATGCACCCTTAAATCTGACCCAGACACTTTGCATCTTTAGCTTAACGCCTGGAAGATATTGAGCTTTCAAATTTCATAATTTTTTCCTGAAATTTTGATTTTGAACTCTTAGGAAATGTAAAAAAAAAATATTTCTGGGTCTGGTTTCTTGGTTTTAGATAGACACATTATTTAGGCGTCATTTAAGCTATCGCTTGTAAGATAAACGGCCAAGTTGCAGCCGTTTGACCAAACCGGTTAGCCAGTTATCAGAAACTTAGGTTGTGTGAAAAATAGAAGCACTACCTCTTAAAATTGAATGCCAGATTTTTAAAATATTCGTTAAAAACCTGTAAGTCTCCAAAGTTTAAGAGCTGCGTGAAATAAAAATTAGTTAGTTCGTTGTTGTTCGGCAAGCTTTGTCTCCTGTGACTTCAAGATGCTGTTCAAAACTTAGTCTGTGGTCCAGGAGTACGCCCAGTCTCGACCTTTTTTCTGTGGCTAATCAGGACCGTTTCAGTTTTATGCGCTGCCAGGATGAGGCCACTTTCCTGTAGCCAACAAATTACTCGCCTGTTTCATTTGTGTTCTGCCTACGATGCTGCAGCCGGCTGTTGTTTCCAATCGCAGGTTGCAATCGTACATAACTTTCCAAAGTTGCGGTCCGAGTACAGAGGCCTGTGGGACTCCAATGTCCTGTTATGTGCTTTGTTTTTTTTCCCGCCGAAGAATCGTGTATTAGCACTCTGTTTTTAAAATTACGCTCCCCAGGCTCACCAGGTGCCTTGACTGGAGAGGGCGGCAGCCATCTAGCAATCTCTTTCCTATGGAAGCCTCGAGTGCTTTGCTTACGACCACTTTTATGGCGTCGATGGTGCTTCTCCGCTTCCTGAATCCGAATTTGAGGTTGGATAAGCCTTGGTGGCTAGCGATCTCTGTTTTCAGCCTGCTAGCTATTTTTTTTTCGAAGAGTTTCGCCGCGGTCTATACCCTGAGGGATCTTCAGGGTCCTTACCTGTTTTCGGACGGAGCACGAGCCTCTGCAACTTCCAGCGCGAGGGGCTCTCTGTTACCGGCGCCTTGCTGCTTGGTTTCACTTCTAGCCGCTTTCCTCCTATACTCTTCTTTGTCATGACCGTTTCCATTGCTTTCGCTAGCATGTTGGCCCGTCGTTCAGAATCTACATAGATTTCTTCGGTTTAGCTCAAACATTAGTAGCAGGCACTGTGTGTCAGTTTTTTCAATGTTCCAGGATGTACGCCACGAAATTTGTATCCGTCTGATGGTGGTTTCGTCTATGCGGCACGTAATTACCCGGTGGTCATTGTGCGTGTATGCATTGGACACCTGCCAACTGGCACACCGAGCTAACTGTGGACTGGCGAATGTGACATCGATTACCGATCCTCGGTCACCCTTGGAGTAGGTGTGGGCTTTTCCAGTGTTAAGGAGTCCCACCCTCAGGGCGGCGAACTCCTCTAATTGTACGCTCGGGGCAACGTAGCAACTATAGAAGTATATGCCAGTGATCTTGGCCCAGGTGTATCCCACTGACGTGCGACAGCAGCTTAGGCCTAGGGGCGGTCTTCCACAGCTCCAAATCGCTACTCCATAATTTGAGTTTGTATTTTGGACCCATGACTAGTAAGGCTTCGCTAGGTATGGCTCGCTTATGATAGCGACGTCCACATCCTCTTCTCTTACTGTTTGCATGTGCAGATCCTGTGCTGCTCAGCAGTGATTTAAATTAAGCTTAGTTTTGCCCATGAGTGTGGGCTTTAGTAACTGTTCGGCTAAGCGCCTGCCCATGGCAGCACAGAGATAAGCATAGCTTACTCTCTTTACATTACTCTCAATGCATCGCTGCTGCTGCTGCCCTACGCCCTACGCTCTCAATCGCTACATCGCCCTTTCCCTAAATTCGTCGCCCGACAAGAGCTGTGAGGGAGGCTCATCAGCAGAGCAGAACTCACTTAAAATTTGATCGACTTCGTGAGCAAACGTCGTATCGCTAATTTTCGTTTCGTTGTTATTGTTGCATCTCTCGCTAAGAAAACCAATCGAACATACACATATACACAATATTCATATATAACATTGAAACCAAACCCATTTGTGTTTAATTAAATTTTGTAAAAATACGCTGCTGCGTATGCGGGCTTCTGCTTGCCGCCATTCGAATTGTGCTGAGTGGTCTTGCATCTCGCTGCGATGTGTCCTAACTCTAGGCACTTGAGGCACCTCATTGGCTGGCTCTTCAGCTGGGTTCGACAGATTGACCAGCCAATTCTTAGTTTCCACTTATGGATCAGCTACTCCTCAAGTTCTCTGGGGAGAAGGATATTTGCCGTCTGTGTTCCTCGGTATGCTTTCCGAAGCTTAGGAAATAGCTATTAGCTATAATAATTATCCGATCTGATCCAGATTCAACACTCTGATAGAAATGGTCATTCTCTATGATTCTGCGTATCTTTAAAATTGTGTACGCCACAGACTTTCGTTCTTTGTGCGGGCGGAAAGGGGCGGGGCGAAATTTTGAAATACATTTGGAGTAGTGTGATCACACAGGAGCCTGGATACAAAACTTGGTTGCTCTAGCTTAAATGGTCTCTGAGATATAGGCGCAAATGAAGACGGACGGACGGACGGACGGACAGACGGACAGACGGACGGACAGACAGACATGGCTATATCGACTCGGCTATTGATGCTGATCAAGAATATTTATACTTTATGGGGTCGGAAACGCTTCCTTCTGTGCGTTACACACAACCGTTATCCCCACAAATCTAATATACCCCTATACTCTTCGAGTACCGGGTATAATGAGATCAAGATCAGAGTTGTAACAATCATCATACAAACTGGCAAAGTCTATGTTATTGAATGTTTGAGAAAGCAGGTACAGAAATGTAATCATAAAATAATACTAGTTCCCTCTTATTACCGAAAAACAAGTCAATTAAGGTATAAGTCGTTTTTGAGAAGTGTGTCGGTACTGATGTTTTCACCGGTACTAAGCCGAGAGATTCCATACCATCCGCTAATTGTCTTTCAGTGAATAGGCTACTATTCATGTCACCTGTCAAAATAATTTCAGTATAATTAAGTGTTAAGTTAGCTATTCAGTCAATTATGTCTGAGCAGTCTATGTTTTTATGCGACCTGTAAATGTAGCCGATAAGCATTTTTGTATCACAAATTGGATTAATTATTTCTAATTAATTATTTTCTTCTGTTAGGCTATCGTTGGGATGCTTAAGAATAAATTTATCCCTTACTCGTTTGCTCAGGTAAATTGCTACACCCCCAGCATGACTACGACAATCAGAACGAAACACATCATGACCATCACAAGTAATTAACATGTTACTAAGTTCAGGTACAAACCCAGTTTCGGACACACATACATCTACTTGGGAATTAATAAACAGATAACGAAACTTTTCTGTCTTATTTACTCTGAGAAAAATCTTGAGCCCAATTTACTGCTTGCTTAGAACCCTAATTATTGCATGGCTATGGAGTTTAGGCTAGAGGCTATCAATATTAAAATTAGTTTTTTCACACCAAATGCATAGAAAGTTATGTAAAGATCACACTGAATATTACAGGAAAAGACGAATCGAAAATAATACTTACAATTAAATATAATATCGAAGGGAGGAGGAGGAGGAGAGGCGAAGTAAATTGAGAGATAAAAAGCTCACGCCCAATACCACTTGTTTCACTCTAGCTCTTCCACAAATCTTGAAGCTTTTGTAAACTGTCGTCGCAGATAACTTCTTCCGTTTCACTCCGTCTAACGTGAACGAGCGTTCTTCTGTCTCTTCATCTGCATAGCTTGCTTAAAGATAATATAACTATCTTTTGAAAGCTGCTCGTTTAGGTAACCGGGAGTATTCGCACGCTTTATTTGTTCGCCGGTACTGGGCAGCAGCTCGTTGAAAGTTTATTTTGTCTCGGTGACAATCAAATTTGAGAAGGATGACAGGGTCGACAACCGAATTTGCATTTCTCGGCTGTCGGACCCTGAAAATATCCTTTAGTCGCGGTGCTGGGGTTACCCCTACCGAGAATGCTAGCGAGTTAAACGCCGACCGCAACTGCTCGCCATCAACAAATGGGACTCCATGTAGTCGCATGTCATTGGCGGCACTGGCATTGGCTCGCTCGGCTAGCTTTGCCGTAAGCGTCGCCACTTGAGTCTGCAGCTCAGACGACTCCTACGCCACTAATTTCAGCCTCAGGACTCGCTGCTGTAAATGATCCAGCCCTCCACGCATCCCATTGAGTTTCTCGTGCAATAGGGCCAGTACTCGCTCCTCGGACTCACTCATCTTTTTCTCTATCCGATCCGCTTACTCATCAAACCGCTGATTAATCAGCCGGATAAGAGAAACTGGGTCACTGCCCTTATTAGTTTTTAATTCTCCAGAGGAATTTTCGCGCGTACATTTTGGTGGAGGTGCCATAGTTTGTTTTTATCTGTAGTGTAGTTGAGTGATTTATTTATATGTGTGTGTTGGTGTTTTGGTATTTAGCGCTCTGTAACTTTTGTGTTTAAGTCCTCAGTTGAGAAGAGCAATGAGAAACAAAGCAAAAGAGGCAACATTTCAGTTGTTTTGCTTTGTTACGACTGCCACCTTGCAACTATGAAAGTACACTTTTTAATAATTGTGCTCTGTATTCATTTTGCATTAATACAATACAACATTTTTGAACTTTTCTGTGTGGATTCGTTCGCAGTTTGTTTCGATTTATTTAATTAGGTCGCGGAGCGTCAAAAGTGCGCGACTTGCCAGATCTTCTTCTTCTCTCTTTTGTTTAACGATTGTATGTATTGTTTTGTACCTTTTTCTCAGCCATAATTTTAACGCGGAAAAATTTAAATTTTCAGCTGCTTATTTTTGTTGTAATTAGTGGGGATAACTCAACGATGGGCAGATCAGGGTTGCAATATTCGGAAAATCAGACAAACTCAACTAATAGCTTTATCACACTGCACACCGTTTACCTTCTATTTCCTAGACAGTGCGTAAGATTTTGCCGTTCCAAAAATGTCCCAGTTAGTTCCACCGTCTATTTTGAATGTTCCTAAGCCGCACGTTTCTATGCGATATTTAGCCGATGGTTTTTAAATGCGACTCTGGAAAATTGGCATTCTCAACGAAAAAATGGAATTTACTGCGAATATGTAAACAATGACTGACAAAAATAACTGATATTCTCCAGAAAATGGCAAGGACCCAGGTGGTTTTTCAATAGCATTTGTAAAATTTTCATTTAGAGATGCTCTGATTGCTTGGCGAGAAGAATGCAAATAAATAAAATCAATCAAATGTAATTTTAAAATTTTATATATGTTTTGCAATGGCAGACCTGAATATATCTGCAGATAAATTCAGATTCCGCTGCTCATGTTGCTCCCTTTAGAATCCAAAATCCAATTCTCATTAATGGAGCTGTTGTGTTTTTCCTTAATATTGGCGATGCTTCGATCTGTTGTGCAAGGCTCGAACTAAGATATATTGTCGAATCGTTGTAATTTTCTGGAGATCCGATGTTCACATACGCAAATCTGTACCTGAAGTAAATTGAAATGGAATAAATTTGGAAGGCTATGCTGGTAGAAGCTCCCAACTATAGTTTATTGCCCTATTGTGATTATTAAGCATATTGTGCAGTATGCAACAGCACATTATTATTCCGCTGTTATCGCTATCTTTATCCTTTTCGTCCAACAACATTAGTTGTTGCAAGAAAATATTTTGCTGTTGAACCATAGTTAAAACAATTGCAAAATCTTCCATATCCATTTTTTTCCAAACAAAAATAAAAAAATCTTCCGCTCAAAAACTCAGTTTGTGTTATTGTCATCAGCTGTTAGATGGTAAACGGTAGACGGTGCCAGTGTGAATCGGAGTTTCACCGTCTGTCAAAAATCCCAACGTTCCCCCTTGACGGACTCAGTGTGCAGAGGGTATTAGCGCCTGTTCTAAGATATTGAGTGTTAATCGGCTATTACACTTTATCGACTATATGTCATTCTCATATGAAATTTATACATACAATCATATGTACAGTTGCTCCATCGAATAATCGGTCACTAGTTTCCTCAGTACAAATGTGCTCAAATATGATAAAGAAATTAACTGGAATTATTGTTTTTTCACTTTTATTATAACTTCATATTATTTATCTAAAACACAGAAAACTGATCATTTCTACTTTCTGTTGTGCTAGGCTCGAATATTGATATATTGTCGAATAGCTGCAACTTTTTGGAGAACCGGCGTTCACATACGCAAATCTATATCTGAAGTAAATTGAAATGGAATAAATTTGGAAGACATGACGAAGACAAAAAGTTCCGTACCGCTTTTAAAACAGATAAAACATAGGCTTGTACATGACATTTTACTTGGATTTTAATTTAATTACATCCATTTCATTGAAATACTTTAGCAATGCAAAAACTGCTTCCTCATCGAATTCATGTATTTGTCCATTGCCAGCATCAATCATTGCTGTTGAACCACAGTCGAAAAAATTAATACATTTTCCATTTTTTTTTTAATTTTGACAAAATTAAAAGCGCAAATTTTTTGTTTATTCTTGTCAACTGGGTTTGGTTTTCCATGGATAGTGGAAGGAGGCCTGTGGGAATCGAGGCTTAACATCTGTCAAAAAATTCCATCGTTCCCCGTAAATGTGCTGTGTGGGAAAAGGCTATAATAAGCTTTTTACATTGGGCACGTTTCCGTCGTGCGATGTGAGAACTGCTGATGACAGCAACACAAATTTTATAAAAGGCCTGTATCCAGCACCGCGAAAAATTACTGACGGGAATCTGCTCTTTATTTCGGTTGTGTGGAGTTCAACTAATGTAGTGTGACCAAGAAAAGTGATTTGCCACTCTCATTAATTAGTTTTGTTTTGTAAACAGCGCAAATTTTGAAAATTAAACTAAAATTAAAAATAGGAAGAAAAGTAATTCTGACGATGAAGTGATTGTGTTGGTAGCAGCACATATTGTTGTAAGAAGAAGTACAGCACAGTCGGAGGCACCAAAATGTCAAAATTATCAAAATGATAATTTTCTGTGATCCGCCAAACACATGGTCTTGCCTCAACTGATTTTATTAAAGCAATCTTCTTCTCAATTTAAATATTTGCATATCTCTTTTTGCGTTTGCGCACGGATTTTGCCTCCACCTCTCATTTGTACTTCAGTTATAATAGGCACATATATTTTCGTGGTCTGCTGTTCGCGCAGTCCACAATCGTGTCGATAGACACACTATCGATAAGAATTCGTGGATTTCGTTTACGTTGCTGAATACTGAGGCCAGGAAAACACAAACGAAAAATTCCTGGCCCAGATTTTTTTATATGGAGTTTGACAGTAGGTTTTAGTTTCCGCGGTGCTGGATACCTAGCTAAAGCAATTAATTAAGTCTAACAAGAAAAAAATTAAAGACTTGATTCTTTTATGAATGAAGACAATGTTTTGAAATGTATGGAAGCGGTGGGGTTTGTTGCATAAAAGTAAAGGGAAAAAGTTTTCGAACAGGGTGGCAAGGTTAAAATGTGAGGGGTAGGTCTAAAAAATAATGGCGTCCCCATGTCGGATGATCCTGCAGTAGAAGAACTGTTAATGTAGGGCTGACGCGCGCTGCCGATGCTCGGCCTGATCGGACACGGCAAACAGGCTATCGCGGAGAAAATTAACTTTATTATAGACCATTTTCACTCAATAACACGTATTGAGCTACACTCGGGAAGACAGTCTGTTTTTCTCTCCTCTCTCCGACTCAAGATGATTGACAAAGTCACCTAGATCTGCAACAGATTCTGTAGAATGGTGCGCGTGCGTAAATTGGTCCCCTTTTCTTAAGGCCCAATTAAATTACTCAACAAAATTCAACTTTTTTTCCGCTGTCGCCCAAAATGACTCTGATAGATTTGGAGATTTAAAATGTTTTAATGAATTATGGTTTTTTTCTAGGTTTAGTTTTTTTTTAAAGAATTTTTTAAAAATTTGTTATTGTTTTTCAGAGGTAGTGCTTCTATTTTTCACATAACCTAAGTTTCCTACAACTGGTTGTATTGAACTTTTCAGTTTTGAAAAGCTGACAAATGCAGCTATAAATCCGACCCAGACACTTTTAAGCTACAGCACACTACAAGAAATGAAGCAAATTAGGGTAGCTGCTAGTGAGCAACTACAGTAAAAGATAGAAGAAGTAGACAGTAAAAGAACAAGAGTAAGAAAAAGATGACCCAGAACACCCAGGGCCAAGAGCGGAAACGGCAGGCAAACCAGGCAAAGACTACGCAGAGCTACGCAGGGTGGTAAAATCAGAAAAGACTATCCTGAATTTTAAAAAATCAGTGTCCGCAATACGACGGACCGCGGCAGGGGAAGGGAAAGAAGGGAAAGTTTGGCGACGACGCTAACGCGAAGCTGCTCAAAGCAATGCAAGTGAAAGTGGGCAAAATAGCCGAGATCAAGTCCATCTCCAAAAAGTTGTTGATAGAGGTCAGGGATCTGTTGAAATGGAAAATGCCTGAAGAAGTCCTCGAAGCCATCTTCACCAAAACGGACGGAGATCTGCCGATCGAATTTCCTAAGCTTCGGAAAGCATACCGAGGAACACAGACGGCAAATATCCTTCTCCCCAGAGAACTTGAGGAGTAGCTGATCCATGAGTGGAAACTAAGAATTGGCTGGTCAATCTGTCGAACCCAGCTGAAGAGCCAGCCAAGGAGGTGCCTCAAGTGCCTAGAGTTAGGACACATCGCAGCGAGATGCAAGATCACTCAGCACAATTCGAATGGCGGCAAGCAGAAGCCCGCATACG
>JAWNKY010001674.1:0-32012 GCA_035041765.1 Drosophila algonquin
GGGCGGGATTTGGGCTGCGTTCTTACCTGGGATAAGATAAACATACAATACAATTGTCTTCGAATCCCTGCAGGCGCTCTGTGTTATCAACCATAGCGTGGTTCTATGATACTCTAGGTCTTGCTGGTTCTGTAATTACGAAGTCAAAAACCTTTCTGCAGCGTTTGTGCAAAGAGCAGATTGCCTGGGATGAAAGCCTTCCAGCCTCACTGAGTACCGAGTTGCAGAAAATATGCAGCAGTTTTGGCCAGATTCGTCGACTTGAATTTCCTCGGCTTGTCCTCCATGCATATATGTCGTGTCAAAAAGTCTGCCTTCCAGGAGACTTTTAGTTTGTGCCAAATCTTGTATTGCTCCTTTGAAGACACTTAAGGTTCCAAAGTTGGAGCTTTGTTGAGCGGAGTTTCTGGCTAGGATCATGTCTGAAATAGCTGCAATGAATGTCTTCATGGGAAGGTGTTACTGTTGTTGTGATTCTCATAGCTTTCAACTCAGCCGACATTTTCTCTCTAGGGGCTCTTCCGACTGAACTGAACAAGTCGCCTCTTTGGGATCATGGACCTCCATTTTTTTGTGGCCCCTCAGATGACTGCCCACCCACGGTATTACCAGATAAGCCAGCCCTTGAGCTTGCCCGGGCTGCTCTTCTGGTTAAATCTCCCTACATTGACATTGTAGCTCACTCGAAGTATGCGAATTCTTTTGTTTCCTGCAATGCGTTTTCGGATACATTCACAAGATTTGCAATCGCATTCGGCGTCCCGAACTGATTGTCTCGGACATTGAGCATGGAACCCAGTTGTTGCTGCGACTAGTCCAGCGCACTCAGCTATGGGAGGACACGAAGTCGCTGCGGTCCAGGGGATCAGGTTCCCCATCTAGCTTGGCAGCAGTTTGGTCTGCTCAGGGTTGATGGTCGACTGAAGAACTCTTCATTGGATTTTGATGGCCGTCATCCAATTATCTTGCCCTTATCCCAGCAGCCCTCCAATAACTCTTTCCATAATCTCTCACTTTCATGAGCGGAATCTCCACGCTGGATCTCGAGCTTTGCTTGGACTTATTCGATCCCAATATTGGCCCATTGGGGGGAGGAAAACGGTAAATAAAGCAGTGAGCAAGTGCGTAAGATGCTTTCGAATGAAGCCTAGAGTATTGAAGCATATTATGGCGGATCTTCCAGAGGAGAAGCTCGACGGTTTTCATGCCTATGAGATCACAGACGTAGACTTTTGTGGGCCATTTTTTACAAAGCGGAGGCACGCAATAAGGCTCCAATCAAGTGCTACGTCTGTGTCTTCATTTATTTCGCAACGAAGATTGTTCATCTGGAGCTGATTAAGAATTTTTCTACATTTGCTTTTCTTCACGGACTAAAGCGCTAAATATGCACCCAACGGAAACCGCGACAAATTTGGTCGGATAACAACAAATTTTGTCGGCACTAGGAATGAGCTGGTGGAATAAAAACGCCTGTTCCTCAGCTATGAACATCACAAGGCTGGATTTTTGCTTGGTTGTGTCTATGGACTGCAATAGGCAACTCGGTTCTTCGATTTGACGAGCTTCGGACGTTGTTATGCCACATCACGACAGTAATTAATTAAAGAGCTTTAGTTTCAATTTCAGAGAGCCCTGCCGATCTTGATGTTCTAACTACAGCGCATTTCTTGAATGGTGGCCGTATTGCTTCGTCGCTGAGCCTGACGTCACCCAGCTGAAATTTGATCGCCTGGACGGCTGCCAGCGCGTTTCATACCTGCAGCAGCTCTTCTGGTCCCGTTGGAAGGAAGAGTATATCACTTCGCTGCAGCAACGCTCAAAATGTCGCACTGCGAAGTCCAGTTTAGCAGTCGCAGATTTGGTTCTTGTTAAGGATGTGAATCTTCCTCCCATGAAGTGGCCACTGGCGAGTGTGGTTGAGCTTCTAACAGGAAGAAATGGCGTTTCTCGAGTCGCCGTGCTGAAGACCTCATCTGGATTTACAAAACGAGCCGGTAACAAGTGATGTCTGCTGCCCCTTAAAGATGCTGTTAAAGGACACGCTTTCAAGAGGGGGAGTATGTCGGGTCAAGCAGCATAAACCATCGTAAATTATAGAAAGTGGTGCGGTCTAAAGTAAATGCTCATCTCGATGTTAATTATTTGCAATGCCCACTGTTTAAAATCGTTTGTTACCGTATATGCTTACGCACGGCCTTCTTTCGTTTACTTGTGTACTGTCATTCTTCGTATACTACTTAGCACTAGCCCGAACTGCTCTAACTCTCTCCTAATCGCACTCTCTCCCGCTCATTAAGCGTTGCCTCATAGCTTAACAGATGTAATATCCCGAAAGCTACCAGACTATAAATTACTCTCGTTTCGTTTGTTACCGTATATGCTTACGCACGGCCTTCTTTCGTTTACTTGTGCACTATCATTCTTCGTAGACTTCTTAGCGCTAGCCCGAACTGCTCTAACTCTCTCCTAATCGCACTCTCTCCCGCTCATTAAGCGTTGCCTCATAGCTTAACAGATGTAATATCCCGAAAGCTACCAGACTATAAATTACTCTCGCTAGGAAAGATATCACTACCATATCAAACCTAAAAAGGTCCGCTCAGGAAGAGCTCAAGAGTTATATGAATATAAGGTCAGGCACTGACCTATCAAAACCAGAACAACCATGCTAGTAGCAGTAGACCTAACCAACCAACTAAGAGAGCAAGGGAAAGTCAAAGTGAGCAAATGAAAATGGATGTAAATTTCCATCAAATAGCCTCGGATAAAACCGAGGAGGATCCTATATAAAAATAACCCTAAATATTAAAATACACAGAGGTATAGTTGATCATGACGACATTAAGACATGAAGACAAATTTCACGAAAACCAAAATAAATAACGAAAACCTTAAGGTGCACTTGATCAGTGGACCAGTTAAATTAACAAAAAAGTATAATCAGTCACCCCAATAAAGTCAACCCAACTGAGCAGAAGTTTAACCTTTTCAACTTTTCCAACAACTATGATTTATTGCTATGTAGTGAATATCTGATGTCTAACCAGGCAGTGATCACTTACAGAGACTATGATTTATTGCTATGTAGTGAATATCTGATGTCTAACCAGGCAGTGATCACTTACAGAGACTATACTGTAAAGTTAAGAGAAAGAATATTCAATTATTACGAGTGGAGAAGCTATTGATGCTATCGAGACCGCAACCCAGATGCAACGAACTGTCATTAAAAGACGATAAGATCATATCAGAGTGCCTTCACCCATCCTTAAACATTTATCAAAACTTCAACTTCCGTGCTAGATAATGAACTACGGGAAAGTAATGAGCTAAGGTTATATCATTTAAATAGTGAAAAGTAGGAAAAACTTAGAAAAGTCTTGTTCGAGTATATTGACTTGCAGTATAGAGAAGTGGATAATTTGACTTTCACAAATTCCCATCTTCTAGGATGGATGAGATATTAGACAAAGTAAGACAATATTTCACAACGATTGATTTGGCAACAGGTTTCCATCAAATCCCAATG
This sequence comes from Drosophila algonquin, assembly GCA_035041765.1. Lineage (NCBI taxonomy): Eukaryota > Metazoa > Arthropoda > Insecta > Diptera > Drosophilidae > Drosophila > Drosophila algonquin. The sequence goes on from JAWNKY010001674.1 coordinate 3,533, forward strand.
GATTCAAATTCAATCACGAAAACAGCTTTTTCAACATGGATGGATGATGGATTGGAGTGTTTTCATCGTTCTGCCGTTGCCGCCGACGCTGTCGACGCAGCCGTCTTCACTTCTTTGGATAGGCTTCGTCTGGGACTGGGAAAGCGGGTCAATGACAGATAGGTTCCGCGGCCTCTCGAAACGTTGACGTTACAGCCTGGAGGAACGAGTAGGTCGACCGCCATATGGTGGTTCCGGGTAACACGTTGTCCCCAAAGCGGGACCGACTAATGGCAGGTCTCCGTCTTGACTAAGAGTCGCCGGGTTAAACGTTCTTCATCGTCACTTTCCCCGTCGTCGTAGTATGCGTTATAGGGCCCTGGGACGAAACATTCCAGACTCCTTTGGTCGATCATTGGTTTGAACGACGGAGGTTCGGGGCTTGGGAAGTGGTATGATGTCTTTCGCTGGAATAGTGGTGGTGACCACTGGTTTACGCGTTGAAATCCAGAAGGTGGTCGGGAAAACAACGACGTGGTATCCCGGGGGTTTTCGGATTCCTCTGCATCCGAGAGCCCTTTGTCAGATCACACATTTTTTTCGTAAGTATCTTTGAAGTCCGATGGATCTTTGTGGGCATCCCGTCCTACGTCGGCGAAGTTTGACTGAGATGGTCCACAGTTTGGTTCTGGGACAGCTAACCAAGCTCATTTCCTCATTTGGAGGACACTTGTCCCCGTTGTTGGTCTGCGGTGGAGCTTCGGCTTCCTAGTCCGGATTCTCCCCAGACTCTGGTCCTTTCCGAGTCAGTGGTGTCGTCGAGATAGATTATCTCGGGCGTCTCTGATGAAGCGGCGGCTTCCTGGGTACTCATGCTGAATTGGCTTAAAACTAAACGAAGTGCGTACAATTAAAAATAGATCTTAACTCTACTATGATGGCGTGGTGCGAAACTTACAGTTTGTTTGCCTGTAATATTTGTATCTTATTGTTCCTTGCTGAGCGTAAGTGGCTGTCCTTGGAGATGCAATTTTGGCTTGGCTGCCTTATGTCGGCGCAACTTCCAAAAATCTAATGCTAGCAAATGTACATATCTATATTGTTACGTGAACTTATGCATAATAAGTTGATGAAGAAAAAAAGATGTATTTAATTTTATTTATTTTAAATTTATTTTTTTGTCTTGTTCTGTTTTTCGAGTCCAGTTTTCTCATTTGTCATCTGATCAGCACACCCTTGGACGAGGTAGGGGTAGAGTAGGGGTAGCTACGTATGGGGGGCGACGGTGGCATACAGGGTGACATCTGGTCACTGTCGATACCTCGGCCGGATTGGCGTTGGTATGAAGATTGGGTGACATGGCCTATACGTCTTGGAACGCATTTTGTTCGCCTTGGATTGTCGATCTAATTAAGATTTTTCAGACTTAGTGCTCGTAAAAACGGTAGACTATGTTATTCTTTGTGTTATGTTGACTTGCGTCATTGCGGACACCACTGCCTATATATATAGGATTCTTTCCAGACGGTGGCAAAGTCAACAGTCTCGAGAGACAAGTTGAAAAGTTTTAAGAGAGGCACACAAAGAGATTCTGCACAAAGTTCATTATTATTTGCTATAAATTAACTCGGGTGTGTAGACAGAAGGATGTATTGCTGGATTTGATTTATTCTTAGGTTTATTTAATAAAAGTTGACTTTTATCCTTGATCGGAGTTGATTTTAAGTTGGTTGGGGGTAAGTTTTGTTCTTGACGCACTGTTAAATTGGATGTGTCCTTGAGTTTATTGGATAGGGGTTGACTTGATCGGAATTGACTTTTTTTTTTGGTTGAGTTTACGTTTTTGATATTGATGCAGTGCTAGATTGGATTTGTCCTTGAGTTTATTGGATAGAGTATGAATTTTATCCTTGATTGAATTTGGTTTTTCTTGGCTGGGGTTAACTTTTGTTTTTGATGCACAGCTTGATTGGATTTATCCTTTATACGAGTTGAGAGTTAACATTATGGTTAAGTTTTATGTTCTTTGTGGTGTTGTGTTTGTAACGTTCCATATCGTCTGTTGCATCAATGGCGGCCTACTGACCAAAAAATCCGAAAGCCGATAGATATAGTTGTCGGTTACATATCGCGCTGGGGGTTGGGCTTTTGAGTCAGCACTCGTGTCTCGGCTTGTGCCCTAACATAGTTTCTGTATCATGTCTTCAGCCAAATTGTCGAGCTATGGGTCGTGAAATTTCTTCAGATCGTTGATATTAGCGACCTTTTGTTTCCGGCTGCCAGGGCGTTGTTGTATTACGATGTGGGGTGATGAAAAACTTCTGACCCGGTATGGTTCGTCTAATTTTGGGGCCAGCATAGGTGCAAAACCCTCGGCTGCATTTAAAAGGTGATGTTGCCGTACGAGGACCAACAAGCCGTTCGTAGGACGCCATTGTCTGCGACGGAGATTGTAATGTCGCGCTTGCTCTTGACTCGCCCTTTGAATGTTACTCCGGGCGATAGAAAACAGCTCATTCAGCCTTGAAGCTTTTCATACAGGGCGCAGGGCAGCTTAGGTTCTCTTCCGTGTAGAACAAAAGCAGGGCTGAATTTATTGGTCTCGGAGACGCTTGAGTTTATGGCCAATTAGCCAAGGAGCGGTGTATTGTAGTTCCACTCCCTCGATCTGGAGAAATGTTCGGAACGATCGACTGGTGAACTGGGTGCCATTATCGCAGACGAATACTGAGGATCCGTTCACGAAACGCTCGTTCGAGGTTAGCCGTCGTTACTTTCTTGAGAGGTATTAGTTCGAAGGCAGAAGGTGTCGATAAATATCAGTAGCATCGTATTCCCTCATTTGGACCGTGGCAGTGGTCTGCCCACCGGCTTGCGTTGCATGGCCTTGAACTTCTGACATCTTACGCTGTTACGAATGTAACAGGAATTCCTGGATCTGCAGCGCAAGGTCGGGTGGCTAAGGATCGTTGGTTCGTTCCGGCTCGTCCTCAATTGGTTCGTCGGTTCCCAAGTTGAAAGTTCCTTTCGGGTCTTCAGGGAGGATGGTCGGGTAAAACGCGCTCGGTGGTTCCGTCTCCCGAGTGTATTCCCTTATGTTGGCGACTGGGTTGGCGACTGGGTTGGCGACTGGGTTGGCGTCGGGCAGGGGAAGGGTATTAGCATGGTGTAAAACTGTGTGTGTCTTCATGACACCGGTGGGGCTGGACAAAAGACTCGTTCGACTCATGAACGTTTGGGCCGTGGTCGTAAGCGTGGCTGGAGGATTTATGCGGGTTCCCAATAGGGGGACATCCGGAAAGTATTCTCTGAGGTTGGCGGCGATCGGTCTGGCACTGACAATTGGTAAATTTGATTCAATTGTAAAAGACTTTGCGTTGCTGACCGGGAATTTGTACGTTCCGTTGCGGCCTGGGAGTTTGTATTTTGCGTTTCTTGATTGGACGTTGTGTCCGTTGTAGTTTTTCTTGGATTCGAGTCGTCTAGGTTTGTTCAGGGTATTGGATTCTTTGCTCCTGTAAAGTGGACTTGACTGGCAGTGACCACGGTTGGGTTTGCAATGGAGCGACGGCCTCGGAAATGTAAGAGTGTGGTGCATCATTGGATCGTTCTTTCTATCGCGCATAGGAAATTCATGCCAACAATAAATTGTTCCAATATATTGGGTAAGACTAGGAAGGGTATCTGGACTTCTCGTCTGTCTAATCGGATGTACGCCAGGAAGATCTGCGTGATCTCACGCACTGAGCAGTCGGCCAGCAGTCTGCACGCAAGCCTGCCAAAGCTTGATGTTATTGTAAAGTTGGCGGGCGAGGTCGAACCTGACAAGACCATGGCCTCCGTGTTTTGTCCTCCTACGGTCATTAGCCCATTAGCCGGCCGTCGTGTACGTGTAGGGGATTGCCATGTGATGCGCGACTTCTGGAGTCGGAGTGTTAGTTTGGTTCGTCGGTTGTCTTCTTGCCGATTCTATCGAGTTCCACTGAGGTTTCCGGAATGGTGTCCGGTTGGCCTTTTCTTCCCATTGTGCCTGACTAGCTGACGGCCTAGTGTACCTCGGCATGTTCCACGGAGGGAGGGAAATTACCGGTGCATTCCGTTCCTGGATGATCTCGAACTCAGTGGCTAATGCCGTGAGTTGCCTTGTGCCTTCGCACATACAGCTGGTACGCCAGTAAAATGTTGTCGTAGATCCTGTTGAGCTTAGTGGTGTCCTTTGTCCTTGGTCCTTAGTGGTGTCGTACCTGGCGGGGTTTATTAGTAATATCTCGATGACAAAATCTTTGAATGAATGATATCATCGATATCAACTATCGTTGCTGACAGTCGTTTTTCGCTTCGTGAAACAGTCGTGACAGTCGTGATCGCTCCGCCTAAAAAAATTTGATTTTTGTGCACAAAGGAAAGTAATTGTGTTGTTTTATTGCACGTGTGTTTTTTGAACTGATCGTGCAACTAAATTACTATCTGTGTTTTTTCTTTTATCGTGTATTTGTGCAGTTAATTCCAATTGCAATTGCTCTTTCTTATGCTTAGCTGATTTGTTGTTGCTATATGCATTGTATGCTGCACCGCTGTCAGATTTTATACATCTATTTTGTTTATCTTCTGCTTATTTTCATACAGATTTACATTCATACATATATCGTGCCTGCCGAATTATGTGTTTCTTGGAGTTATCTGTATACTTATTTCCAATTTTAAACCAAATTGCGCATTCCTACTATCTCCTTACTTTCTTATTTGCAGTGGACTTGTTGTTGTCATATTCTTTTACCCTCTCTCGTTTTACCGATCTAATACATATTCTCCACGCTTGTTGCTTCTCTCTGCTTACTCTCTTTATTTCAGTCGTCTCTCTATGTGTAAACTGTTGACGGTTGTTGGCTTGTTATTGTTATTGTGCTTTAAGCTTGTGTTTGCGTAATAGATGTGTAATTAATAGAAGCTTTATTTCGTCGCTTGGTCCAAACACTGACCTATATTTTACATTTCTTTTATTTTTCTTGAACAATCTATTTATATTTTTCTAAAACAAAATATGAGTTCTTGTTGTGCTAAGAACTGTGACCGTTCGGTCGCTACAAGGCAAACGTTTGTCTACTGCTGGTTGCGTGACAACACGGCTCATACAAACTGTGCTGAATTGGGACACATCGGAGGTGGCGTTGGGGATTTTATTAAGACTCGCTGCGGCCTCAACTGGACCTGTTATGTTTGCAGGGCTATCGAAAGCGACATGCGTATCTTTATGAGACAGACGCATCTTGAATTCGCTGCTCTAAACGCTGGATTCCGAATGCTCCAAGATTAGTTTCGTTTGACGGCGTCTCACTTCAAAACACTTAAAATTTTGACTGAGTTTTCGAAGAGGAAGAAGGGTAACAAGTATTTGCCCAATACTAATCATGTTTATTCTCTTGCAGTACCAGAACCACCTGTACCTCTTGCTCGCTCACCGCCTTTAACTGGTGCTATGGAACCTGGAGCCAATGGTGCCGTTGCATCTGTCACTCCTGCGCCCATGCCTGTCGCCTCTGGGCCCCCACCTGCTGCAGCTGACGCGGCTGTCATGATGGATGTTGAGGTCCCTTCAAACTCGGCATCCATCGCTATCGTCTCAAACAGCACTATGCCAAGTGTGTCGCCTAACCTTGCGGCTGATGAAGCCGCCACTGTCAATGCTTCTGCCCCCGTACCGAGACCTATTCTGGTTATGGCTGCACCTTTTGGCTCTCGCTCGGGTCTTCAAATTAGTGGTTCCTCGGAAAGCAATTTTTGTTTCCCAACTAATCCTGAGGCCACTACGGAGGATGTTAAGCATCATCTTTGCTCCAAGCTTAGCGCTCAAGTTATGATTAGTTGATCTACTTTGGGTAGATGTGGTTTTACAATAATGCTAAGTCCCTAATTTATAGTGGCCGAGAATCTGCAGACGCTGGGGTTTGCGTCTGCTTTTGCAATTGTAGCGGATGTGAGTTGGCGGTGTGAGTCGGTGTTGTTGGTGGTCTCTACATTAAAGGTAGCTCGTAGAGGTTTCGGAGGATTAGGTAGGTGCTGATGTGGTAACTCCCCTTCATCAGCCTTAACTACCGATCATAACGGCGTAATGGTTGAAGTGCGGGTGGCAGTTGGTGTGAATATGGCAGTTGTTGTCGTGGCCGCATAGTTAATCGCAATTCTCGAGAGCCAGGCAGTGCACACCACTCCTATCAGTAGTACTCCAACCATGGTGTAAGTTGTTGTGTTGTGTGAGGGAGTGTTTCCTTACAACAGTGGGAACGACCACCTTCGCCCCAGGAGGGCGTTATGGGGATGGCCTAGAAAAGGGGCGAGAGAAAGCGGGCCAAAGCACGCCGATCTCAATGTTAAATTTGTTTGTTCTCAGGCTGGAGCCTAATTTTTGTTTTGATTTTTTTTAGTATGTAATCTTTTTTATCTATTTCATATTTTTAGTAATAAGCTAGGTTTAAATAAAGTAGGAAGTAAGTGAAGAAAAACGCAAGTTTCGTTAGGGTGAAGGGGGTGTTAGCCCAGTCGGACGCTCAAAATCCCCTTTCAAACCTAGGCGACGACGCCCATGACTTATAACTACAAGAACAACAGCAGCGAAGAGAACAACCACAACGCCACAAATGACAAAAGGAACAACAGCAGCGAAGAGAATAACAACAACGCCACAAATGACAAAAGGAACAACAGCAGCAAAGAGAACAACCACAACGCCACATAACTGAAAGAGAAAAACAGCAACAGCAACGCCACATAGCTAAAAGAGAACAACAGCAACGCCACAAAGAAAACCAACAGTCAAGCGAACGATAGCAGCAGCAAACTGAACGAGAGAAGAGTCCCGATCGCCGTTCTCGCTGTCGCACCCACGTTACGGTAGTACTTGAAACTACAAAACTGCCAAGGCGCCGACGGAGGCCGAAAACAGAGCATTGACAAATACCACCACCGAATACAAAAAAAAGAGATGCCGAAGCGAGCGAGAGGGGGAGGATCGATCGTTCTATCTCCCGCGCAACAGCAGCAGCGTAAGCGAGCCGACGCGACAGAGCCGAAGCGCCGACAGAGGCTGGGAGCAGAGGCCAAGCAGAAGCGATTTTTTACGCATGCCGGTCAAAAAGGGCTCGAGAGCGCGAAATCAAGATCGAAAGTGGACGGTTGTGTTACCGGAAAAGTAGTGAGTCGAGAGTGCAAAAATATCCAGGAATAAAAGAATACGTGGCAGAATCATCGGATCAGGACCAGGAGTATCCGAGGGACACCAGTAGGCGAAGGAGAGGGGTAAGCTGAAGCCGTAGACGAGGCAGGGTCCTTAATATAAGAATAAAACCTAACTGTAACCTCCATTCTGTAGAAATCCCTTTCCCCAAAGATGGCGTCTGTCGCCACTTGGGCGCTAGGTAGAAGTGGGTCGTCTGTCACTCCGTGCTCCCATCCACCTCTCTGGGTCTCTCTACAAATTCTCTGTATAAGGACCGGATATCCTGGCGTGACTGAGAGGCTGTACCCCGGCCACTAGACAGGAACTTCCATACAGATGGTGCCCGAGCAGGGACGTTGAGAGGTGGGATCAGGAGTGGGAGTTCGTTAGAGCGAGTGAAGGGAGAAAGACTTTCACAGATTGGTGCCGTGAGACATAAACCTCCGCTTCCTCACGGTGGAAACCGTGTTAACCTCGTGTTAGCCCCAGTTACCGCGAATACAACCCCGTAATACCAGCAGTGGAAGCAGAGCACGTGACCCCGTTGTCCGACTTGGAAAGAATCCGATATATTTTGACGCAGTCTCGTAGGAACGGAGTAACAGAAACGAAAACGAGGGGGAACGTTGTGAGCCGCGTCAAAGGCCGAGGCAATGGCCGTGGCTCTACTTTATACCCGGTATTTAGTCATTATATACATACATATGAGAGACAAATTAAATTTTGGGCAAAAAAGAATATTTAAAAAAATTAAGTCAAACCATTTTTGAAATATTTATACATGTTTCCATTTTTGTTAACATATGCTTTTTACGTCTGCTTCTACATTTCATACTGTACATGTATAACTACATATTTGAGACGTACAAGTGTTTGCGAGAGAGAGAGAGGGAATGAGTAAGCGCTTGGCAGGCGTTGCGTAGCTGCTGAAATTTAATTTGTTCTTTCTGACTATAATAATAGTTTTACCTGATCTAGATTCGGCAATATAGTAGATACGGTTATTTTCCATGATACTACGTTTTTAGTTTTCTTTTATATTAAAAATTGTGGATTTCACAGATTTTCTTTTGTGGGGGCGGAAGAGGGCGTGGAAAAATTTTGAAATACACTTGTGCTGAATTGATATCACAGGAGCTTGAATAGAAAGTTTCTCTGAGATCTAGGCGCTCATTTGAACGAATAGACAAAGCAGACAGGGTCGCGTGTGTGAGAGAGCGAGAGGGAACGATGCTTTTCGAAATGGTTTTCTTCACTGTGGCTATATTAATAATCACAACTGATAAAAATTTAACATTTTGATGGAAATAGTTGTCCTTTATGATTCTGCGTTTTTAGTTTCTACAAATCTTTAAAATTGTGTATGCCACAGACTTTCATCTTTTCTGCGGGCGGAAGGGGGCGGGGCGAAATGTTGAAATATACTTGGAGTAGAGTGATAACACAGGAGACTGGATACAAAATTTGGTTGCTCTAGCTATAATAGTCTCTGATATATAGATGCTAATGAAGACGGACGGACAGACGGACGGACGGACGGATGGACGGACGGATGGACGGACGGATGGACGGACGGACTGACAGACATGGCTATATCGACTCGGCTATTGATGCTGATCAAGAATATATATACTTTATGGGGTCGGAAACGATTCCTTCTGGGCGTTACACACAACAGTTATCCCCACAAATTTAATATACCCCTATACTCTTCGAGTACCGGGTATAATAAGTGTTGAGCTACTGAGCTTCTTCAGCAGCGTATTTTTAAGAAATTTTATCAAAACATAAAATTGGTTTGATTTCTAAGTATATATTATATTCGTGTATGTTCGATTTAGTAGTGCTTAGTAGTGCGAGTGATGCAACAAATAAAAACAGGTCACAGTGCCAACGAAACGAACTTAACGAAACGACGTTTGCTCACGAAGACGATCAATTCTTAAGTGTCTTCTGCTCTGCTGATGAGCCTCCCTCACAACTCTTGTCGGACGACGAATTTAGGGAAAAGACGATGTAGCGACTGAGAGCGTAGGGCGTAGGGCAGCAGCAGCAACGATGCATTGAGAGTAATGTAAAAAGAGTAAGCTATGCATATCTTTGTGCTGCCATGGGCAGGCGCTTAGCCGAGCATACTCCCCCCGTTGAAGAGCACGGGCCTTCAACATCCTTCTTGGCAGCACTTCCTTTCTTGCTCCAGGGAACGTCTTTAGGGCAGATACTTCGTACACTATGCCTGTTACGATGATAGGTTCCATCAATCGAACGAGGGGTCACGTCAGATGAGTTACCTGTGAATAGAGAAGCAGAAACTCGGGACTGGGACATCTCTCCAGCAACTATTGTAGTAGTTGGAAAATAAAAGAAGTTTTTTTTTTGGAAATTGGTTCGATCACGTCGTGAGCCGCCCTACGTTTTTATAAGGGCCAAGCTTTAGTTAAGTTCTCTACTCTTACGTTCTCCTTAAAGCTTTAGCAGCTCTTAAAATTAACACCCACGCCGCAAGCGACGAACAGTGGGAAGCATAGACGGCAATCGTATGATTACACAGTTAATCTATGCTGCGCATTGGGCGGTCGTCTAACGCTGCTGCGAACATTCGATTAAACAGTTAAACGAGAACCAAAAGCTCCGCTGCACCAGCGACTTAGCCATCGTATGTTATAGCTTTGGACATTCAATGGAAATTGATCAAGCAATAAAGACGTCGCTAGTGAAAGGCGAACAAGTTTAATATTCGAACCCAGTACTGTACTTATAATTCCGTCTGTATATTCTGACTCATATATATATATTGGGATCATATACTATATATATATATATATGCTATTGCCTACAAGATACATTGTGATTGCTAAATTCTGTGAAAAGAACAAAATAGTACTAGTAGATATTTGGAAAAGGTATGTTTTCACATCAGTGCCGTGCACGTGCTAACATAACCAATGTTGCAGGGAAATTGCACCTAAGCTGCCCCATCACGGTACAGTCTTGAGAAGACTACCCTGGGAGCAGACTTAGGCGTGCGGTTGTCGAGTTTTCTCCAACTACAACGTTATTATTTGCTGGACCTAAATTGACACCGTGGTTGGGCTGTGCATAGATATAACGGGGTCAGGTCTGCTCCAAGCAACCACGAATCTGGCCACTACTCAAGTTCAGAAGTACGGATTAACTCCTGTCAGACAATTTTAAAGTACTGCCTGAATCCATATGCATCACTCCAGGCGACCTCCAGCACAACTTCAGGCGAACAAGGGCCACCGATACAGCGCCCCAGATCCAGAGTTTGATTATATTACATTTATTTCATCATCCCTACGCATAGATATCAGAAGTTAACGTAACTGAAATTAAATAGAAACTTTAGTGACACCCCTTTCTAAGCTACGCGCATACATACACATGCACAGACGTGCACCTTAAACTTATTTTCGTTGTTTACCTTTTGATATTATCTTTTCACTTCTTTTCTTGCCTAAAAATTAGTTGCGATATGTAATACAAAAACAACTGGCTGATAGCTATGCAGCGGGTGTTTGTACCACGGTAATGTTGTATGCATTATATGTAATCATTATTTTAATATTTTAAACAGCGGCGTTCAACAATCTGCGACATCATTGGGCCCAACGATCAGCGTAAGAAAGTAAAAAGCCGGAGTAAGTAATTAAAACCAAGCGAGATATAAACTGATTAATTTCCGAGCCATGCTTGACATAGGAGTGCATATAAAATAATGTAAACCCGGCTGCTCAGTGTACATATGTATGTATAAAGAACACTCCAGTCTGCTCCTGTCTTTGTTATCCTTTTTCTCATTATTAGCCTACCTAATATATATATATATATATATATATATATACATAATTCGATATCTAAGGTTTAACGTGAATTAAAAATGAATTTACTACTATATTTACATACGTCCCAATTGTAATTAAGGCAATATTACCCCCCATATAAGTTTAAGGTTTAACGTTAGTGCCTATTCAACATCAAACATGTTTATTCAATTTGGAGTTTTGCGATCTATTAAAGTATGAATTGTTTTGAAGAAGATAAGAATCTATAATCTGATTGTAATGATCTGTTCAGTATCCGTGCCAGGATCTTATAATATGTGGTGAGTCTGATCTGAAGTTCATCAAGGGACAATGCAGCAATTCTAACGCATTGTCATGGTAGGGTGGGTAGAGAAGAGAGGGACAACCAACACCTAGGCTCTCTTCCATTAGTAGCGGGTTCAGTAGGGCTTTCATTTGGCGTGTCGGCGCTATTAAGACCTCTTTGTGTTTGTATTTATTCAATAAATACCCATTTATAGGTTCTGTAAAAGTGCACTATTAAATGTAGTAGAGTACAATAGTACAGTTTGGTGAGGAAGAACCCCGACCAATCCGGCGAGCTGGACCCGAGCATAGCGAGAGTGCACACTACCAAACCTATCTGTACGCCGTCCTTAAGTTCAGTCTATGTCATCTGCTGATATCAAGGGCCCATATATCTGTTTGCATATATATATATTCTCAACTCTGGTATACTACACATTTTGGCGCCCAACGTGGGGCCCGAAGGCAACTTCCTTTGTTATTTAAAAGCAGTTCAGAACCGATATTAAAATTGGACTTATAGTGTCTCACTATATAAGCGATTTATTTCAAAAAGAGAAGCAAATCAAGCCTTGGTCCTTTAAGCTCAAACCTTAGTCCATCCAAATAAAATTTTTTTTTTGCAAATTATTGCATAAATATTAAAGATTTCAACATTTTTTTGTAGACTCGGTTTTTGGATTCAGCAACCACAATTCATTTGATTAGGATGGGTTGACCGAAACAGACCTATGGTATCTAATTGCGAGTATCAGAGGTATTTATGCAACATCATACAGTGATCTGTGTAAACAGGAATGGTTTTAGGATTTAGCGATTGCAATTCATTCTCTTTGGATTGATCGACCAAAACAAACCCGTGTTATCACAATATGCACCTTGCAGTATTTGGATTTACAACTTTATATTGCGCACCAGCGATAGTTGTCCAATATTGCAAGGTCACGTAATTATAAATAGTCCATATTAATAACAATAGACAAGCCTACTGAAACCTTGCCTTAATTGTAAGCATTCTGGCATGTGAGAAAGACAGACATTATCATTATTGCAATCACCTATTGTTGCAAATTTTTTTTATTTATTTTTTTTTGTCTTCTTATTAATTTGGTTATTTTGTCTAATATTGTCTGCGCAATGGCTGTAAGGCGAAGTACAGACGATATTGTAACTGCTTTGCAGGAAGCAGAACCATTTTGTGGTATTTGCAACGAAGTTTTAGGAGCTCGTGAGCTTGTAGCAAATACACCGTGTAAACATAAATTTCACAAACTATGTATTTTGGAACAGATTAGGACAAACCCAAAATGTCCCACCTGTTCATTAGATTGTTAACAAATAACTTCGGTATCGGTCAAGAACGAGAGAGTAACGCAGAAGCTCTTTTAAACTTTTCAAGAGCCAGTGCAAATAGAAGTTATTCGAGCTCACACGTAGAACCAACAAAACATTCCAGTATTATGCAAAACTGGCACATCAAATTCGATGGTTCCAAAACTTGCATAAGGATGGAGGAATTTATTTATCGAGTACGTTCCTTAACCCAACAAAATCTAGGTAACAATTATTAATTGCTTTGTAATCACTTATATCTTCTTTTCGCGGGGAAAGCCAGTGATTGGTATTGGAAATTCCACCGCGCGTACCCAAACTTTTCTTGGAATACTTTTAGTGTAGAATTTAGAAGAAGATTCGAGGATGTAGAGACCGACTGTGACATTTGGGAGAAGATTCGGAAGCGACGGCAGGGCGAAAACGAATCATTCGATGACTTTCAATACGCAATTGAAGATCTTGTTGACAGACTTCAAAATTCTGTAACAGAAGAAGACATTGTCAATTTGCTAATTAGAAATTCCAAGCCTTATCTTCATCATGAGCTTCTTCACTTAAAGATTGTCAATAGATCGTAAATTCGATGAGAGGTACGTAAGCATGAGCAGTTTTATTATGACATTAAATTGGTCAAGCAAAAGACTCTACGCTCATACGTATCGGAGTTGTCAAGTCCAGACAGTGGCGAGCAGCTATCCGATGATCATGTTGAACCTAGTGAGGTGTGTCAAATACAACGCTGTGTTGCGCAGACAGTTCCAACATGCTGGAACTGTGATAACAAGGGCCATAAATTTGAAGATTGTGTAGGACCACGTAAGATCTTTTGCTACGGTTGCGGAACAAAGGATACTTACAAACCAGTATGTCCTAAGTGTAAACCTTCGGGAAACAGACAGAAGGATGTGTCAAACAACAACAAACAGACACATCCTTAGAAAACATTTTTCAAGAATCACCTCTTGATTTTTCAAACGAGCCAATAATCAGCTCACAACCAGTAGAGAAACCACTGCTTACGGCACTTCATTTTTCTTTTATAATTGGCCAATTATAATTGGCTTAATTATAAGATAGCTCGTAAGGAAATTTTTGATAGGATAGAAAGTTTTAAATTTATAAATAAGCCTAAACGTTCAACGAAACGTTTAAGAAAATGTTGAAAAATTGTTCGCATGAATAAGAACAAGTTCGTTTCAGCTATATTCCTTAGTTCAGATGACTGGCTGTATACTAATGTCACCATTGAGGGCAGGTATTATATAGCGTTGTTAGATTCGGGAGCCACAATCAGTTGTATTGGAGGTTCAGCTGCTAGAGAAATGGTAGCGCATAGCAAGGTTAAAAAGTGTTAAGGAGCAATACGAACAGCTAACGATGCTGAATGTAAGGTAATAGGCAAGCTGACAACACAAATCAACTACCGCGGATGCACAGAGGTATTTGAAATGTTTATTATTCCGGAACTCAAGCAGGAAGTTTATTTAGGGATAGATTTCTGGAAAAAATTTGGACTTTTAGACAGAATCACACATACGGCAGAAATATCTGAATTAGATGTCGGAGGTACGGATGATATCGAAGAACAACCAAACCTACATGAGTTGACAACAACGTTTAAATAAAGTAATAAATATTTTTCCATCTTTCGCAAGGATTGGGCCGCTACTGAAGGATTGGGCCGTACTAGTTTAGTAACACACTCTATAGATGTTGGAGCAGCTATTCCTATAAAGCAACGACATTGGCCGGTTGCCAGCCGTAGAAAAATTGATGTTTGCCGAGGTGGACAATATGCTTGCACTTGATGTTATAGAAGAGTCGACAAGTCCATGGAGCAGTAACTGCGTTTTGGTAAAGAAGGGCGAGAAGCATAGACTGTGCGGGCGGAGGGGGTGGATTGAAATTTTGAAATACACTTGGAGTAAACTTGGAAATACACTTGGAGTGATAACAGAGGAGACTGGATACAAAACTTGGTTGCTCTAGCTTTAATAGCCTCTGAGATATAGGCGCTAATGAAGACGGACAGACGGACGGACAGACGGGAGGACAGACAGACATGGCTATACCGACTCGGCTATTGATGCTGATCAATAGAATAGAATATATATACTTTATGGGGTCGGAAACGCTTCCTTCTGGACGTTACACACATCCGTTATCACCACAAATCTAATATACCCCTCTACTCTTCGAGTACCGGGTATCAAAAAATCAATCAACAGCAGCAGAGTGCACCGAATCTTTGACCCTCAGACTCAAGTACAGCTGAGGCTGGTTCTCTTTCCTCTCCCTAGCAACAGCACCAACCCGCGCCCCTAACGCGTTGCTAAAATTGGTAGCCACGCACTGGCAGGCACGCGCGTCAGAAAGAGACGGCAGGTGACGCCAAGAAAATTTGCCAACGGTTTTCCAAAGACACGCGGCCCGCCGGCATCGGCAACGGGCTCGTCGGTGAAAATCGGCAACCACGCACCAGCAGACACGTGGGCGAAAGAGAGACGACAGTGGACGCCGGAGAATATAGCCAACGGTACTCTGCCGACACGCGGCTGGCCGGCGTCATTAACGGACGCGTCGGTGTAGTTTGGCGACAACGCGACCGCATGGTAGCGGTGGTAGCGGGTCGACAGGGCGGCCGCCGCAACCATAGCCGCTAAGGAGAAACGGGTTTCGACGCGGCTACGTACGTGCCAACGGCGCAGCAGCGACGACAACGACAAATGTCGGATCGTCGGGTAGCGGTGACACGACCACAGGCACACGGCCGATCAAACGTCGGCGACAGAGGGAGGTGCCCAGGAGGGCAGCAGCGACGTCGTGGCAAAAGAGAAGCACCGTGACCGCTTGGCGGCAGAACAGTCTACCCCGAAGCTGGGCCATAAGATTGTATAAAGCGTAGCTCAAGCTGAGGTAAGGGAGTCAAGTTTGAGCCTTCACCGCGATAACATCGAAAAATAAAACAAAGTAAAACTCGAACCTTCACCGCGATAAAATCGGAAAACAAAAACCCAGCCAAGGTCAAGCCCTCGTCGCGACCAAACTAAAAGTATCCTGTCGCGTGTATCCTTGTTGTGCCCAGTGTCCTATAACAGGATCTTGTGAACTACTACCCTGTCGCGTATCCTTTCGCAGGATCAATTGTCACCGATCGCTCTTCCCTTTCCCAGGAGCAAACGCCGTCATACAGTGAATCCTTTCGCAGGACCAATTGCCGCCGTAGCCGATCGTTACATCCATCCATAGGAGCTAACGACGTCTTAGCCGCCTAAGCCAAACGTCGCCTTGCCCACACAGGTTTCAAGGTTTAACCGCAGCCTGAGCCGTGCATAGCATCCTTTAGTAGGCTTATCTGAGTTTCAAGGACCAGTATGGGCACCCGTTGGATATCCTATCGCCAGATGGACGAATTACAGGGCTTGGCCCGGCAATTCGGACTCAAGGACACGGGAACTGTGGAGGAACTGCGCGGCCGCATCGCTGGGTTCATATCCCGAGGAGGCCATTCCGAAACCGTGTAGGCAAGGATCGAGGAATTGGACGCTCATTTCGGCAACATTCACAGCCCAAGGAGCCCGGCCGTGTCTCCAGGAGCTGCAGAAATAGCAAAAGAGGAAGCGAGCGTCAAAGGAAAGCCGTCCTTGTTGGCGATCCCCAAACTAGCTAGAACCACCCGAATGACTGGCCCCAAGTTACCCGGACGCCTGGAAGAAACGGGTTTTGTAGCACAGACCACAGAAGACCAGGAGTCACAGCGTCTATCCCAGGCTGACCCTGGGACAATCCCGGTTGACGATCCCGGAATACCCTACCATGAGTCATGGATCAGGCGCCAGCGCCACAGGACACTACGCCACCATTGCCGAGCCCCAAGTTGAAGAAAAGGTCCATCAACAAAACTCTCTGCGGGAACCCTTGCAGGTGATCATCCTGGAGCCATACAGCATACCTCGACGACCAGGCCCCAGTGCCAACGTGCCCCACGGCCGCGCAAATGAACTCCCGACGATGAGAAACAACCATCAGCCATACTTCCCCCAGTGTCAGCGAGCCTCTCGCCCCGGAGGCGGAGAAATTTCGTACTCTCTACTGGCGAATAAACTCCGTAAATGGGGACTCACATTCGACGGCCATGCCGACCCGTTGGCATTCATCGAGCGACTCGAGGAACGCGTCGAGTCATATGGAGGTAGTCCCGAGCAACTGCCGCGTGCTATATCAGGTCTCATGACTGGAAAAGCTGAGGGCTGGTTCAGGACTTTTCACATGCAGGGCCAGAACTTGACCGAATTCCGCAAGGAATTCCTAGAGTTCTTCTTGCCTCCACGGTATTTCCAACGTCTAGAGGACACAATCCGAAGCCGGCACCAGAGACCCAAAGAATCCGTCAGAGATTACATGATTGACCATGATGCAGCGAGCCCAAGACACCAAGGATCAGGAGTTAGTCAGGATCTACGAAAACCTTCGTCCGGAGTACCAGATGTACACACGGCGACAGGATTTTCGGTCCCTCACGGATTTGACACAGCTAGTATCCGCATACGAGACCGCCAGGGACCGTGACACACCGCGCACTACGCAAGCCAACAGGTTCCGAACGCAGTATTCGGACAACGGAACAGCGACTCAGCGCACCACAGCGCCCGGGGCAACCGTGAAACCGGACGTTGCGAACCGAGTGATCAGTCAAGAGGAGGAAATACCAAAGAAATGGGGACGCACGAGAAAAGGCGGACAGTGAGTACCAGAATCTGCCTCGCAGACGGAACAAGGAAGGAGATCACCCAGGCCATAAAAACGACGACACGCCTCGACCGGCTGGAAACCCAGGTATTTCTCCTAGTATTGCCTACCATCCTCGACGACATCATCTTGGACCTCGACTTCTTATGTGGCATCCGAGCCAGGATCCAGCTAAACCTACGTCAGGACCCTCCGAGAATCCGACCTAAACTCAATTCCTCGCCGCGCTAACGGTCGATAACCTTCGCCGATCCTCTGGTCACCACAACTACGCCTACAGCCGACCCCACGTCGGTAACTACGCACGCCGCCCCAGAACCAATACTCAAAGCTGACCAGACAAAACACAAGGACAAAGCCAAGAACACGCCGGCGCCCCTCCAAGGGAGACCAAGCCCCGCTAGGACGTTAGAGACCGCACCCATGATGAGTTCCATCATGACCAGTTCCCTCGTTCTTAGCCAGACTGCTACGCCAAAGCAAAGACAACCGATTTCGGCAGAGACAGCTGCGACTTTGAGTTGCAATTGAGTACTTCGAAAAGTGTGATTGCAAGCCAGATTTTTTAAACTCCTTGTACATACGGGATTTTAAATTCTTCAGATATATTAATCTCGGGGTGAACCAGATAGGACCAGAAAAATTTCTGAAGGGGGTGACTAAAGGAACATGCGTGGAAAAGATGGAAAAAATCGAGCTATAGAATGCATTAGTGGCAGACTCAATTTCCTGGAAATCGTCAAGGAATGAGCAATCAATCGGATATAGGGCAGTATTCAAGGAGAGAAAATCAGCCTTCTTAAAGCAAAAGATATTCGAAGGCTTAATGAACGACTTTTTAGGGCTTGAAGAAGGCAACTGGAAATCAATTGAAAGTGTGGGATGGTATCGGTCTTCAGGGAATGATAGAGGTGATCCTCGACATACGAGATCAAGGGTCCTACAAAAAATTACGTATGCCATTTACCTGGCCTAACGATGTATCGGACAGAGAATCAACGAAGTCATGCTGCATATATGCGAACATTAAGTTTGAGTCATTGGATGGAGACCAAGTGATATTTGGGAGATAAAAGTCACCAAGGACAATAAGACGATCAGAATCACTAAGCTGAGAAAAAATGGACTGAAGATGGGCAGCGTGAAGCATATAAGTTGTAAATTCAGTGGACGGTGGGATGTAAGAGCATGATATGAATAAATTAAAAGAACACAGACGAATTTTAACTACGATAATTTCAATAGTGTTGTGCTCGTCGATGGAAAACAATTGGGAAGTTAAGTCTGAACGGACAGCAATTAGGACGGCGCCACCTCGAGATGGACGATCAGATCTATATACATATGTTAGAATTGTCTACAGAAATCTTGGAATCTGAAAATGAGAAATTGAGCCAGGTTTCAGAAAACGTGATATTATCATAATCAAAAGTTGCACTATCAGTATGTAATTTCTTGAGTTTACTGCAAAGGCCACATACATTCTGATAAGTGATCTTTAAAGGTAGTAGTAGATGGTGTTGGAAGGATTCCTACAAGAGGGCACGGGAGAGATAGTAGGTGAAGAGCCATTCTTTTCTATGTAGAATCATATACATCGACTTCCTTAGCGATTGGAGGAGCGGGTGTGTCTTTAACTGAAAGAGAATAAATATTGGACTTTGACATTTTTAGAATTAGTTTCCGTTGAGATAAAATTGTAATTTTCAGAATTCCGAGTGGACAGCAGCGAATTCGTTATGATTTTGTCTCATAAAGGTTCTCATATCGGCTTCAACTGACCTTCAATCCCCACAGGTTCAGTTGAGACCGCAGCGAGTCTTGAGCAGATTGCCGATGCGATCACCGATATGAGGATCTGAGGAAAACCCGCGCAGGTAGTGTGAGCCGTGCTTTCACACAACCAGCAGAATATAAATGTTTGTCGTGTAGTTACCGAACGGTTAACTTTACAGCATTTAGCAAAACAGGTGCTTATTGCTAAAAATTAAAAACAATATGAGTGTGAGGCAGAGATAGTGACTTTAAGCTTATGTTACACAATTCCACGTGCAATTACAAACAAAACAGTCACAATAACAGCAAGTGAACGGAGAGACACAGAGAGACGATAGAAACATAGAGTGACAAGCACAGAGCGGCGGCTAGCGCGGTGCGTGTGTGTTGGAATGAGAACTGATAAGCTGAAAGTAGATTAAAACAGAGAGCGGTTCAGAAAGAGCAAGCGCACCACGCAAGAGTTAACCACAACAAAACGGCTACGAATAAGAAAGTGCAGAGAAGGTAGGAGTGCACCATAGGATTGAAAATTGGAAATAAATACACAAAAAAAGGCTTGATGCGTATGCATTTATATCGAACAGGTTGCACAATCGGTTAGGAACACCAGAAATAAGTAAAAAACACAATCACTTTCCTTAAATAACAGATTGACGATTTTTTGAGTAAGAGCGAAGTAAAGCACGACCACCTTCCACGGAAGGACAGCAGACTGCTAGTGGGAATACTAACAGCCAGGCTGCTTCGCATGCAATTAAGCTAAGCTGACCAACGGAGACAGCTGTCGGAAATGTTATGAGCCCGGGGCTATCAAAACCTTGGAACATCCATACATCATCCAACTACTTTTAATTTATTCATATCATGCTCTTACATCCCACCGTACTCTGAATTTACAACTTATATGCTTCACGCTGTCCATCTCCAGTCCGTTTTTGTCTCAGTTTGGTGATTCTGATCGTCTTATTGTCCTCGGTGACTTTAATCTCCCTAATGTCACTTGGTCCCCATCCAATGACTCAAACTTAATGTTCCCATCTATGCAGCATGACTTTGTTGATTCTCTGTCCGATACATCGTTAGGCCAGGTAAATGGCATACGCAATAGCATGTGTAGGACCCTTGATCTCGTCTTCACTACCGATGCTTCGAGCACTTTGGTATGTCGAGGATCACCTCTATCATTCCCTGAAGATCCATACCATCCCACACTTTCAATTGATTTCATGTTACCATCTTCAAGCCCTATAAAGTCGTTTATTAAGCCTTTGAATATTTATTGCTTCAAGAAGGCTGATTTCCTCTCCTTGAATACTGCCCTATCTCAGATGGATTGGTCATTCCTCGACGATTTCCAGGAAATCGAGTCTGCCACGAATGCATTCTATAGCTCTATTTTTCCCATGCATGATCCTTTAGCTACCCCCTCCAGAAATCTTTCTGGTCCTATCTGGTTCACCCCGAGATTAATAGATCTGAAGAATGTAAAATCCCGTATGTACAAGAAGCTTAAAAAATCCGGTTTGCAATCAGACTTTTCGAAGTACTCAATTGCAAAATCGAAATTTTCCTTATTCAATACATTGTGCTACAACAGATACTTGACCCAATGCAAGCTTAACTTTAAACGTGACCCTAAACAATTCTTCAGGTTTGTTAATTCTAAACGTAAATCTTCCCGATTTCCTTCTTCTCTACACTTAAATGGTAGTTATGCTGATAAGGATTGTGATATTGCTGATCTGTTCGCTTCCTTTTTCCAACGTTGCTACTCTGTCCCGTCTATTAACTTTCCCTCTCTTCTAGCCTCATCGAACGACTTTAGTAGTAGTTACTCTTATCCTATCCCTGTAAATAGTTCTAACTGTATCCTTCCCCCCCTTCATCGACTATGATGGTCTCCTAACAAATTTAAAATCGTGCCAGTTTTCGTTCTCCACTGGGCCAGACTCGGTTCCGAGTGCTGTTCTAAAACTTTGTGCTGAATCTCTTTGTGTGCCTCTCCTAAAACTTTTCAACTTGTCTCTCAAGACTGTTGACTTTCCCACTGTCTGGAAAGAATCCTATATAGTTCCCTTTCATAAGAAGGGATCTAAATCTGATGTCTCTAACTACCGCTGTATTTCCAATTTATCTGCCATTCCTAAACTCTTTGAAAAAATCATCACTTCTCAGCTGCAACATTTTTGTAGTTCTGTATTCTCTGAATCACAGCATGGATTCATTAAACGTCGCTCAGTTTCTACTAACCTCCTTGAATTTTCCACCTACGTAACTTCGGGTTTTGCTAAACAGTGTCAAACTGATGTCGTTTATACTGACTTTAGTAAAGCCTTCGACTCCGTCAATCATAATCTACTTATTCATAAACTGTCTCTTCTAGGGTTTCCGACTAAGCTTCTATATTGGACTTATTCCTACCTTTGTAACCGCTCTCAACGTGTCTGCTTTAACTCCTCTCTCTCTAAACCTGTTATTGTCTCATCGGGGGTTCCTCAAGGTAGTCATCTGGGTCCCTTGCTATTTAACCTATTTATTAACGATCTTCTACAAATGTTATCTCATGCCCGTGTCCTAATATATGCTGATGACGTTAAGCTATGGTTTTCCTACAGTGACCCCTTGTCCCCACTATCTTTGCAATCAGATCTTGATGCCCTTAACAACTGGTGCCTAATTAACACTCTACCTCTTAACATCTCTAAATGCAACATAATGACCTCTCACCGCAATAAGCCATACCTTTTCGACTTCTTTATCAATAACTTTATCCTTCAACGCCTTTTCAAAGATAACGACTTGGGCATTACCTTTGTACCTAATCTATGTTTCATTTCTCATATCTCTACTATCTCTAACAAAGCCAAAGGAGTCCTTGGATTTGTCAAAAGATGGTCTAAGGAATTTACAGACCCGTATACTACAAAACTTCTGTATGTTTCTCTGGTCCGGCCTTTCTTGGAATATGGTTCTTGTGTCTGGTCTCCTCATTACCAAAAATTTCAGGATATGCTCGAATCAGTACAAAAACAGTTCCTCATCTTTGCTCTCCGGGGACTCAATTGGGACCCTTCGATCCATCTTCCTTCTTATGAAAGTAGGTTGCGCTTAATTAACCTCCACTCTCTTAAATCCCGTAGAACCTGCCAAGGAGTTCTCTTCCTCCATAAGCTTCTCTCTGGTGAGGTCGAATCGACTGCCCTCATCAACCTTATTAGTATTGCTGTTCCTTTCCGCCCGACTAGGCATTACTTTCCTCTTCATCTCCAACTCTGTCTTTCTAACTACTCGGATTATGAATCTATCCGTAGCCTTTGCCGTAACTATAACCAATTTTTCCATCTGTTTTCCTTTGATACCAGCTCTAATATGGTCAAAATTATCTTATTCAATAAATTAATTTAATTTAAATAGCTTTAATTTGGAAATGTTCGGCTACCGGCTCTTCTCTTACCTAAATTTGGCTGTTGGTGGGATCTTATCGGCTACTGAGCCGATAATCAGCCCCACCGGGTCTGACTATTGGCTTTGGCCTTTTAGTTTAATTACTTGATATGTAATTTTACCCTTACAGTTTAACTGTACATTGTTAAACTTTAAGGCTTGTATCCAGCACCGCGAAATTTTACTGAAAGCAAACTGCTCATTATTTCGGATGTGTGGAACTCAATTAAAATATTGTGACCAAGAGCCTAAAAAGTGATTTGCCACTCTCATGAATCAGCTGTGTTTTGTAAACAGCACCAATTTTGAAAATGAAACTAAAATTAAAAAAAGGAAGAAAAGTAATTCTGACGATGAAGTGATTGTGTTGGTAGCGGCACATATTGTTGTAAGAAGAAGTACAGCACAGTTGGAGGCGCCAAAATGTCCAAATTATCAAAATGCTCATTTTCCGTGATCCGCTAAAGACATGATATTGCCTCAACTGCTTTTATTAAAGCAATCCTCTCCTCACTTTAAACATTTGCATATCTCTTTTTGGTTTTGCGCACAAATTTTACCCCCACCTTTCACTTTGACTTCAGTAAAAATATGAACATATATTTTACTGGCACCCCTAACAGCTGTTCTCACAGTCCACATTAGTGTGGATATCGATACTATCGATACAAATTCGTGGATCCCGTTTACGTTGCTGGATACTGACTCCAGGAAAACACAAACGAAAAATTACTGGCCCGGTTTTTTTTATATGAAGTTTGGCAGTAATTTTTAGTTTCCGCGGTGCTGGATACCCAGCTTTAAACAAAAATAAACAATAAACAATAAAATAGTCCATACTAATCCGGATAACTAAGGGCATACTGGACTATGAGATGCCCCGTTGTGGGCCGTCCGGTTACTGCGTAGCTCTCGGACTTTTTGCGGAATTGGATATTTTTGTATTGTATCAATATTTCCTGGGTCAGTTTTAATGACATTATGGGAAACAATTTATCCTGTATTAGCATAGTGCTGATCAATAGTTAGTGAAAATATTATTTTATCATCCATATCAACAAAAGTCTTTAAAAGATTCTGGGTGCGTTTGTCAAGCAGATTGGCATTCTTTAAAATTCGTATTTACCGTTATTTATAGAAAAAGAAGCTTTTTCTACATCCGATTCTCTCATTAATATCTGAAAGAGTTCATGGGATATCTGCATGTGATTTCTGTCTGGTATGGTATTTTCAATTAGTTTCTTAAAGACCATTACTAATCTGTGTTTAGGAGTACCATCCTCACTAACTAATTTTTTTGGTACTACTATTACTGCGGAATTATATGGGATCTTACTAGGCCTAATTATTAAGTCATCTAACATTTTACTTATTTCATTATTAACGAAGTCGTTACATAATTAGTATATGGATATTGCTAACTATATACCGGCCTATCATGTTCAGTATTTATTTTCCCTTTTATATCCGTTCGAAACGGTAATATTAAATGTATATCAACTATTAATATCAACTATCGTTGTTGAAAGTCGTTCTTCACTTCGCTCCGCCTAAAAAATTTGATTTTTGTGCTCAAAGGAAAGTAAATGTGCTGTATTATTGCTTACTGTGTTTTAAACTGATCGTCAACTAAATTACTATCCGTGTTCATTCTTTTATAGTGTTTTTGTGCAGTTAATTCCAATTGCAATTGCAGTGGGTCCAACTTTTGTGCATTCCTTCTTGCCCCACTCGTTCTTATGCTCAGCTGATTTGTTGTTGCTATATGCATTGTATGCTGCACTCTCTCTGAGCCGCTGTCTAATTTTATACGCCTATTTTGTCTATTTTCTGCTTATCTTTATACATATTAATATACATACATAAACCGAGCCTGCCGAATTCTGTGTTTCTCGGTGGTATTTATATACTTTTCTAAAATTTTGTTGCCAACTCTAGTGCGGTGCGCTTGCTCTCTCTGTACCGCTTTCTGTTTTTATCTACCCTCAGATTATCTGTTTTCATTTCCAATTCACACGCACTGCATTAGACGCCGCTCAGTGCTTGTCTCTCTGTGTTTCTATCGTCTCTCTGTGTCTCTCCGTTCACTTGCCTTTGTTGTGACTGTTTTTGTTTTTGTTCGTGCTTGCGCGCGCAATTGTTAACACAAGCTAAAGTCACTATCTCTGGACCTGTTGGGACTGCAAGGATATCGAAAGCGACATGCGTGTCTTTATGCGACAGACGCATCTTGAATTCACTGCCCTAAACGCTGGATTCCGGATGCTCAAAGATAAGTTTCGGTTGACGGAGTCTCACTTCAAAACACTTAAAATTTTGACTGGGTCTCCGAAGAGGAAGAAGGGTAACAAGTATTTACCTAATACTAATTATGATTCTTCTGTTGCAGCCCCTGAACCACCTTTACCTCTTGCTCGGTCACCGCCCGTACCTGATATGGAACCTGGAGTTAATGGTGCCATTGCATCTGCCACTGCGCCCAGGCCGGTCGCACCACCAGCACCTCGTGCTCGGTCACCGCCTGTAACTGGTGCTATGGTGCCTGTAGCCAATGGTGCCGTTGCATCTGCCACTCCTGGCTCTCGCTCGGGTCTTGAAATTAGGGGAGTGGTTCCTCGGAAAGCAATCTTTGTTTCCCGACTCAATCCTGAGGCCACTACGGAGGATGTTAAGCATCATCTTTGTTCAAAACATGGCGCTCGCCTTGAGGATATTATTGTGACCAAGTTTTCTTTTAATCATAAGCGTAATATTTCCTCATTTAAAATTTTCGTCCCTGATTCTTACCTTGACAGATCTTGTGAAGCCCAGCACTATACGCAACGGCGCCGGCGCCACAACGTAGAACACGGATAGACTGAAAATTGAAGTATGAACTATGAAGTATGAATTATAGTATAGAAAGAAAGACTGAATATTGACCTATGAAGTATGAATTATTGTATGTGGTTAAAATAAAAGACACATTCCGAGACAAATGCAAATCCAGCATCTTTAAAGTACGCGCAAAAACGGGCCAGTGGGACCATCACCGGACCGTAAACGGTCACACTGCACACGAGCCAGTGTGACAGGAGCACGAGCACCAACGGGCACACTATCAGCTGGGACCCAGAAGGCGTTAGGCATGCCAGGGGCACGCACTAGCCCAAAACCCGCCGACCAACAGCTGAATTTCGTCAATAAAAGAAGCCTCGCCAGCTCGAATCGGGGCAGTCCAACTCGGAACAGCCTGGGATTAACTTCCCAACTTATTTTACAAACTGTGCTCGTACCAAAGGTAAAAGCTCTGCTTTTCCACTTGCCCGTTTTAATACATTTCTCCGTCCTGATCCTTTCCCCAGAGAGAGTATTTACCTCTGTCATCACTCGTCTCCCACAGAGAGTATTTACCTCTGCCTATATTCTTCTCCCTAAGAGAGTGCTTACCTCTGCCTATATTCTTCCCCACAGAGAGAGCTTACCTCTGCCTATATTCTTCTCCCACAGCTAGTGCTTACCTCTGCCTATATTCTTCCCCACAGAGAGTGCTTACCTCTGCCTATTATCTTCTCCCACAGATAGTGCTTACCTCTGCCTATATTCTCTACCACAGAGAGTGCTTACCTCTGCCAATATTCTTCTCCCACAGAGAGTATTTACCTCTGCCAATATTCTTCTACCACAGAGAGTATTTACGTCTGCCAATATTCGTCTCCCTAGAGAGCATTCACCTCTGTCACTAAATCGTCTAAACAGAGAGTATTCACCTCTGTCACTAAATCGTCTCCACAGAGAGTATTCACCTCTGCAATCACTCGTCTCCCCAGAGAGTACTCACCTCTGTCCCTAAATCGTCTCCACAGAGAGTATTTACCTCTACAACCACTCGTCTCCCCAGAGAGTATTCACCTCTGTCACTAAATCGTCTCCACAGAGAGTATTCACATCTGCAACCACTCGTCTTCCCAGAGAGTATGTACCTCTGCAAACATTCGTCCCCGCAGAGAGTTTTCACCTCTACCACAAGTCTTCGCATCAGAATGTATTTACCTCTTCCGCGATCCTTCCCACAGGGGCGTCCGTCCGCGCAACCATCGCGCTCTCTGAGTGTACCTCGGGAGTACCTCTCGGACTGTCTTGCCGGGACCGACGACCAACCACGACCTGCACGCAGCAAACAGCCACGTGCGGCCGAGTAGCCAAACTAGAAGGAAGACCCCGAAGGAAGACCCCTGCCGGAGGCCCAGTGCCACCCATCCAACCTTCCTGTGTACAATTACGAACAATTAAGATAACTTTTTATATACTGCTAACCCTACGCCTTATTCCTGAACCTGAGAACATTTATTACAGCTACCACATCCAGAAATCAACCAAATTTCTATGAACCCGGCACGATGAGCATACCCCGGCCGAGGAACGTCACAATCTCTTGAACCTTCTATTTGTCCTAAGCATACAATAATGCATGAGTTCGTGCGTAAAGTTTCGAATCAAAGTCTTAATATTACCGGCCCTGCCAATTCAAATTCTAATCAGAGTCCTAATGTTACCTGCCCTGTCATTTCAAAAAACTATTTAACTATTTTCCGTTCACTATCAGAATGTACGCAGTCTTTTAGGCAAATTGCGCCAACTACATACGGATAGTGCCTCAACTCCACTGTTCATGTTCATGAAATTTTTGCTCACAACTTTATCATTTATCGAATGGATCGTGCATCTTATGCTGGTGGAGTTCTGATTGCAGTCAAAACTGACATCTCATCTGAGTGATTCCCATTCGACAATATCTATGGGATTGAGTTCATTGCAGTCAAAGTCCGTGTTGGCATGGCTTTTATCTATCTAACCTGCTCATATAATCCTCCCGATTCTGATGCAGAGGTTTACTCAAAACACATTTCTGCTATCCATTCTGTTGTGTCTTCGTTAGGTTGTGCTGATCACCTCTTCTTTCTTGGCTGCCCTGCGACGACGCTCACCAATTGCATCCTAGTACTCATAACTAATTTATCAATGAGCTGATGTTTCCCTTGCTCAAAATAATTCTATTAAAAATAATAGGAACAGACTTCTCGACCTTATTTTTGTTATGGATGCTTCTCTAGGTAAAGTTGCCAGAGTCTCCCCACTAACACTTCCTTAAGACCTATACCATCCTACGCTAGTAAAGAATGGAAAAAAGGCCAGATCCAACATCTCAATATATATACAGACTGCTCCAAGATGGAAGGAGGAGTAGGAGCTGGAGTATACACCGCACAGACCCCAAAATAGGGCTGTCATACAAGCTACCAGACCACTGCAGCATATTCCAGGCGGAAGTCTTTGTCATCAAGAAAGCAGAGGAGGTTGCACAACAAACAGGGCGATCACATAATGTGGTCAATCTGTTTGCCGGACAGCCAAGCGGCGATAAAATCCATGCAGTCGGCCGCGATCGGCTCCAGAAGTGTCCTGGCGAGCAGGGAAGCATTGGACTCACTATGCACGACCAAGTCAGTGTGGATCTACTGGGTTCCCAGCCATCAGGGCATTGAAGGAAATGAAGCGACAGGACGTTCTGGCTAAGGAAGGCGTCGGGCTGGCGAGACAGAGAGCAGAAAACGTGCCTGTCTCACTCAGAACGCTGCACAGAGCGATCTAGAAAAGCTGGCTAGACTTGAAAACGAGAGCAGGTGGAGGAGCACGACCAACTGCAGAGTCTCGAAAATCATGTGCAAAAAACGCAGCGAGAAACTCAGCCACTATCTGCTGCACCTTCCACGGAAAGATTGCAGACTGCTGGTGGGAATACTGACAGGTCACTGCCTGGCCGCATCACACGCAGCCAGACTAAACATCACCGACAGGAACAGCTGCAGGAAATGCGATGACCTCGGGG
>JAWNKY010001680.1:0-29849 GCA_035041765.1 Drosophila algonquin
TGCCTTTTTGTTTCCTAACCAACCTCTACAGGCCTTGCAGCACCCCAATGGAAGCGCTTTCATCGTCGGAGCAACACAACAAAAAATAAACTGTAAGTGACAAAGCTAAATATCTTTAATTTAAACTGATCGATAATCATGGCCAATCAATTGGAAAAAAATTAATAGAAGAGCTCACGCAGAAAGGGTGAGAGAGACAAAAAAAAGAAATCTCTTCACTTATGAGAGGCTTTCCTCTCTCCCGCTATGTCCGCTATTCGCTCGCGCACAAAATTGCATTGCGGCGCTCTCTTGATAACGGAGGGCACGACAAAATAGAAGAGGCTGGGGCTCAGACCCCTTTTGCCGAGTTTTTTTTGTGAGGCCGCCGCTGACCGATCACATACCAAAAGATTTACCGCAAATTTTTGCTCAGCTGCATCACTGCAGTAAACACACAGCGCCTCCACTTTCACTGTCTTCGTCTATAGCCCTATCGGCTGTCTGAATTAACTTGCCATGTTATTTCTAATCCAGTTTTTATATACCCACATGCATCAACACAAAAAAAAACTAAATCATAATTACATTTTATTCGTTTATATTCCTTTTAGTTATTAAGTACCAATTTATATATATATTTTTTTTTATACTCCCATTGATTTCCAAATGAATTTTGTTAGTATTAGGGCTTATATTTACGGTTAACTGAATATACAATGAACATGAACATAAACTAGAACTACATATGCGGGGACCATGCTGGGACAAAAGGAAGGATGAGGGTATCTAATAGACGGTAAAAACCGTCTATAAGGGATCACCCAAGGTTCTGGAAGAGGTGATCATGGTAGGGTGGGCAGAAGTGGTCACAACAACATCGTGCCACAGATCCGTATGCATGTAGGTGTCTGCAGTACTATACTTTGAGTACCCGATGTGACCTCCGCACGTGAATTCGTTAATAGATGTTAATTGTGGACGATTATTGTGGGAGTAGAGCCGTGTCCCGTCCGTCGAGGTAAATACCCCCCCCATTTCTTGCCGATGATCGGAAGCCGGAACAAGCACGTGTCCGGACAGGGAACCGAACCACCGCCAGCTCAGCTTTTGTGAAGGAGTTCCTTCACACCCAAGTCTCCAGTATGCTACATATATACATATGTACATACATATATGAGCTTGCGATTTATGCAATTTCTTATATGTTCGCAAAAGGGACAAATTAAAAAAATGGGCAAAAAATAATATTTCAAAAAATGAAGTACATTTTTGGAATATTATACATGTTTCCGATTTTGTTTGCATATGATTTTTACATCTGCTTCTAAATTTCTACATGACATGTATAACTACATATGTATTTGAGACGTACAAGTGTTTAGTACAGAGAGATTGAGGGCATGAGTCAGCGCTTGGCAGGCGTTGCGTAGCCACTGAAATTTAATTTGTTTCTTCTGGCCATTATATTGATCCGACCTGATCCATATTCGGCAATCTGGTAGATATAATAATTTCCCATGATTCTACGTTTTTGGTTTTCATTTATCTTAAAATTTGTGGATTCCACAGATTTTTGTTTTTTGTGGGGGCGGAAAGGGGCGTGGCAAAATTTTGAAATACACTTGTGCTGGTTTGATATCACAGGAGTTTGGATAGAAAGTTTGGTTGCTCTAGCTCTTATAGTCTCTGAGAACTAGGCGACGCAAAATACGAATGGGCAAAGCAGATGGGGTCGCGTGTGAGAGAGAGCGAGAGGGAATGATGACTTTCGAAATGGTTTTCTTCATTGTAGCTATAATAATGATCCGATCTGATCCAGATTCCACACTCTGATAGAAATGGGCTTTCTCTATGATTCTGCGTATATAGTTTTCTTGTATCTTCAAAATTGTGTGTGCCACAGGCTTTCGTTCTTTGTGGGGGCGGAAAGGGGCGGGGCGAAATTTTGAAATACACTTTGAGTAGTGTGATAACACAGGAGACCGAATACAAAACTAGGTTACTCTAGCTTTAATAGTCTATGAGATATAGGCGCAAATGAAGACGGACGGACAGACGGACGGACGGACGGACAGACAGACATGGCTATATCGACTCGGCTATTGATGCTGATCAAGAATATATATACTTTATGGGGTCGGAAACGCTTCCTTCTGTGCGTTACACACAACCGTTATCCCCACAAATCTAATATACCCTTTTACTCTTCGAGTACCGGGTATAAAAAAATGTTGTTCAACCTAACCCAACCTACGAGTCCACATGTTTGGTGAAAAATTTTTTTCTCTTAGTGCACTTGTCGGTTAGAAACACACAAAAAGAAAGTGGCAGTGGAAAAATCCTAAGTGTATCTTGTGCACTTGAACCAGCTGTGCTCTTGTTAGGGCGTTGACCCCGGGTTGGTGTTTTTTTTTGCTTTGCCGATAGAATCAGTTGCGCTGAGCTTTTACTATTCATTATAATAGACCAAAACAATCAGCTGTAGTGAGCAAGAACATATAAAGTAATAAAAGAAAAAAATTAAAAAGATTGAAAGTGAAAAGTGAGAATAACAGAAGAAGAACATGAAATAAAGGCGAGATGAGTGAACAGTAAACTTAAAATATATAAAAAAAAAATATCAGTTGTGTGTGTATGTGTGACCATTTATAAGTTTTCTCTAAAAAGTTTTCAGATTCGCTCCATCGCCGAAAGATATTTTGGACGTGGATGTTGGTTGGTTCTTCCAAAGAAGCTTACGTCCGATCAGAAGCTTTAGAGCTTTCAAAGCTTCCTCAAAGCTGAAAGCATTACCTGTGTGCATCATTTGAGCGCCAAACAATGATCGCCTTTAATTCAAAAAAAAAAAGATGAAATAAAATAAAAACAAGAATACAAAATAATCTCAAATAAAATCATTGTAAAAAAGAAAAAAACTAATATTATTTTCACATACTCTCACACATCCATATGTATACAAAAACAAAAAATAAAAAACAGGGAGAAATTTATTTGTTTAGAGTTAGCCCTATAGATTATATATATTTACATCCATCTTATACTATACACATTTATTTCTAAAATTATATTTGTATAACATTAACCATATAACTGCATATATGTATACCTACTTTATATCTCTAATATTTTTCTTTATAGTTTATTATGCCCTTGGCTTACTTTTTTTACAATAAGCACTTGTAACGTGTACTGAAATATAAATTGCTAAATTAATATATTTGGGTGGTCATGGTTGGGTGGTTGGTCATCATGGTTGGGTGGGCAAGCTGTTGCAGTAACACCAGCACAGCAGACCGTCATGTCGAGTGAGGGTTGCATGGATTTAATTACCTTGTGTATGTGAGTTCTTTCTTCTCCTTTCTCTCTACCCATACGTGAAGATGACATTAGATAAGATTTAGTTAAGAAGCGAGCACGTAGCGATAACAAGATCCCAGAACCCACTCCTTCTACCGACCATACAGCCGAAGTCAGCACGTGCACTTTCGTTATCGTCTGCACCCCAGACCAGCTCGAGTGGCACAGACACAGCAACCACAGTTGCAGGTGACATGCTACATATCTTATTTTGGCGCCTAACGTGGGGCCAGATCCGGCCTGCCCCGATAATAAACAAATACTCCAGTCGTACCACCCGACTGTTACCTTTGCTAAGTCTTTTTTTGTGTTCCTTTTCCTGCCCCAGTTACCCTGTGGATACCTTGGATCCGTGCAAGCGATACATGGCTTACATGGCCTAGTATCGTATAAGGCGTAATGCAGTGTAGGAGTTCCGACACCCTGGAAGTGTTGTAACTTTAATTGGATACAACTCCTTGGTCATCGCTTAGCCTAGCCTGTCATTCCTCAGTCAGTGAAAGGTGTCTTAGGAACTAAGTAAGAACCCTACACGTAGCTCAAGCAATTCTGAGGAAGTTTTACTGAGATCGTCCTACCTGGCCGTGATGTTGTTTGTCCAACCACCCTGTGAAGATTGCTGAATATCGAAGTTCAGTAAGCCTAGGTGATTTTTGGGCTCCGTAAACCACATAATAGTTGACACGGTCCAGCAGCTCACCAGTGTTATATGCTGTTGATCTGACCTCTTAGTTTTGTCCGGTTGAGGGATCGTCGATTGTATATAGCAAATCCTGCCGAGAACTAAACTTAGGATTCAGATTTTATGGATGTATGTTACAAAATACCCCGTGCCTGTCCCTTCCTTTCCCGTAAACAATGCAATCCTTTATTATTCTATTCTTACCCAAAGGTGTTTGCATGGCTCCTAAATTATTTTTGACTATATCTACAGATATATTGACTTTGTTTTTTTTTGTATTGGAATATAATATCTTTATATACATTATCTTTTTTTTTCGTTGAATTACAAACAGTTAGCAGTGACTTAATATCTTTTGGTTCCTAAACCGAAATGGTGGTATCTCGCAGTACGGAAAATTTAGCGGTCTCAAATGACACTGGGTTAAATTGTCAAATTTGTGCAGAAGTGATTGTTTACCAGGCTCAACTACTATCGGCCAAGTGTGGGCATAACTTTTACAGAGTGTGTTTCACCTCTAAAGGTAATAATAAGAAGGAGTGTCCCGCTTGTCAGCACCGCATGAGCATTGGATCGGCTTCGTCAGAGAATCTTAGTCCCAGTGGTCCCTCCACTTCGAGTGCACGAATGCCATCAGTCTCTCAGTCTCTTCAGACTAGAAGTCAAAGAAAGAAAATTGAAGCATTAGTCCATTCGGAGATGCCGAACACAGAGGATGCCAATATATCACAAGTCTCTGGCGATACTCAACAGAGTCAGCCATCCATGGCAGAAACTATGCAGCAGTCGATAGTTGATGCAATTAGAGTAGCTATGGTAGAGCAGACCCGAGCTCTGGCAACCAGCATGGCTGATCAAACTAACCAGCTAGTTCGAGCCATCTCTAATGGACTTCAAAGTACATCGTCAGTACCCGCTGCAAACGTAGCTACAGCTCGAATGCAGCCTGTAACTGAAATAGAGCAACAGACGATGGAGCAACTTTTCCGTCTATCCACTAGTGAACAGTTACCAGTGCCAGGGTTTAGTATCGAACTTAGGGCAAATTCGAAATGTTGGTTCCGAAATTTCCGGAGTTTCAGCAGCTTCACCCCTTCGTGCAGATCGTGTTAGTCAGATAATGTCCAATTGGAAATTAAGGTTTACAGGAAAGGCTAATATGTCCATTGAGGACTTCATTTATCGTGTTGAAGCATTGACAATGCAAACTTTGGACGGTAACTTTAATATAACAGCCCGATACGCTAGTAACCTTTTCGATGGGAGCGCCAGCGAATGGTTTTGGCGCTACCACAAAAGCGTCCCTGAAGTTCGTTGGAATGATTTATGCGTAGCCTTGAGAGGACAGTTTAAAGACGATAGGACAGATAGGAATATCCGAACAGAGATAGAATTAAGAAAGCAGCGGCCAAACGAATCATTTGATGATTTTTACGGTGCTATTGCAGCTTTGGCAGACAAACTGTCTGAGTCCGAGGAAACCTTGGTTGAGACGTTGCGAGCAAATCTTGTGGCTGATATTCAACATGAGATTTTGTATGAGTCTGCTGCGACTGTAAAAACCTTGCGTCAACTTGTCCGAACGCGAGATATTTTCATGCAGTCCATAGCAAAGTCAAAGCTTCCCCTTGCTGCTCCACGAGCTTTGCCACGCCGCAAAGTGAATGCTATACAAGACGAATCCATGAATAAAAATATCGAAGAATTATCTGAAGAAGAGGATATTAAAGTTTCGGCAATAGAGTTGTTTTGTTGGAATTGTGGTGGGAAATGCCATCGTTATCAAGAATGCATGGCAGAACGCAGGATATTTTGCTATGGCTGTGGCAAGGCAGATACTTATAAGCCCAGTTGTAGAAAATGCAATGCCAAAACTGCAAAAAACTCGCAGTCGCGTGCACCGCCGAAAAGTGCACGCAAACATCTGGTCAACCAAGCGACCAATACCGAGTAAATGAGTGTCCTCTTTCAACCGAACCTATTATCCAAAGACGTAACAAACAGCGTTTTCGCTGATCCCCTTGATAGACCACTTAGCCGATCTCAGCGTCGCCGAACAGAATTTAAGGAAAAAGTTAGACGTGAAAGAAGTCTGCTTTTGGCTTCTGTAGTAGGAAGACCCCATGACTTACGACCCCATGCTCAGATTATGCTCTTCGGTAAACCAGTAATAGGTCTAATGGATACTGGAGCTTCAGTTAGCTGCATAGGAGGAAATTGCGCTTCCGAGATTCTTCAGAGTGATGTAAAATATAAGCCACTTTCCCTGAAGGTAAAAACTGCAGACGGAAAGAGCCAAAGTATAGTCGGCAAAGTATCGGGGTCAGTCACGTCACGTACAGAGGGGAATCCAAGGAACTCTGCTTCTACATTGTACCATCTCTGACGGGTGATCTCTACCTGGGAATTGATTTTTGGACAGCTTACGACCTGTTACCGTTGCATCTTATGACAAAGAACTTAGTTGTTGAGACTTTAGATGACGCTGCAATGAGGAATTCCTTCTCAGCAATTACTACTCCAGGAGGTAGTAAATTTATTTCCATCATACTCTAAGCATGGTTTAGGCAAGACTTCTGTTATTACTCACGCTTTAGATGTGGACGATGCAAAACCGGTCAAACAACGCCACTACGCAGTGTCGCCTGCAACTGAGAAATTAATGTACGAAGAGACCGTATGATCAAAATGGGATTAGTGCAAGAGTCAAACAGCTCGTGGTCTTCGCCCGTCGTGTTGGTTAAAAAGCCTGGCAAGGTTAGGTTGTGTATTGATTGCAGAGAAGTAAACTCGGTTACAGTTAAGGATGCTTATCCAATGCCTCTTATAGACGGAATTCTGAGTAGACTACCAAAAGCTGAGTTCGTCACTAGCATTGATCTAAAGGATGCGTTTTGGCAAATACCTCTTGATCAAAAGTGTCGTGACAAGACAGCGTTCACTATCCCTGGCCGTCCGTTGTATGAATTTGTCGTCATGCCATTTGGTCTTACCAACGCGTCTTGTACCATGTCACGTCTTATGGACAAAATTATTCCAGCTAATCTGCGGAATGAAGTCTTCATCTATTTAGACGACCTATTAGTAATCTCAGATACCTTCGATCGCCATTTAAAGGTGTTGTCCATAGTCGCGTCCCAGCTTGCTTCTGCTAACCTTACCATAAATGTTGAGAAAAGCAAATTTTGCAGAAAAGAGGTCAAGTACTTAGGGCACGTGATTGGTTGCGGAAATATTCGCACGGATCCCGACAAAATAGCCGCCGTTAAGAACTTTCCGGTGCCCCAGTCGATCAAACAAGTTCGTCGATTTCTAGGAATGACGGGCTGGTACCATAAGTTCATCCACAATTACGCAGCTATCAGTTCACCTATATCGGATACCCTAAAATCTAAACGCAAGTTCATCTGGACAGACGAAGCTCAGCTGGCGTTCGAGTCCTTAAAGTCTCAAATGTGCTCCGCGCCAGTTCTAAATAGCCCAGATTTCTCTAAGCCATTCTCTATACATTGTGACGCCAGTCATACAGGCGTAGGTGCAGTTCTTATGCAAAAGAAAAACGACGGTGCCGACGTACCAATCGCGTTTATGTCGAAAAAGCTTAACAAATGCCAATGGCAATACTCGGTAACGGAAAAAGAGTGTTATGCTGCTGTGTTGGCCGTAAAAAAGTTCAGGGCATATGTTGAAGGCCAAGAATTCACAGTCATCACAAATCATGCATCCCTGAAGTGGCTGATGTCGCAGGCGGACCTCAGTTCCCGTTTGGCTCGTTGGTCATTAAAGCTGCAGGGATTTGAGTTCAAAATCTTACACAGAAAGGGAGCTAATAATATAGTACCCCATGCCTTGTCCCATGTGCATACTGAAGACTTATCTTCCTTGTATGTCAATAGCATGTTGGTTGACCTTGATTCTCCAGAATTCAAGGCCCCCGAATATCTGACGATGAAGGATAAGATTCGGTTGAGTGGTGTCAGTTTGCCCGATCTAAAAGTCGAAAATGATCTGATCTTCCGTCGTGCAGAACATTCTGAGGGAGCGAAAGTCACAGACGATTCCTGCTGGAAGCTTTGGGTCCCACCATCTTTGGTAGAGACCGCGCTTAAAGCCGCCCATGACGATCCCTTATGTGCACATGTTGGAATAAATAAAACCCTCGAAAGACTCAGGCGACATTATTATCGGCCGAACTTGGCTGCAGATGTAAAAAATTCATAAGTAATTGCCAAATCTGTAAAGCCACAAAGCATCCAAGTCAACCCTTAAAACCTCCAATGCAAAACACGGGACTGCCTTCTCGGTTCTTCCAAAAATTGTTTGTAGATTTTTTAGGACCTTATCCAAGAAGCCGATCTGGCAATATTGGAATCTTTGTGGTCTTAGACCACCTGTCGAAGTTCCCGTTTTTGAAGCCGGTACCCAAGTTCACAGCCGAATCAATAAAACGTTACATAGAAGAAGACATATTCCACTGTTTCGGAATTCCAGAAACCATCGTATCGGATAATGGGGTCCAAATTAAATCCCAGACGTTTAACTCGCTGCTTGACAAGTATGGTATTACTCACACTTATACTGCCATCTATTCTCCCCAAGCCAACGTTTCTGAGAAAGTAAATAGATCCGTGCTTGCGGCCATTAAGAGTTATATTGACCCAGACCAACGGAATTGGGATGAAAAACTTAGCAGCATTTGCTGTGCACTTCGGTCGTCATCATTTAGCCATAAACACTACTCCGTATCGGCTTGCCTTCGGACAGCATATGGTGACCGATGCCAGCAGCTACAGGTTGATGCGTACCCTAAACATGCTAGAAGAAGGCTTATAATTTGCGAACAAGGAACATTTTCTATAGGGACGGACAAGAGGTGTATAGGCGCAACTTTCACCAAAGTAATTTCGCTAAAGGCTTCAGTGCGAAGCTGGCACCAAACTTTATCAGGTCCCGAGTGCGAAGAAAGCTAGGGAACTGTTACTATGAGCTTGAAGATCTTCAAGGCCGCCTTGTAGGTAAATTTCATGCAAAAGATATAAAGCCTTGACTAAATCAACAAGGATCCCACTTCGGTGTATTTCACCCCAAGTGTGATCTAAGTGGGGGGGAATTTGTAGTGCGCTTGGTTTAAGCAGACTAAATTTCCGCCTAAAAGGGCACTGGTATTAAGAGTTAGAGTGTCGCAATAAGTTGAGCTTTTCGCACGCCATCTAGCGCGTGCAAGTCGTCGGCATGCGCAGAGCTTAGTGTTATCAGTCAATCTCTTATGGCTGACATTCTGCTCTACGGTTTTCCTTTGATTGACATTTGGGAAGAGGAAGAAGAAAAAAAACCAGGAAGGTCGATCCCTAAATTTCCGGGCGAAGGGCTCTCTCTCTTCTCGTGGCCATCAAATAAGACAGACGTGCCCACGTGCCCTTGGTAACACAAAAAAATAAAAAAATTGTTCTTCATTCGACAAAAGTTTCGTGAACTCCAGTGCTGGCCACCGTGAGGCTAAAAAGCTTCCCGCAAGCGGCCCCTCCAACGCAAGCGGCCCCTCCAACGCAAGCGGCAACTGCAACGTAAGCGCAGCCCCAACACAGCAAGCGGCCCCTCCAACGCAAGCGGCAACTGCAACGCAAGCGCAGCCCCAGCATCGCAAGCGGCCCCTGCAGCGCAAGCGCAGCCCGTACATCGCAAGCGCAGCCCCTGCAACGCTATCGCAGCCCCTGCAACGCTAGCGCGGCCCCTACATCGCTAGCGCGGCTTCGTTCACCGGCAGAGAGCAGCCCTTTGGCAGCCTCCAGTGCAAACATCGCACCTGATCCTCATGGCCATCACCCCGTGCTAGAAAGGAATGTTCGAGAACAAATAAACGAATCACCAAAAAAAAAAAAATATTTTGTTCAACCTAACCCAACCTACGAGTCCACATGTTTTTTGGTGAAAAAATTATTTCTCTTAGTGCACTTGTCGGTCAGAAACACACAAAAAGTAAGTGGCAGTGGAAAAATCCTAAGTGTATCTTGTGCACTTGAACCAGCTGTGCTCTTGTTAGGGCGTTGACCCCGGGTTGGTGTTTTTTTTTGCTTTGCCGATAGAATCAGTTGCGCTGAGCTTTTACTATTCATTATAATAGACCAAAACAATCAGCTGTAGTGAGCAAGAACATATAAAGTAATAAAAGAAAAAAATTAAAAAGATTGAAAGTGAAAAGTGAGAATAACAGAAGAAGAACATGAAATAAAGGCGAGATGAGTGAACAGTAAACTTAAAATATATAAAAAAAAAATATCAGTTGTGTGTGTATGTGTGACCATTTATAAGTTTTCTCCATAAAGTTTTCAGATTCGCTCCATCGCCGAAAGATCTTTTGGACGTGGATGTTGCAATACGTAAGTGAACGAATATATTTTATTAAAAAAAAAAGGAAATTTTTGAATATCCAGTGGGGCACATACATGCATATTTGCCATAGCAAATC
The DNA here is from genome assembly GCA_035041765.1 of Drosophila algonquin. Classification (NCBI taxonomy): domain Eukaryota; kingdom Metazoa; phylum Arthropoda; class Insecta; order Diptera; family Drosophilidae; genus Drosophila; species Drosophila algonquin. The sequence continues at coordinate 10,488 of JAWNKY010001680.1, forward strand.
GTCTTTTTGTTAAATTGGTTGGTTCTCCAAAGAAGCTTACGCCCGATCAGAAGCTTTAGAGCTTTCTAAGCTTCCTCAAAGCTGAAAGCATTACCTGTGTGCATCATTTGAGTGCCAAATGTGATGATCGCCTTTAATTCAAAAAAAAAAAAAAGATGAAGTAAAATAAAAACAAGAATACAAAATAATCTCAAATTAAATCATTGTAAAAAAGAAAAAAACTAATATTATTTTCACATACTATCACACATACAAATGTAATGTTTAGAGTTAGCCCTATAGATTATATATATTTACATCCATCTTACTATACACATTTATTTCTAAAATTATATTTGTATAACATTAACCATATAACTGCATATATACCTACTTTATATCTCTAATATTTTTCTTTATATAGTTTATTATGCCCTTGGCTTATTGTTTTTTACAATAAACACTTGTAACGAATACTGAAATATGAATTGCTAAATCTATATATTTAGGAGCCATGCAGGTAACGATGGGGGGAAGACGTAGTGGAGTTGATCGACGTGACAATAAGGGATCATCCGAAAAAAATACCCTATATCGGTGGATGGGTGATCATGGTTGGGTGGGCAAGCTGTTGCAGTAACACCAGCACAGCAGACAATCATGTCTAGTGAGGGTTGCATGGATTTAGTTACCTTGTGTATGTGAGTTCTTTCTCCTCCTTTCTCTCTACCCATACCTTTTCCTCTCCTGATCCTCGTAACAATTAAAAATTTCTTTAGCAAAGAGAAGCACGCGAAGATGACATTAGATAAGATTTAGTTAAGAAGCGAGCACGTAGCGATAACAAGATCACAGAACCCACTCCTTCTACCGACCATACAGCCGAAGTCAGCACGTGCACGTTCGTTATCGTCTGCACCCCAGACCAGCTCGAGTGGCACAGCCACAGCAACCACAGTTGCAGGTTACATGCTACAATAGAGGGTATATTAGATTTGTGGAGATAACGGATAAGTGTAACGCCCAGAAGGAAGCGTTTCCGACCCCATAAAGTATATATATTCTTGATCAGATTGTCAGTTCGTTATTTTCGGACACTTGCACAGTCATATGCAAAGACAGAACTATCAGTTTTATTATGTCCACAGGTAGCCACATGTATTTATATTTACATAGAGCTCAGTAATGATTAAAGACTCTAAGGTATTATTTATAAAATCCACACACTAAATACATAGCCTACACTGTACAGTTTATAGAATATATAGAACACAAGTAGTTTGTTTTGTCAAAATCCATTGCGCAAGCGAGACACTTAGGGAAGCTGAAACAGTTAATCATGCGCTGTCATTGAGACGCCCCTAAAGACAATATAAACAGTTTTAAACACTGTTTATGTACATATGTATACATATTGTCTTTGGTGACTCAACTGGTTATTCTGACCATGAGATCGACCTTAGCTGTGATACTAACAATTTAGGGGAGTGTAAGGAATCGTGGCGTGTAAGGTATGGCGGTGGACTTGTCAAATCTGGCATGTAACGTTACATCTAAAACTTTTGATCACTATGGTCGATGTCTTTTATCCTGCTGACATTTTATATGCAGTAGTATTAATGAGGGGACGTGTGCTTTGAATTCTAATTGATTTTTAATAAAAAAGTACTGAAAAAAATGAGTAATTTTTATTGGATATGTGTTTTAACAGTGCCAAGGTGAAGATTTTGTGAAACTTGAGTCAGGGAAATATTCGGAACGTACATTTAGGCCTTTGCCAAAAGTTTTTGATATTTAAAATTTCTTTTTATTTGCGAAGTATGACAGTGACAACGTCATATTTCCACCAATAGCTTGTAAGGTATGATGGCGAACTTTTTGTTAGGTATAGTGGCGGATCATTTTTTAGCACGAGATTCAATTGTGTTTGCCTTTTTGTGTACAGAAGTGTATAAGTTAACACTCAGTAGCTGAGATTTGCAATTTGGGCACCGGGTTTTTGTCTTTAGACAAGAAAGGAAAAAAGAGTTTCTAAAAGAACAACATCGGAGCAATCCACAGGCAAAAGAGTAAAGCTCGAAAAGAAAGAAGATGCTGATCGAGATTTTTCAATACATGAAAGTTCTTTCTTGTTCTGTTATTTTTCATTATTTCCAATAGTTGAAATAAATGCTTTTCAGATCCACATAATGTTTTAGTTGAAAGCTCCAATCCGCCACCATACCTTACAATTTTCAAAAATGCAAAAAAATCAATTTGCGGGAAGAGCTGCAAAATTGCATTCCATTTAAATTTAAGCAACCGCTTCTGACAGATATATGCTCAATATTTGTCAGCAACGGCCTGCTTTTAAATTTAAAAAAAAAGTTGTCACCTTGTTACTAAATTCATCTTGAAGACATACGGATGAGTGTAAATAGACAGTTGCTCTCTTGAGAGAGCACTTGTTCAGATATTGGGTCAGAGAGTTCTCAAGTGGATAGAGAGGGATAGAGAGAACAACTCAAAACAAATGTAACGGCTATTTTTCTCATTCCTTCCACATGCATTTTTAGAGCAAAACCATTTGCGTTTCCCCCTTCCCTGTCTGTAACGGTTATAAAACTGTTTACTGCAATTATGAGAGTGGAGGGGGGATCTTGCTAAGACATGTAAACAGCGCATCGCGCATCCCTTTTACTTGATGAGAGAGAGGGTCATGGTCAGAAAATGGAAGGGGAAACAGAGAGAGAAAGAGAGCGCACGTGCTTGCAGTTTTGTTTTGATTTCGCAGTTTCTTTAATGGACAAGACATAGAGTGAACACATGCAATCGCAGGTACCCCTCCCCTACCTATAACGACTCATCCAATCAGCATATGCAAATATGTACTATATTAAGTATATTTACATATGAATATACATATGTCCATTGGTTTTAAAATATATATGTACATCATATGAATACTTACATATGTACATACATACATATTGTAGGATACCGGATTTCGTCGAGTTGTGTGGATTCCGCTATGAGGCGAGTCCACATTCAAAGGCACAATTTAACAGATTTAATAAAGTTTACGTTTTATTTCGCTTGCTACACTTCCGTCGCCTTCCACTGCTGCACCAAAAAGTGAGTCCACTTTATCGACGCTCTCTTCACGATGAATGTTTCGATCTCCCTATCGGTATCTCCCACCGAGTGTATCGATGGTGCGAAGATACCGACGCGCGATCTATCATTTTCAAATACAGAGTTGCTTATGTGACTACTTATCTATCTAAACATACTGCCACAATTCGGCCATCCTGACCGGAGTGCTCCTGAACTCCTTACGGCTAGGTTAGTCTCTTTTGCGCTTCGTCTATCACGGTTGGGTAGTTTACTCTTAGTATGCTAGTTTTGGTTTATGTATCACAATCATTTTCTTCACACTGTTTCCCTGTGACATTTACATCATTATCCTTCTCTAGCCATGGCTTCATATTCGCTACCGCCCAAACTCCTTTGTAAGGGATCCTTGACTGCTGGAATCCTTCTACGTCTTCCAATACGTATCTATCATTTCTTAACACTTTCGTTATCCTATACGGTCCTTTGAATTTAGGAATGAGTTTTTTGCATACCCCTACGTGGGTGTCGAAATTTTTGACCATGACCAGATCATTCTCTCTGTACACGTGTGGTTCTTTTCTCTTTGAGTTTGTTGCTTGTTTGTTGTAAGCCTGTACTTTCTCCTGATGGGTGCTCGCTTCTGCCCTAATCTTCTCTAAATCCCTTGTGTCTTGTTGTTCCGTTACTTCTTTTATATAGTCCCCTAGTAAATCTGATACCTCCCCTCTCTGCTGGACTCCGAACAACATTCGACTTGGGTGCTCATTAATCGATCTCTGGATAGTGTTATTGAGCGCGTGCTCCACCGTTTCTATTACTATGTCCCAATGTAATCCCTTCTCTGGTTCGACCAGTTTTGCGATCATGGGTCCTAGGCTTCTGTTTACTCTTTCTACCTGTCCGTTTGCTTGTGGCGATCCTGTTGCTATCTTCACGTGCTTAACATTATTTTGTTCTATAAATTCTCCAAACTCTTTCGACGTAAAGCAGCTTCCTCTGTCTGAAAATTTTTTTTTTTTTTTAATCCCGCTGCCCGAAATAGAATACCCTAGGTACTTAACTTCTAATTGTAAGAACTCGCATTTGTCTAACCTTAACTCGAGTTTGTTCGCCACTAAACGTCTCAGTACTTCCTGTAAAATTTTCATGTGACTATCACTATCCTTCGTTGCTATCATTATGTCGTCCATGTATATTATGACCTTATCTTCCTTTACCATATCTGAGAAAATCTTGTTCGTGAATCTTTGGAATACTGCAGACGCATTGCGTAACCCGAACGGCATCCTCAACCACTCGTACTGTCCCATCGGAGTTGTGAATGACGTGTATTTTACTGAATCTTTGTGCATAAATACGTGGAAGTATCCGTTCTTCAAATCTAATTTAGTGAATAGTATTTTCTCTGAGAGTTTATCTAACAGGTCATCTATTAGTGGTGTCGGGTAATTGTCTTTTATCATCCATTTATTTAGTGTGCGATAATCTACACACAACCTTAGTTCCCCCGAATTCTTTTTTACCAGTACTATTGGTGACACGTATTCTGACTCGCTCGTTCTGATGTAGCCCTTGTCTGTGTAATCGTCTATCATCTTCTGTACTTGAGACTTTTCGCTGTACGATAGCCTTCTGGGCGGACAATTGAACGGTTTTTCGTTTTCAAAATTCAATTTCATTTCCCACCTCGTCTCCGGTAGACTCGGACTTTCTGCGTTTGTATAGGTTGCTCTGAACATGTGCTTGAGTCGTTCTACCAGATTCACACAACAATCTGACCCCACTTTTAACTCGCTATCATTTCCCACAGCCGGGTACTCTCCAGGTAGTTCGCTAAAGTTGGCCTTTCTGTTTTCGTATGGATCTTTGGCCTGTACCAGCCCCACTACAACTGCATTTCCATCATTATTTTCCTGTTCTTCTAAACACTCAGTTTCTACCCCATACTCACTTTCTTCTGTATGCTCTTTTCCTTTTACGCACTCGTTTTCCTTTCTCCCCTCATTCTCTGCCCTATGTTCTCTATCTTCTATACACTCGTTCTTCTCTTCACGCTCATTCGCGACTGTACACTCGTATCACTCATTTTCTGTTTCATGTTCATATTCTGTCTATACACTCATTTTCTGTTTCATGTTCATATTCGTCTATACACTCATTTTCTGTTTCATGTTCATATTCGTCTATACACTCATTTTCTGTTTCATGTTCATATTCGTCTATACACTCATTTTCTGTTTCATGTTCATATTCGTCTATACACTCATTTTCTGTTTCATGTTCATATTCGTCTTCTTTATCTTCCTTCTTTGTGCAAATGTCACTTACAATTTTAAATTTACATAACTTCATAAAGTCTCTACCTAACACAGCCTCGTAGCCCATCGACTCGTCTGCCACTACTAGCAACTCAAAGTTGAATTGTTTGCTATTGATGATTACAAAACAGGGTATTTTGCCAAAAATATCAAGTTTGCTATTATTTAGCCCAACATATGAGTAATTCGCGTCTTTACTTAAAATGAATTCATAATTTTCAACTTCGCTTAATTTGTAACAACTTAAATTCTCTTTCTTGAGATCATCAGAACTTAAAACTATGCGTCCTTTCGCTTCGTGTGGATGTTTTCATAGGCTGGTACCCCAAGCATGATGACTTAATAAAACTTATTGGGCTCCCCGAGTCGATGAGGCAATCTAAGGACAAACATCCCACTTCTGAGTTTGTAGGATACCGGATTTCGTCGAGTTGTGTGGATTCCGCTATGAGGCGAGTCCATATTCAAAGGCACAATTTAACAGATTTAATAAAGTTTACGTTTTATTTCGCTTGCTACACTTCCGTCGCCTTCCACTGCTGCACCAAAAAGTGAGTCCCTTCTATCGACGCTCTCTTCACGCCGTATGTTTTCGATCTCACTATCGGTATCTCCCACCGAGTGTATCGATGGTGCGGAGATACCGACGCGCGATCTATCATTTTCAAATACAGAGTTGCTTATGTGACTACTTCTCTATCTAAACGTACTGCTACAATATATACATTTATATATTTATGTAAATAAATAATTGCCTGGGCTGGCGCTTATTTTTTGGACATGTTATATTGTTAGGTATCATCTCTCTCTCTCTTTCCTTAGGGGAAGAGACAGATTGAGTTGTTAATGGGGGTGGGCGGTGATTGTGGTAAGAAATGGACAAGCAGACAGCGCATCGCACTTGATTGATTAAAATTAAAAAACATTAAACATTAAAACATTATGTAGATCTGAAAATCATTTATTTAAACTATTGGAAATAATGAAAAATAACAGAACAAGAAAGAACTTTCATATATTAAAAATCTCGATAAAACGACGCAACTTTTTGTCACCACTAGGGCCCTATGCTAAACCTATGTAAAAAAAACTGCGTTTCTGAGAAGACGCAAAGAATCAAGACGCAGCCTCAGTGTAAACGGCACCTTATCCAACACCCACAACCTCAGCTAGGCTGAATCATTTATGTAGTGAAACATTTAATCAACCTCACCTTGATTCCCGTATCTTTTCAGTTCTGTCCGGTCGGTCTTGTGTTAGAATCAAAACAGCACGCGAATTTTCATGTAATTATGTATATAGCCGTGCGAGCAGGTAGCACAGTGGTACATTTTCAACCCCTCCAGCCGACGACCGCAGAAGCCGGAACCAGCGCATGCTACTCTGGTCGCTACACTCAACAGCAGCTCGTTACCTTAACATGCCCCATCTTCGTTGTATGTTACACAAGGCGTCTCCTGCGGATCAGCAGAATGACCCGGACACCTTGGCGTCGACAAGCACACACGCCTTGTTGACCAAGGGGTTTCGCACACAGCCACGACACAGAGCAGGAACCTTGGCGTCGACGAGCACACTCGCCTCGTCGACCAAGGCGTCTCCTGCGGATTAGTAGAACGACCCGGACTCCTTGGCGTCGACAAGCACACACGCCTTGTTGACCAAAGGGTCTCTCACACAGCCACGACACAGGAACCTTGGCGTCGACCAAGGCGTCTCCTGCGGAATAGCAGATAAACACGGACACCTTGGCGTCAACGAGCAAACGTGCCTTGTTGACCAAGGAGTTCACCCAAGGCAGGAAACGAAAAGCCTCAACGCCAAGCCCCGACGGCAATCCACTAGCGTCCAGAACATCTACAGAGACCAGGCCAACCCAACTCCCCCGCAAACGCAGGACTCTGGCACAACGGAGCTGCGACCTAGAGGGAACCCTTTCCGTACACCACGCGCAAACACAGCATGAAAGAAGAACCCCTTTCGAACGAACGAACAGTATTACTACGACAGTGCCATTCTAGCAGCTGTCACCGCCATGGAACTAGGGGAACTCTCTCCATGGCAGCCAGATCCAGTCCCCACGCAGCCCCCCACACCTGAAGCAGCAAAATTTCTGGAGGAAGAATTGGCGAAGTTTGAAGGGCTGAACGGGATATCGCACATTGCCGAGCACACCATTACCATGCGTGACGACAAGCCCGTGAAACAACGATACTTTCCGAAGAATCCAGCCATGCAGAAGATCATCGATGCACAAGTGACAGAACTACTTCGAGACGGTCGAATCGAGCCATCCAGGTGCCCCCTCAGTGCCCCAATCGTCATCGGGTCAAGCCTAGAGGAGCACATCAAGAACTTGCGAGAAGTCTTCCAAAGGTTGCGAGAGGCAAATCGTAGGCTGAACCGAAACAAATGCAGTTTCTTCAGGAAGAGCCTAGTATACCTCGGACATGTAATCAGCGAACACGGCATACACACCAACCCCGAGAAAGTCATCGCAGTCCAAAGACTGACACTACCCACCACGTTAAAGGAGCTGCGGCGTTGCATCGGAATGGCCTCATGGTATCGACGTTTCGTCCCTAACTTCGCAACCATAGTGCAGCCAATGACCACCCTCCTGAAAAAGGACCAAAAGTGGGTCTGGACCGGGGATCAGCAGCGGGCTTTCGAAACGCTGTAGGAGAAATTGACTCAAGCACCAGTGTTAGCTTGCCTGGATTTCAACGAGCGATTCGTTTTGCAGACAGACGCCAGTGCTTACGGCCTCAGAGCCGTATTGACACAGCAGATAGCGGGAGAAGAGCGGGTCATCGCCTACGCCAGAAGACGGTTACTCAAGGCCAAAAAAAACTACTCCGCCACCGAGAAAAAATGTCTGGCCATTGTCTGGGCCATCCGGAAGCTTCGATGTTTCTTGCAAGGATACCATTTTGATGTGATTACGGATCACCTCGCATTAACATGGCTGAACTCCATAGATAATCCCACTGGACGCTTGCTCGCCTTCAACAATACCAGTTCGATATCTACTATCGACGAGGAAGCCAGAATGTCGTGGCCGACACCCTCTCACGACAACCAGTGGAGTCATTGCAACGCGCCGAAGAAGAAGAAAACACATGTCCATGGCTTAGACGGCTATACAAACGGATCCAGGAACAACCAGAGAAGTTATCGGATTTTATTATAGCAAATAGGCATATCTACAAACAGGCCAGTAACAGATCAGTCGTGGAGGACCCCATCCAATGGGAATTATGTGTAGCTAAGAATCACCGACACCGAGTACTAGAGGAATGCCACGATCATCCGACAGCGGGTCACCTGGGAATCAGGAAGACGACCACCCGGATTATCCAGCGGTACTACTGGCCTGGACTCTACCTAGATGTCGCCCGCTACATCCGACGATGTGTCAGTTGCCAACGATTCAAGATGAGTCAAGTCAAACCGGCTGGACAAATGCTGACACCTCAGGCTCAAGGACCACTTGACATCCTCTGCACCGACTTCGTGGGTCCTTTGCCGCGATCCAAGCGCGGGAATACCATGCTATTGGTGTTCTTCGACGCCTTTAGTAAATGGGCAGAACTGGTCCCCCTGCGCAAAGCCACCACTGCTCTGCTCGAAAAGGCATTTCGAGAAAGAATTCTGGGCCGATTCGGTGTCCCCAGAAGGCTCGTTTGCGACAATGGAAGCCAGTTCACGAGTCGTTCTTTTCAAAGCTTCTGCAAGCTGGCCAGGATAGAACTGGAACACACGGCTCCCTATACCCCACAGCAGAATCCGACTGAGCGGGCTAACCGGACAATCAAAACCATGATTGCCCAATAGCAGCATCTCCGACACGACGGAGTTCAGCCAAGCTTTCCTCGTTCTCGGACGTGAGCCCCGTTTACCCGGAGCTCTATAGGAAGAGACTACCCCAGGCCTAGGCGAAGACATGAATGATGATGCCTAACAATATAACATGTCCAAAAAATAAGCGCCAGCCCAGGCAATTATTTATTTACATAAATATAAAAATGTATATATGTATGTACATATGTAAGTATTCATATCTGTGGATGTACATATATATTTTAAAACCAATGGACATACATATGTATATTCATATGTAAATATACTTAATATAGTACATATTTTCATATGCTGATTGGATGAGCCGATATAGGTAGGGGAGGGGTACCTGCTATTGCATGTGTTCACTCTATGAAAAGAAAGAGAATTGTCTTGTCCATTAAAGAAACTGCGAAATCAAAACAAAACTGCAAGCACGTGCGCTCTCTTTCTCTCTCTGTTTCCCCTTCCATTTTCTGACCATGACACGCTCTCTCATAAAAAAAAGGGATGCGTGATGCGTTATTTACATATCTTAGCAAGATCCCCCCTCCACTCTCATAATCGCAGTAAATAGTTTATTACCGTTACAGGCAGGGGAGGGGAAACGCAAATGTTTTTGCTCTAAAAATGCATGTGGAAGAAATGAGAAAAATAGCCGTTACATTTGTTTTGAGTTGTTCTCTCTATCCCTCTCTATCCACTTGAGAACTCTCTGACCCAATATCTGAACAAGTGCTCTCTCAATAGAGCAACTGTCTATTTACACTCATCCGTATGTCTTCAAGATGAATTTAGTAACAAGGTGACAACTTTTGTTTTAAATTTAAAAGCAGGCCGTTGCTGACAAATATTGAGCATATATCTGTCAGAAGCGGTTGCTTAAATTTAAATGGAATGCAATTTTGCAGCTCTTCCCGCAAACCATTGATTTTTTTGCATTTTTGAAAATTGTAAGGTATGGTGGCGGGTTGGTGCTTTCAACTAAAACATTATGTAGATCTGAAAATCATTTATTTAAACTATTGGAAATAATGAAAAATAACAGAACAAGAAAGAACTTTCATATATTAAAAATCTCGATAAAACGACGCAACTTTTTGTCACCACTAGGGCCCTATGCTAAACCAATGTAAAAAAAACTGCGTTTCTGAGAAGACGCAAAGAAGCCTCAGTGTAAACGGCACCTTATCCAACACCCACAACCTCAGCTAGGCTGAATCATTTATGTAGTGAAACATTTAATCAACCTCACCTTGTTTCCCGTATCTTTTCAGTTCTGTCCGGTCGGTCTTGTGTTAGAATCAAAACAGCACGTGAATTTTCATGTAATTATGTATATAGCCGTGCGAGCAGGTAGCACAGTGGTACATTTTCAACCCCTCCAGCCGACGACCGCAGAAGCCGGAACCAGCGCATGCTCCTCTGGTCGCTACACTCAACAGCAGCTCGTTACCTTAACATGCCCCATCTTCGTTGTATGTTACACAAGGCGTCTCCTGCGGATTAGTAGAATGACCCGGACTCCTTGGCGTCGACAAGCACACACGCCTTGTTGACCAAGGGGTCTCTCACACAGCCACGACACAGGAACCTTGGCGTCGACCAAGGCGTCTCCTGCGGAATAGCAGATAAGCACTGTCACCTTGGCGTCAACGAGCAAACGTGCCTTGTTGACCAAGGAGTTCACCCAAGGCAGGAAACGAAAAGCCTCAACGCCAAGCCCCGACGGCAATCCACTAGCGTCCAGAACATCTACAGAGACCAGGCCAACCCAACTCCCCCGCAAACGCAGGACTCTGGCACAACGGAGCTGCGACCTAGAGGGAACTCTTTCCGTACACCACGCGCAAACACAGCACGAAAGAAGAACCCCTTTCGAACGAACGAACAGTATTACTACGACAGTGCCATTCTAGCAGCTGTCACCGCCATGGAACTTGAGGAACTCTCTCCATTGCAACCAGATCCAATCTCCACGCAGCCCCCCACGCCTGAAACAGCAAAATACCTGGAGGAGGAATAGGCGAAGTTTGAAGGGCTGAACGGGATATCGCAAATTGCCGAGCACACAATTACCATGCGAGACGACAAGCCCGTGAAACAACGATACTTTCCGAAGAATCCAGCCATGCAGAAAATCGATGCACAAGTGACAGAACTACTTCGAGACGGTCGCATCGAGCCATCCAGGAGCCCCCTCAGTGCCCCAATCGTCATCGGGTCAAGCCTAGAGGATCACATCAAGAACTTGCGAGAAGTCTTCCAAAGGTTGCGAGAGGCAAATCGTAGGCTGAACCGAAACAAATGCAGTTTCTTCAGGAAGAGCCTAGTATACCTCGGACATGTAATCAGCGAACACGGCATACACACCGACCCTGAGAAAGTCATCGCAGTCCGAAGACTGACACTACCCACCACGTTAAAGGAGCTGCGGCGTTGCATCGGAATGGCCTCATGGTATCGACGTTTCGTCCCTAACTTCGCAACCATAGTGCAGCCAATAACCACCCTCCTGAAAAAGGACCAAAAGTGGGTCTGGACCGGGGATCAGCAGCGGGCTTTCGAAACGCTGAAGGAGAAATTGACTCAAGCACCAGTGCTAGCTTGCCTGGATTTCAACGAGCGATTCGTTTTGCAGACAGACGCCAGTGCGTACGGCCTCAGAGCCGTATTGACACAGCAGATAGCGGGAGAAGAGCGGGTCATCGCCTACGCCAGAAGACGGTTACTCAAGGCCAAAAAAACTACTCCGCCACCTAGAAAGAGTGTCTGGCCATTGTCTGGGCCATTCGGAAGCTTCGATGTTTCTTGCAAGGATACCATTTTGATGTGATTACGGATCACCTCGCATTAAAATGGCTGAACTCTATAGATAATCCCACTGGACGCTCGCTCGCCTTCAACAATACCAGTTCGATATCTACTATCCACGAGGAAGCCAGAATGTCGTGGCCGACACCCTCTCACGACAACCAGTGGAGTCATTGCAACGCGCCGAAGAAGAAGAAAACACATGTCCATGGCTTAGACGGCTATACAAACGGATCCAGGAACAACCAGAGAAGTTATCGGATTTTATCATAGCAAATAGGCATATCTACAAACAGGCCAGTAACAGATCAGTCGTGGAGGACCCCATCCAATGGGAATTATGTGTAGCTAAGAATCACCGACACCGAGTACTAGAGGAATGCCACGATCATCCGACAGCGGGTCACCTGGGAATCAGGAAGACGACCACCCGGATTATCCAGCGGTACTACTGGCCTGGACTCTACCTAGATGTCGCCCGCTACATCCGTCGATGTGTCAGTTGCCAACGATTCAAGGTGAGTCAAGTCAAACCGGCTGGACAAATGCTGACACCTCATGCTCAAGGACCACTTGACATCCTCTGCGCCGACTTCGTGGGTCCTTTGCCGCGATCCAAGCACGGGAATACCATGCTATTGGTGTTCTTCGACGCCTTTAGTAAATGGGTAGAACTGGTCCCCCTGCGCAAAGCCACCACTGCTCTGCTGGAAAAGGCATTTCGAGAAAGAATTCTGGGTCGATTCGGTGTCCCAGAAGGCTCGTTTGCGACAATGGAAGCCAGTTCACGAGTCGTTCTTTTCAAAGCTTCTGCAAGCTGGCCAGGATAGAACTGGAACACACGGCTCCCTATACCCCACAGCAGAATCCGACTGAGCGGGCTAACCGGACAATCAAAACCATGATTGCCCAATAGCAGCATCTCCGACACAACGGGGTTCAGCCAAGCTTTCCTCGTTCTCGGACGTGAGCCCCGGTTACCCGGAGCTCTATACGAAGAGACTACCCCAGGCCTAGGCGAAGACATGAAAACACCCTCCGACAAGGCTACGAGACTACGTGACATCTACCAAGTGGTGCGGCAAAATACCCAACGCGCATCACAAGACCAGGGAATTGTAATTATACAATGCAGTGGCTTATGTCTAGTCCCTTAAGGGGAGTCATACTGGGCTTACAGTGACTGTTGCAGTGGTCGCCCCTTGCGTGACGAGGACATTAGGGCAGCGCACTACTCTAAGTGGCCCTCATGAACTCGCGTGTGCGTGGGCTCGTCCGCCCGGTTCGTCTTCTGCTTCTGTATAATTAAATATTAACATCACATTGTATATAACGATAGCTCTTACAAATTGTAAATCGCACCTATAGGTAGGGCCAGGTAAAAGGTAGCATTTAGCTATGCAGTTTCTCCCCTTAGACACGTCGGCAAGAATCACGCCACACCAAACGACGCCCAGCCACCAGAGGCACCAGGTGGTCAGAGAGGACGCCATAGGAGCACGTCCCCAACAGAGATGCCCCACGAGGCACAACGTATCACCACCGCAGGACTCCCCTCGGAGTACGGTCCAAGGAACAAACGGGACCATAGCACTCCAAAACGCGTTCGCCGAAGCATGCCGAGCGTATTACGACAACATCAGGTCCCAGCACCACCACCACACCGGGACCCTAGGCCTACACGCTACGGCGGAACCACTACTTGGCAACACCATCGGACGCATTGCGGCCGCAAACCAAGCCCTAAGTGAGGAGTTGGTACGTCTGCGGAAAAGATGCCTGCAGCTTTTCCAGTCCCTGCAGATACGCCCAAAGAACCGGACCGCGAAGGAAGCAGGCATAGGGACCCCACCGTCGACACCACCGCACGAGGTCTCACGCTATGAATACGAGCGGCGTGCCAGGCAGTATCCAAAACGGCTCAAGTCACCCCCACCCCCCCACCACGGGCTGGAGTCGGCTCCGTCCCCGGACATATCCCCGACAAGCAGCGCGGATGAGGGATGAGGACTTCGACGCCCCGGTAACGCTGAGCCGTGCTGGGGCCATGGAACTGGATGGGACAGCAGCGAGAGCGATGAGGACGTACTCCGCGATGGGCGGTTCAACAAGACGCAGGAGCTGGCTCGAGACGCCTGATCGACGCATACCAACGGCGTTGGGAAGATGGACCCCGAACTCGGCATATCGAGGAGCACGAAGTTTAGGGTCTCGATCAACCGGGGCGGCTAAGTCCTTATTTCGATTCGACCCCCGAAGTAGGAAGAGAGTGTGAAGGCGCAGAGCCCCTCACAACACACAGGATGAATATTTTTATTATTATTTCTTTCGCCAGACATCAGACCCACGATGAATATTTTGTTTTTGTTATTTCTTATCTTGTTTTCCCTAGTTTGTTGTTCATTAGATTAAGAAATAGATGCGCGTTATTTGTACGGGAAATCGTGACCGGGGGGTGCGTTTTACGGGAACCGTACCGAGCATCACTGACGAGAACCGTAATGAGCATCACTGATAGAGAGATCGCCACCACGCAATACCCCGCCCAGCAGGAACCAAAAAGAGAGAGAGAGAGCAGAGACCGCAGCAGAGAGCGCCACCACGCAATACCCCGAATACCAAATAACGGTAAAGCGGCAGAGACCGCAGCAGAGAGATCGCCACAACGCAATACCCCGCCCAGCAGGAACCAAAGGGAGAGAGAGCAGAGACCGCAGCAGAGAGATCGCCACAACGCAATACCAAATAACGGTAAACAGGAGCAGCAGCCGAGAGTGGCAGTGTGAGCGGGACAGCAGAGAACGAGCGCCGATCACCTACGTAACGACGAGCGACAAACGCTGGCAGAGGCTACGGGCAGAGGCTCGAGCCTGCAGGCCTGGAGTGGCCGGCCGAAAAACTAATTCGGGAGTCGATTTTGATGAGTGAAGAAAACAAGAAGTGCGCGGTCAGAAAGTGCCAGCAGAACGGATCCATCGCAGCCAGGATGTCAGAAGGAGACAGCGGGTAAGCTGTCCTCGCGTAAGCGAGCTAGGGAAGAGAAGCTAGGTGCGACAGGGACCCCTAAGATAGAAAGAATAATAGTTAGCAGGTGAATAAAGTGAATTAATTAGCAGACAAATTTGGAGTTTTATATATATATCTATCGACTATTTATTATCATAACCCGAGAGCGCGCGATTCTTAACCCCCCTTTGACGTATTGTGTGCCGAGTTGATGCTCCCTCAGCTTGCTGGGAACTCAGCCAGTGGAGTTGTACGCGGATGGCACGACTTCCACCAACTGAGATCCCACTCCCGTAGAAATACCTTCTCGTAGCCTTTCCTCATCCTTGGGGATCACCGCTGGGCAATCGTGTACGCGGACGCCACGATTTGCCAAGCCGGTGGTTGCCCCTTCCCGTTGAATGCTCCCCCGCCATCCCCTTTTCCTTCCATACCGGTACACCACCTCGCCCACGCCATCCGCGGGTGGTGTATTAGATTAGGGGTATATTAGATTTGTGGTGATAACGGTTGTATGTAACACCCAGAAGAAAGCGTTTCCGACCCCATAAAGTATATATATTCTTGATCAGCATCAATAGCCGAGTCGATATATGTCTGTCCATGTCCATGTCCATGTCTGTCTGTCCGTCCGTCCGTCCGTCTGTCCGTCCGCCCGTCTTCATTCGCACTTATATCTCAGAGAATATTAAAGCTAGAGCAACCAATTTTTGTATCCAGTCTATTGTGTTATCACACTACTCCAAGTCTATTTCAAAATTTCGCCCTGCCCCCTTCCGGCTTCACAAAGGACGATAGTCGGTGGCATACACAATTTTAAAGATTCGAGAAAACTAAAAACGCAGAATCATAGAGGATACCCATTTCTATCAGAGTGTTCAATTTTGATCAGATCTGATTATTAATATAGCCACAATGAAGAAAACCATTTCGAAAAGCATCGTTCCCTCTCGCTCTCTCTCACACGCGACCCTGTCTGCTTTGTCTATTCGTCCAAATGAGCGCCTAGATCTCAGAGACTACAGCTAGAGCAACCAAACTTTCTATCCAAGCTCCTGTGATATCAATTCAGCACAAGTTTATTTCAAAATTTTGGCACGCCCCCTTCCGCCCCCACAAAGAACGAAAATCTGTGGAATCCACAATTCCAAAATCGCAAATTCATGGAAAATAACCGTATCTACCAGAGTGCCGAATCTTGATCAGGTCGAACTACTGTTATAGCCAGAACGAACAAATTTAAATTCAGTCGCTACGCAACGCCTGCCAAGCGCTTACTCATTCCCTCTCTCTCTCGCAAAGACTTCCACGTCTCTAATATGTAGCAGATGTAAAAAGCATATGTAAACAAACATTTTTAGAAATATTCTTTTTTGTCCAAAATTTAATTTGTCTCTTTTGCGAACATATGATAAAAAGCCTTAATCGTATATGATATGTATGTACATATATACTGACTGAGTACTGGGTATAAAGTAGAGTCGCGGCCTTTGCCGCGGCTCACAACGTTCCTCCTCGTTTTTTTTATGAATGGTCCCATTCTGTTTATTCCGTCATGGACTGATAATAAATTGAAGTGGGATAATTCCAGCAATAAAAAAAATATAGCACTAGTCAACACGACTAGTGTGGCCCAAACCAACCTTTTCTGAGAGATTTTTTCTGAACACAGGTTTTTGGTAGGTATAGCATTGGGTAGGTATAGTAGGGTAATGCACTGTCGCTTGCCCCGTCCGAGGAAATACAGTGTCTAGCTAAGGGTGTCTGTTTCGACAGCGGCATCCGTGCGGTTCAGCTTGGAGTGAGGGGGTTTCTTGGCAGTCGTTGTACAGCTGACGTGGCCTGCTCCCGCCACGTCAGAGGTTTAACCGCTGGCGACACGCAGAGAGGATATATTTTAAGCTAAGCGCTGTGGTGGGGTGGGGAAGTTTCTACACACTGGGAGCCCGTTACCCAATGAAGGGGGCCAGTGTGCGATTATCAAAGTACACAAGGAGGCGGAGGACCTCCTGTACCCCAGATTCGGGAAGATGGCGTGGGGCATGGGCAGTTTACATGCGCCTGAAGAAACGCCACCCCGGGGACACAGACGCTCACATCCTATCTCAGATGGATTGGTCATTCCATGACGATTTTCAGGAAATTGAGTCTGCCACGAATGCATTCTATAGCTCTTTTTTTCCATCTTTCCCATGCATGTTCCTTTAGTCACCCCCTCCAGAAATCTATCTGGTCCTATCTGGTTCACCCCGAGATTAAAAAATCTGAAGAATTTAAAATCCCGTATGTACAAGAAGTTTGTCTGGTTGTGTCTGGTCTCCTCACTACCAAAAATTTCAGGATATGCTCGAATCAGTTCAAAAACAGTTCCTCATCTTTGCCCTCCGGGGACTCAATTGGGACCTTTCGATCCATTTTCCTTCTTATGAAAGTAGGTTACGCTTAATTAACCTCCACTCTCTTAAATCCCGTAGAACCTGCCAAGGAGTTCTCTTCCTCCAAAGGCTTCTCTCTGGTCGAATCGACTGCCCTCATCAACCTTATTAGTATTACTGTTCCTTTCCGCCCGACTAGGCATTACTTACCTCTTCATCTCCAACTCTGTCTTTCTAACTTTCGGATTATGAATCTTTCCGTAGCTTTTGCCGTAACTATAACAAATTTTTCCATCTGTTTTCCTTTGATACCAGTTCTAATAAGGTGAAAATTATCTTAATCAATAACTTAATTTAATTTAAATAGCTTTAATTGAGAATTGTTCGGCTACCGGCTCCTCTCTAACCTAAATTTGGCTGTTGGTGGGAACTTATCGGCTACTGAGCCGATAATCAGCCCCACCGGGTCTGAGTAATGGCACTGGCCCTTTAGTTTAATTAGTCGATATGTAATTTTACCCTTACAGTTTAACTGTACATTGTTAAACTTAAAAAAAAATAAACAATAAACACTGTTAAGCTAATGAGCTTTTTCACTAGCTGTTGCGATGTGTTGTTTACATAAAGGGTCGAACGGCTAAATTAGTAATAGGTACAGTTTATTGGTATATAAGTATGTAGACCGAAGAATGCGTATATACATATGGATGTGTATTTAGTCGAATTATGTATGAGAGACCGATTAAAGATCGATGCAGCGAATATGGTAAGATACGATACGATCGCCAGACTATATGTAGACCGACGTATTGCGTATGTACATATATGTATATGGGTGAACGATCGATGCGATTTAATAACGACGAAAGACGGACTGATGGCCACGAAGATCAGCTCAAGACAGCATGAGTGCTAGGTGCAGACTGTAAGTGATAGATGCCGACTATATGAGTGATAGATTCAGATTATTAAGGGCAGGCGGGGCGAATTGCCCGTGCCCTAATGTAAGCAAGCGAACGATGATCCGAGAGAGCGATAATGAAAGATCCGGCGATGATCCGAGAGAGCGATGTATAGGCTGCTGCCGTGCGCAAACTTAAGTCAAGGTACAATGGTACAAAGATGCAGTGGGCAGTACAAAATAGCAAACAATAATAGACATTTAATTTACTGCTGCACCACTGACTATGACTTAATTTATGTCGACTAAATATCGGGCTGGGAAACCCAACATACTCCCCCCGTTGAAAGGCTGACTTTCAACAGACTCGAAAGGGTTTAGCAGCAGCTTGCTAGAAGGCCAGGCATCGCCAAATCCAGATGATTGATGTTTAGCCTTGGTACCAGTGATTGGTACGAAGCAGGCAGAGTGCCATTCAAACAATGCGGTGGCGATATGTCATTTGGCTCGGCTTGGCACTCTGAAATCGAGAATAGAAGATTTGCATTAGCGATAGCCACGATGTGGCTCAAAAGCGGCTTCAGCTCGTTCATTCCAAATGTTCCGGAGTAGCTCCTAGTGCAATAGAAGATGTTGGCTATCTTCACTGAAGAACCTCTCCACTCGATTGGGCATTATTTGGATGGAATTAGCTCCAACAGCTCTCGAAATTTGGGAATAATATTGACTAGATGGCTTCTAGGAACGATGAGTGTAGGACTGCTTTCAGCGAAGTCCAGTGAAGGTCCAGATGCAAGGTTACAGGCGGATATAGGGCACTCGTTCGGTCCACTCGGGAGAGCCCATCGCGTTGTTTGGTAGGCTGTACGCTGACCGTCTGACATAACTGAGTTATCAGCACAACAAGCCTCGATGCCGTTGCAACAAAATCCATGATCTTCCCAATCAGTTTCGGGAACGAGTACTAGTAAGGAATACATGAGCAACGAAACGTAAACAAGATTCTGTGCAGAGTCCAGCGCCGCAGTAA
>JAWNKY010001688.1:0-17150 GCA_035041765.1 Drosophila algonquin
GGTCGGCGGCTTTGGGCTTGTGCGCGCCTCTGGCCTGCCTAACGCCTACTGGGTCTCAGCTGATAGTGTGGCCGTTGGTGATCGGTCTCCGGTCACACTGGCATGATCGTTGGCTAGTGTGACCGTTTACTGTCTGGTGTTGGTCCCACTGGTGGTTTTGGCGCGTATTTTGGAATCGAATACCTTAAGTTGTTTTATAAGTAACTTAGGAATGTAGGTCAGCTATATTGTGGCGCCGGCGCTGTTGGATATGGCGCTGGGCGTCACATATTCTCATTACATTGCAGCCTGGGATGTGTGTATTGAGAAGAAGGTTTACCTACTCTTCACTGGATGTAGTCCAGGAATGGTCGGATTTCTCTTGTTAGCGCATGGTGGTTGTTGTTTTCGAGAGAACTCTGCGCAGCGCCAGGCTGCCGAGTTACTCTCGATTTTGCTGCAGAACAAAAATAAGTGTAGCTGTCTGTTTGCGAGAATGCACGTACTTGTTTAACCTGTTGAGTCAGCTACATGTAACTTCTTGTCTTGAGTCCTCAGCCCTAGCCCCTTCCGGGGATCCACGGTTCTTGAATAAAGACTATGTTGGCCCCGCCCTTGGATACGTGAGGCAGGAGAGCAGCGCATGCTGCTAAGCCACCTCTGGCTTAGTCGCTTCCATCAGAATAATAGTCACGCAGGATGTCGTCTGACGCCATGAACTCTGGGTCGGTTGCTGCGGGTTTGGATTCCACGTCCAGTGTCACTGTGGGCTCCAGGTTTGGCTTCCTGTGCACGTAGTCCAATACACCACCCGTCTTATTAAACAGCCCCACCGACTCCTCATTTAGGACGAGGATCACCTGGCGATGCCTTCTCCACCTTGGCCACCTTCTAATTTTCTGTCGGAACTTTGAAGTTGCAGACCTGCGGGTGCATGAGCATCTTGTCAGGCTCCGCAGGTTTCGCCGATACCCACACTCGGGTATTCCGTATGTTCGGGACATTCTCACTGTTGGCGGCCTCCAGATTGACCCCTGGGTAGGCCTCCCATAGCGCCGCCACCACCTTGATGTATAGGGCCGCCGAGTGAGCATCTTGGCAGGTGATGGCTTTCACCCTACCCTGATGCCAACCGGCATCCTCACATTGGGGGGCTGCCCTCCGTTTTCCTCCAACTCCTGGAGGACGCGGTCTTGGAGGTTGTTTTCCATAAGGTTCCGCTTGGGATCAGTCGCTGACGTTCCTCCTTAGAAAGCCAATGAGGATCTTACCCCACGCCACATCGGCAAACGAGCGGTTGCTTTGCAGTGTTTTTTCCGCTTGGCCTGCTGAGTTTGCGTGGTGATGTCTTTGGCCGAACTTTGCCGTTTGCTAGGAGCCGTGGGTGCGCCCTTATCAGCTATAACTGGCTGTCCCATTGACAAGAATGGAAGCCGCCCGTCTCTTGACTTGAAAATTGCAGCTTGAAATCGGAAGCAACAGTTCCACGTCTTGCTTAGCACTTGTTTTCCAGATGCAGAATTAAAAAGATTGTCTTTTCTCACCGGCTTTTTGAGGAGTGTCACAATCCTTTGAGTTGTTTTTTATTTATTATAATTTTGCATATTTTAACCCACGAGTAGGCGGGAAGGGGCTAGTCCCACGAGCCCGATTGCCACGGTACCTACTTTTAACTGGAGGTCGGTAGGTATCCAGGGTCCGCGTCTTAGCGGCCGAGCACCCCCTCGGTCATGCATTCCTCGGCATAAGACAGAGTCACCTTTAGGTTAGGTTAACCCGGACGGCCGTCCTGGGGCCTCCCATAGGCCAGTATGGCCCTTAGTTATCCGGATGGCTATGAACCTTTACGCGGGTACTTGTGAGATTCTGATATCACATAGAATTGAGGTGTTTTTGGCGAAGGCTAGTAGTTCCTTTGGCGTCCTCTTAGAGGCATCTTCTAGTGATGCATCTGTCCAGCATCGGTGCGACCAGGTATCTTCTCCTTGCCCGTGAGAGAGCCGGGCAGCTGCAGATTAGATGTTCCAGATGCATGTGATGCAGCCAGGCAGTGACCTGTCAATATTCCCACTTACAGTCTACAGTCCTTCCGTGGAAGGTGCAGCAGATAGTGGATAAGTTTTTCGCTATGTTCTTTGCACATGATTTTCGAGATTCTGCAGTTGGTTGTGCTCCTCCACCTGCTATCGTTTTCTAATCTGGCCAGCTTTTCTAGGACGCTTTGTAGCGTTCTGAGGGAGACCGACACATTTTTCTACTCTTTCAGTCGCCAAACCGACGCCTTCCTTTGACAGAACGTCAGCCTCTTCGTTTCCTTCGATGCCCTGGTGCCTTGGAACCCAATAGATCCGCACTGACTTCGTCGTGCAAAGTGAGTCCAATGCTTCCCTGCTTGCCAGGACACTTCTAGAATTGACCGCGGACGACTGCATGGATTTCATCGTCGCTGGGCTGTCCACAAAGAAAGCTGACCACACTGTGTGAAATATGCTGAAATATGCTGCAGTGGTCCGGTAGCTTATATGACAGCCTTTTTTCGGGGTCTGTGCAGTATAAGGCAGCTCCAACTCCTCCTTCCATCTTGGAGCCGTCTGTGTATATCTTGAGGTGCTGGGTCGGGCCCCGACCTTTTTTCCATTCTTTGGGTCCCAGAAATGCGTTTGTTTTAATGTCGAGGCACATTCGGGGGGTCATGTAGTCAGTATAATTGATCTTGTCCCTGCCAATTGAACTGTGCCCGTATTCTTATGGCCACATGTTTCCCGATGCAATTAGGCGCTGTGCTGCCTTTTCTGCCGTCAGACGAGCGTGGATGTCCAGGGGATCAATTCCAAGTATGGTCTCGAGTGCTTTTGTTGGGGTTGATCTCAGTGCCCCAATGATACAGAGCAGAGCCTGTCGCTGAGCTTGTGGTACGTCTTCTTCTCGGTAGCTTGCCACCACACTAAGACCCCATACAGCAGAGTTGGTCGCACCACCGAGATGTAGATCCAATGCATAAGAGCAGGTGACAGGCCCCATGTGCTGCTGAGCATCTTCTTTGATGCATATAGCGCAATGGTGGCCTTTTTCACCCTTTCCACTACATTGGGTTTCCATGCCAGCTTGCTATCCATTACTGTGCCAAGGTATTTGACTTGTGTTTTTGGGGTAAGACTTGTTTGATTGATTTTCGGGGGGATCCATGACGGTACCTTGTACCTTTTGGTGAAGAGGGTGAAGTCCTTCTTGTCCGAGTTGATATTGAGTCCTACTTCGTCTGCCCACTCACATATCTCCATGATTGTACTGTCTATTATGAAGCTGAGGGTTGATGGACATATACCCGTAATAAGTATGCTTATGTCATCTGCATAGGCTGTTAGTTTTGGGGCTTTCCTTTTGAATCTCTTGATTAAGTCGTCGACCACCAGATTCCACAGGAGGGGCGACCGGACTCCTCTTTGCAGTGTGCATCTGTATGCCCCCTTGGCTATGGAGGCGGTGCCCCATTCTGATTGAACCCGTCTACAACTTATTAGGTTCTTTATCCAGTGGTTTATTGCTGGTTGGGTGTTGGTTGCTGCTGGACAGTCCATTATGGCTTCTTAAGCGACGTTATTAAATGCTCCGAATATATTTACGAATACTCCTAGTGCATATTTCTTGGTGTTGAGGGCTTTCCCGACGGTAGCTACTAACGAGAGTAATGCTGTTTCCACCGATTTTCCTTTAGTTTAGGCATGCTGGTTGCGTGACATCAGTCCCCCTACTTCCATTTTGATGTGTAGCTCCAGCAGCTTTTCTAGCGTTTTTAGTAAAAAGGAGGTGAGGCTTATCGGTCTATAATCCTTGGGACTAACATGGCTGCACTTTCCTGCTTACGGCAGGAAGACAACTCTGGAAGTTCTCCATTGGATAGGGATATAGCCTAGCCTTAAGCATGCCGTATATATAGCAAAAAGCCAGGGGGTGATCACCTCTTTGATCACCTGTAACATGGCTGGAAATATCTCATCCAGTCTAGGTGCTTTTTTCTTGTGGGTTATTTGTCCTGTGGGGATGGTTTGTTCCTCTGTTGGAGCAGAAGTTCCTCCACGAGCTGCGTTGTGCCTTGCGTATCTCTTTCTTGTAATTCCTGAGTAGATTCTTGTATTTCCCGCTAATGAACTATTCGTTCTCTTGTTCCCTAGAGTTTTTTCTTAGGAGTGAGATGTCCTGGTTCCACCATAGTGGCTTGGTCCTCTTTTTCGTTCTTGAGGGTGGGCATGATGTGCGGTAGGCTTCTAGTAGATCCTTGGATAGAGAATCAAGCGACTTCTCTATGTCCTCCGAAGATTGCATTGACCCCGGATTCACGAGCTTCGAAGTAACCGTCTTTCTGAACTTTTCACAGTTTGTTTTCCGTGGGTTCCTATGGACTATTACCTTCGAAGTGTATTCAAATTCGCACTTAAACTGAATGTAAATGTGATCTGAGAAGGATGGTCTTTTGAGGACTGTCCATTCAGATACCGCGGTACTCTTTCCCGTTACGAGAGTAACATCTAGCAGCTCAACTCCACTCGACGGGTTGACCACCAATGTCAGGTCACCGTCGTTTCGTCGTCGGAGTAGTACAGCGCAAGCCCCTGGGCGGCCTCCACGATGGTTTCCGCTGTCTTCCCAAATCTGAGGTACAGGAGGTCCTTCGCCTCCTTGTTTATTTGGAGGATTACACACTGGCCCCCCTCGTTGGGTAACGGGCTCCCAGTGTGTAACTCCTTCCAGTTATACATGGGTATCTCGGGGTTCTGTCGCTGTAGAAGCCTCAGCGTCCTGTCTCTTTGAATAGCGATGGTGAAGAGTACCTTCGCCTTTGGTATGGACGGGATTAACTTCCTGTCCACCACCTCCTGCTTGGCCCCCTCCCACATCGCGTCCAGTTGGCAAACAGTTTCCGTCAGCCAACTACGCGTTGAGTCGTCTTTGCACTTGAGGATTTTTACCCCATTCAGCCACCCAGCACCATCAAAGGTGGGCATGTGAGCTGTGGGGTCCTCCTCTATCCGTGCAAATAGCGCGTGTACGAGTCGAGCGTACATCAATTTCCACTGCGCTGCCGTCATTTTGCCATTCTCATCGCTGCGGTCGATTGGCGCCGCGATCACATGTCGTTTGGCCGCATCACTCACCGTCCTTGACTTCGGGTGTTGTTTGGGGGGGTTTGCCACTTTCGGCGGGGGGGCTGCGCCCTTTGGCCCGCGTTGCCACTTGCTCGCCGGAGTGTCCTTGTTGGCACTCTCGACTGAGCGTTGCCTCTTGTTGGCCAGCATCTCCTCCACCTTGTTGGCATATTTCCCGATTGATGCCCGCATTTGAGGCATCTGAGAGAAATGTAGTCTGCCTTCCTCCACCGCCTGTTCGGCCCAGGTTGGCCTGGCTTTCTCCTCCTGGGAGGAGGCTTTGCTTTGGAGCTTTAGAGCTCAAACTTTGCTCTGGAGCCCTGGAGCTCAGGATCTTGAGGGCTGCCTTGTACTGCGAGAGGGCCTTCATCCCCTCCCTGGAACGCTTTGGCCCTTCCCAACGAGGGGAGCTGGTACCTGGTTCCGGCAAACGAAGAAGGATCTCTTCCTCCGTGTTGCTAATTAAGATCACGCTCTCCAGATCCGTGTCAGCTTCGACAGAGGCATCCGTGCGGCTCAGCTTGGATTGAGGGAGTGTTTTGGCAGTCGTGCTACAGCTGACTTGCTCCCGGCCTGCTCCCGCCACGTCAGAGGTGTGAGTGCTGGCGACGCGCAGAGAGGATTGCTCCTCCCCGTGCCCGCCGGTGGTAGCAGTCACGCATTCCATCGACGTTTGGGCTGACATCCCAGCCCTTGTTTAGCTTTTCTCCGCCTCCATATTTGGCCCGAAGGTCCATAGTGGTTATTATTTTTCGGGGGGACCACCCCCCAGGCGGCCAGGCACCTCTAGCCATGGCCCGGACCTCTCTCCCCGACTCGAGGTCGAGAAGACGCTGGGCCATTGCCTTAGCTAGACACTGCATTGCCTCGGACGGAGCAAGCGACAGTGCATTACCCTCGTCCGGGATAATGCAGTGTCCATTGCCCAGCCGGCACCCTCGTGGAGGGTTCAGCTAGAGGATTTTTCGCCAGCCAGAGTCAGCTTTAATTGGGGGTAATTTCTCTGAGAGTTTTCTTCCCTCTGCTTGATAACCATTAGTCAAAGAGACGTAAACATACCAGGACCTGCTGCCAGTCGACCTCATGAGGAAAGTATAGTCGCTACTTCCACCGGTGCGCAGAGTTAGCGCAGGTATCGGGTTGCTCGTGAATCCTCCTGTATTTTGTGGCATAGAGTACAGCCGCTTCAAGTTCGGGCGAGCCCTAGCCTTAGAGCGCCTGTACCCCAGTAAAAGTCTTCACTTTTGGCGAGTCGAAATTGTCATCTGTTGATCATCCTGTGACACCCGAGACTGACTGAAGTACAATTTTGATAGAACGTGTTAAGCTAGTGACATTTTTCACTAGCTGTTGAGATTTATATAAAAGGTTACGAATGTTTTCTGTATATATTTATGCACATTTATTGACAATTTAATCAAGTAACGGTAGTTGTTTGATGTACACGTGTATGAAAGACGACGAAACGATGGTCTGATTGCTACGAAGATTAGCTCCAGAACGGGAAAGAGAGCGATTAGGAGAGAGTTAGAGTAGTTCGGGCTGCTGCTAAGCCGAGTACGAAGAATGCTTGTACACAAGTAAATGAAAGAAAGCCGCTGCCTTGCGTTGGCATATGCGGTAAAAAGATTTTAAGCAGTGGGCATTGCAATATTAACATAGAGATGTGAATTTATTTTAGACCGCACTACTTGCTATAATTTATGATTTTTTATGCTGCTTGACCCGACAGAACGAGAAAACTAAAAACGCAAAATCATAGAGAATGACAATACCCATCAAGGTGTAACATAGATCAGATCGCATCATTAATACAGCCACAATGAAAAAAAACATTTTGAAAGGCATCGTTCCCTCTCGCTCTCAATCACACACCATCTGATTCAGCTCGAATCATTATTATGACCTGAAGGAACAAATTAAATTTCAGTGGCTACGCAATTCCTTTCAAGAGCTAACTCACACACTCTCTCTCTCTCGCACACACTTCCAGGAAAGAATTTTTTCCATTTGCGAACATATAAAATAAATTATATAACTTACATAAGTCGTAAGTATTTTATACCGCCTCCCTAAAGATCGAAAATCTGTGGAAACTGCCATATTAAAGATACGAGAAAACCAAATAACGGGTGAAAGTTTACCCGGGGCTTCTGTGGAATGACCGCCAGGTATTGCATTTAAGGGCCTGGGTGGACTCTCTACGCCCCTACTGGCAGGCTTCTTCTTATTCTATGTTTGCAGAGTTGCACATAGCGTTCCAGTGGTTTACGCTTCCCAACATTTTGCTCACCAGCGCTGTTTTGGTTAGCAGTCTTCCACAGTCGTCCACACAGCTCTCCTTTGAGCTCCGAACCTTGGACAGGTGAATAGTACATGCTCCGCATCCGCTGTAGCCCCGTCTCTACCTTGGGTTTATGCAGGCTGTGGTCCTTTCGCTTACTTGGAGTATACTTTCGCCGCTTCCATTGCCAGCAGGTCAATCGGTATCGTCCCAGCTATTATCAGGGCTGCATCGTTAGAAACCGTGTGGAATACACCGCAAACTCGCAGGGCTAATAACCGGAAGGTTAATTGGATGGCCCGCATGTATGACCTGGTGTTTACCGCCCTTGCCCAAACTGGGGCTCCGTAGAGAATTGTTGCCCTCAGCACATTCTGCAGTAGGATCATTCGCCCTTGTTTCGGTGCTCTTGTATTAAGAATTATTGGTTTGCTCTTTACATCCTGCGGGTATTTAGGCATCTCTGTCTTTTGTCCTCGGTCTGCGTATTCCACCAATATACCGGCTGGTGGTGGCGCTTGTAGTGGAAGCGCCGGGCCATGGTCTAGACTTTATTAGACCAGATGGCAGTGTGGTAGCTTGACGTAGACTTCTCGCTCAATTTCCATTCCGCTTGCTTATATACGGAGCTGCTGGAGAAGGTCAGGTCTATACATGACCCAGTACACCCCCTACTGAGGTGTGTTCATTTCCTGTGTTCAGCAGGGCAACGTCAAGTGATGCTTCTTGATGGACAGCCCCAATATTCTGCCTAAGCGTTGAAGTCGCCCGCCAACACCACGTTGGTTCGACCTCTGGCAACGTGCGAACTCGTTGATGCGTAGACTCAGTGGGAGGTACTAGCTGTAGATCCGAAACTCATCGATTTTTGCTCGTGCGAAGTGCTCCTTTCTTTAGGACGTTGATGTGCAATGACGTCACCATCAAGTGGCCCAAGCGACTAGTGCTTCTAATAAGAATCGTGAAGTTTATGCGGCTCAACAGGTCAGGGCTATCTACGTCACCCTTGATCAAGTTGTGCACAAAAATCACACCAAGCATTTTCTTACGATTAGCTAAGGTTGGAAGGTTTATTTAAAAAAAAAATCTACTAGAGTAAGACGGCAGTCTCACACTTGCATCCCAGTTGAGGCCGCGAAGAGCAAAAAGTAAAAAGTTTTTCTGAACTGATTCTATACGGTCACGATGTACGTTGTACTGAGGGCACCATACACAAGAGCCGTATTCTAAAATCGGACGAACCAGAGAGGTGTAGAGAGTCTTTGTTATATAGGGGTCGTCAAATTCCTTTGACCACCTCTTTATAAACCCAAGCACGCCCATGGCCTTATTCACCATGGTGGAAATGTGTTCTGAAAACTTTAACTTGGGATCTAATAGAACACCAAGATCATCAACCCAGGTAATTCTCTCAAGAGAACCACCACAAAGGGTGTAAGGAACCAGAAAGGCGCTGGAGCGATGAAAAGTCATTACTTTACATTTTGAAGCGTTAAGGTTTAATAAATTTGCACAACACCAAGACTGAAATCTATCGAGATCGGATTGCAACCTGGATTGAAAAGAAATGTCCTTATACTGGACACAGAGCTTAACATCATCCGCATACATAAGTACTCGAGAGTGTGTTAATACAGAAGGAAGGTCATTTATAAAGAGTGTAAAGAGTAAGGGGCCTAGTTGGCTGCCTTGAGGTACACCCGGAGTTACTATAACTGGAGAGGACAGGGAGTTTTTGAAAAGGACTCTTTGAGACCTAGAACAAAGGTAGCTAGAGATCCATCTCAAGAGATTGGGCGGGAACCCTACAAGGTCGAGCTCTTGTGCTAGGAGGGAATGGTTTACAGAATCGAACGCTTTACTAAAATCGGTGTAAACAACATCCGTCTGTAAATTACCTTGAAAGCCTTTTATTATAAAGGAGGTAAAATCCAATAAATTTGTAGTGGTTGATCTCCGCCTCATAAATCCATGTTGAGTTGGAGATATAAGTGATCTGCATAGGTGCTGCAGGTGCGGAGTTAAAATTTTCTCAAACACTTTAGGAATAGCGGATAACTTAGATATACCTCTACAGTTCATTGCGTCAGACTTGCTACCTTTCTTATGGAGAGGAATTATAAAGGACTCCTTCCATATCGGGGGAAAGCATGAAGAATTTATGGATAGGTTGAATAGTTTAAGCAACGGCCTACACAGAGACTCGGCACAGTACCCAGCCGGGAACTCTGTCTGGACCCGGTGAGAACACCGGCTTTACTGTTCGTAGATCATGAAGCAACGAGCTTTCATTTAAGAAAGGACTAAAAATGCCGTTCGACCTCGGTAAACCGTATGGATACGGCTGACCAGAGTAAACGTCCTGCGAATAGGTAGTTTGGAAAAAACGGGCAAAAAGATCGGCAATTGCCTGATCATTATCTGCCGACGTATTAAGGAAGGATAGCGAGGATGGGTGTGCGGACGTTCTACGCTTACTGTTTACGAAGCTGTAGAACTGTTTAGGGTCCTTAGAAAAACGTATCCTGCATCGAGATAGCTAAGTCTGATAGCATTGAGTGTTAAGAACTGAAAAGTTTGACCGAGCTATTACATAATGAGAAAGAGAAGAAGGAGAGCCAACTTCTTGAAATTTTTTAATATCGTCTTGATTTTAAGTTTTTAGATGGGATAACTCCTTGGTAAACCAAGGGGGTTTTCTTGATCTAATCTGACAGGAAAGTGGGACACAAGTGACAAAAAGTGAGTCCAGTGCATCATAAAAAATGTTTGTGCCTGTCGTAACATCACTGCACAAATACAAAAGCGGACCAATCGAAATCCCTAATGAGATTATTAAGCTTCGTAAACTCGGCTTTACGGAAGCAGCGGACACATTGGGGTAGTCTACCCGACCGATCCAGTACCGTTCGTCCTAGCTCGAGCGACACTTCAAAAGTAGTATGGTAGGCATCTTCAGTTCAGTTCAGTGAGCGAGGGGACTCGAGTTAACAACGCTTAGGTCGGATCCGTTACAAAGCACAGATCAAGAAATCGACCCAAGGAATTTTTAACATGGTTAACTTGAGACAGAGACAGGTCAATCAAGCCGTCAACAAAGTCATGACGTGCCATGTTTACCAGGCTATTAGACTCATTTGCCGAAGACCAAACAATTCCTGGCAAGTTGAAGTCACCAAGAACTATCATGTGGTCTTTGTCAGATAGCGAGGAAGAGATAGCGGTTAAGCCGGACAAATGCTGCTCATAAATTGCGACATCCGAAGAAGGTGGAATATACGAACAAGTTATAAAAACTGAGAAAGCGGGAAGAATCAGTCTTACACACAGAAATTACAGTTCCTGCTGGATCTGGACTGCGAAAAGTTCCGACGTGAAGTTTGAGTCCACAGCAATCAGAACCCCTCCTGCACGTCGAGACGAACGATCATTTCTATAAGTTGTGTACCGACCTGCCAAAACTTCGGAACTAAGAATGTCCGGCTTTAACCAGGTTTCGGTAAACACAATAACGTGGGATGCAAATGCGACACTATCCAGGAAAAGAATGCTGAGCTTACTACGCAAGCCTCGAACATTCTGATAAGTCACTAAAAGAGAGTTTGTTAGTTTTTTGGACGGGTGGAGGTAGAGCGGAAAGATGACGAAGGAGCACTGGTCTGATTAGTTGGCAGAGTTATTGGGGGCCTAGTCTTCTTCTTTGCCTTAAACTCCTTCACCACCAAATGCTCCGGCCAAAACTTGGCAGAAAAGATGGTGTTAAAGTGAATTTGGGAGACACTTATTTTAAATGAAGCTATCTCCCTGGCATAAGAAAAGTTAAACTTTTCCACCTTGAAATCAGCGGTTTTTATTTGGCTTTGGATATAAGCCTTCACATCCTTAGTTGTGGAATCAGGGACTAGCCGCGAGACAAAAACTTGTCTCTTTGGTGGGATCCCCACCAATCTTGGCCCCACAGGCCCATCACCTGTGATGGTAATACCCGGTGGTCCGGGATGTATATTCACTGGTGGGGTCGGAATTGCGGGGACATCTTATTTTGACATTACGGACACGGACGTTACAGACGGTCTTTGCTGCATGCTCTCCGACGTGATAAATTCGGCTACCGAATTTTCATCACCAGCAGCTGTCGTTGCCTTTGGAGTGGCGAACGAAATCAACTGCTGCACTATTGGGGTGGTCGGAGTCAGTTTGTCAGCATCGGCCGGTCGAGGGGCAGTCGGCACATGCAGATCCCGCGGAGCGACCTTTTTGCGCCTAGGAGACTCAGTCAATAGTTTGAGACCACTAAACTGAGACTCCATGGCGAGGAGCCGATAATGGCATCCGGCCTGGCTCTCCGTTCCGTATGCTTCCTCTTGACCTTTTGGCCGACGAGCCATTTATATTATTGCGGTGGTCAGCGTGACGTTGCCACTCGCCGCTTTGTATGTCAAGCCTGGGTCTGGGCCTCTCTCTTGGGCAAGGTCTGTGATGCGCGTGCTGGGTCTGTCCTTCGACGAGTTTTTTCTTTGCCAGACTTCTCCTTTATCGAGGTCGCCCAACATGTAGCTGATTTTTTTTTGCATTTTACTAATTTTGCCGCCAGCTCCCAAATAGCAATGTTCACGTGCTTCTGCTGGCTTATCTTTTTTATTGGATCGATTATACGGTCGCCTAGATTGGTTAATGTTAATTCAGTCAAGCGCCTCTTTCTGCCGCCGGTGCAGATTTAGGTTGTAATCTGCCGATAGTATTTCGACTCCAAAATACTGCTTCCTCTGACCTCTAAATAGGCCGTGAGTTCAGATCCTCCTCTCATTTATTATTTGATATATTAACTGGAGCCCTTATCTGCTCTAGGGTTCAAAGCCACATCGGAGTTGACTGGGATGGACTCAACCAAACCTACACAGCCAACTTAATGGTGCAGCTGCCGAGCGTAAGAAGACACCTGCCAGGGTTTAAGCGGGACGGGGCGGCTTATCAGGCTGCTTATTGAGGTCATGGAATTTCCTCTCCGCCAGCTTAGGGAGCAAAAGAACGTTAGTGGGTTCCAGGATTTTGTAATGAGGTTTGCCTAGTAGCATGCTCCGTGGCCTTCTATATCTTCCCTTGCAGTAAGTGCCCGCCTTTCGTTATGCTATTTAGTAATACTATGTGCTGGCGCCATCTGTGGGGAAAAAGTAAGTCTCTAGATCGGCACTTGCATGCACCCTCTGTAGTTATATTTTTTTTTTTGTTTGCTCTATTGCAACGTGGCCGCCCACCGATACCACAGTTGTCAACTTGATCAGCTGGCATGACCAATGAAAATTGCAACGGGGGCATGTGGCAGAGTTGGAATGCAAAATGACAATTAAAAACAACTAAAAGTGACACAAGTTGAATGGGATACATAGAATGAGTAATTCGCACCACTCGCTCCTGGCCTACGACCTGGGTTTTGTTTGTGGCATCTAGATTTTGATGAGGGTACCTCGCTGTGTTCTTTTGGATGGCCCTCCCGGTATGAACTGGACTATGATGTACATATGTCCATTTACTGTTCGGCCTTAATCCTGCATGTTTCTCGGCCGTTCGCCGTAAGCGCTAGAGCACCCGGAAAAAATACGTAAAAGCACTGCTTCCCTCTGTCAGCGTCGGAGGTGTGGTCTTCCCTTTGCCTCCCGTTCTACTCCCTCCCTTGAGCTCTAGCAGACGACGCATTGAAGGCTTGCTCACTTTCACTCTCGTGCCAGCTTATGCTGGCGATGAGGTCAAAGGTTGATCCTTCGCTGCAGCTATGACTGATGCGCTCTGGACGGTTTCTTTTCCGCTGGTCCGAGCGGTTTTGTACAGCCGCTCGTACCTTAATTGTGTTTATGTTAGCGGACATTCCTGTATAACAATTTGCGTTTTAGCCTTACCGCCAGGGGGGTGAGCTACATTTAGCTCGACTCGCCGACTCTCTGCACCTTAGAGGACATTCCCGCATAACAAGTTGCGATTTAGCCCAACCGTCAGGGGAGGTGAGCTACTTTTAGCTCCTCCTTGAAATGCCCGGATTGGGTGACCCATCTGGAAGCCTGTATAGCTCTTGGGTTCCTAACGCTTACTAAGCCCCCTCATCGCGAACAGATGGTAGCTCGCAAGTGGGATTGAGACCTTTTAAACCACCATTAGGGTGGTTGCATTTTCTCCTTCATAATAATTTTTGAATCAGATTTGACGCTACTTTGATCACTCTTTTCGCACATAGTTAGCTGTGATATGCCAACCGCTGCATACTGCACACTTGTATATTACTGCACACTGTATATTAGATTTGTGGTGATAACGGAGGTGTGTAACACCCCGAAGGAAGCGTTTCTGACCCCATAAAGTATATATATACTTGATCAGCATCAATAGCCGAGTCGATATACATAGCCATGTCTGTCTGTTCGTCCGTCCGTCCGTCTGTCCGTCTTCATTAGCGCCTATATCTCAGAGACTATAAAAGCTAGAGCAACCAAACTTTCTATCCAAGCTCCTGTGATATCAATTCAGCACAAGTGTATTTAAAAAAATACGAAAATATGTGGAATCGACAATTTTTAAGATACGAGAAAACCAAAAACGCACGTTCATGGAAAATTACCATGTCTAACAGATTGCCGAATCTGGATTAGGTCGGATCATAATTATGGACAGAAAGAACAAATTAAATTTCAGTGGCTACGCAACGCCTTTCAAGCGCTTACTCATTCCCTCTCTCTCTCACACACACTTTCGGGTCTCGTATATGTAATTATACATGTACATGTAGAAGAAGATGTAAAAATAATATTTAAACAAAAATGGAAGCAGATAACATCTAATATATAAAAATCTTCCATAGAGTTCGACTTATTTTTTTTTTAATTTTTTTATTGCCAAAATTGTGGTTTCCCTTTTGCAAAGATACGATAAATTACATAAATAGTAAACTCATATATTTACTGACTGAGAACCGGGTATAAGGTACCGGACGTATTCCCCACGCATGGGCTGGGAAGTTAATTTTTAATTATTTTCTGCAACGACAAAGCGTTGCCTATTCCACTAAACGTTTCATCGAGAATTCGACTTTGGTAACTGAACTTACCTCTTTGTCTTCATTTTTAAGCATCATTTCATATACTGAGGTTATACTAGGGCAATTTATGAAATGGGGTTAAAGTGTGTATATACTCGTATACCATTTCATGTATTTGATAACGCACGAAAGTTGACTATGAATTCAGCCTCATTGCGTGAAATGTACAAATTAACTGGCAACCCCAGGCGAAAAAGTAAATTAATTACGCAAAGTGACGAGAGAATGTGGGGAAGGAGAGAATGTGTTGGGCAGGCTAGATGGATCTTACTTCAAAATTGTTGCAAAATTACACGTCTGGCAATTCTGCTGACATGATTGCATGTATTCGTCTCCGTCGGATAGACAGGGGCTATTTTAATTTCACGAATTCTAGAATTCATGAAATTCAAATCATAAACATAGTAATATCCTCTCACTTTCTCCGATTCTTGTGCAGTCACGCTTATAGCCTGCTCGTCACCCTTTCTTAGGTTACACCACTCGACAAAATTCAACTTTTTTTTCCGTTTTCGCCCAAAATGACTTTTTTTGATAGATTTGAAGATTTCAAATTTTTTAAAGAATTATGGTTTTTTTCCAGGTTTAGTTTTTTTTTTATCTCTGAAAAAAAACCAATTTTTAAAAAATTCTTAAAAAAAAACTATACTTAAAATAAAAAATTCTTTAAAAAATTTTAAACATCCAAATCTATCAGAAAAAGTCATTTTGGGCGACAGCGGAAAAGTCGTGTCGACTAGTGTTATTATGCCCGTTTTTTTATTCGATGCATGAATATGCTCAAATTTTCGTCGCTTACTCTGTATTTGTCAATTTGATTGCACAACCTTGTAAGCTGTGATCGGCAAGATGATCGGTATGTGGGATCCATTGCTGAATTATATGGGCTTAAATTTTCTCTGAATTTTATTTAGTTAGTCGCTGTTTAATTTATTCGCTATAAGTAATTCGCTAGTATACGCTTGGAAGGTAGTCGTAAATATATTTATATTTGTAAAATACTGACAGTCTCGAGTTTCGGCACCATGTGAAAAATCGTTCGATATACAAATAAATAAATTAGTCAAAACAGGACGGTCTGTATGCTGCGTATGGCCTATGGTTCACTACGCTCTCCACTTCGACGAGTAATGTTTGAAGTTCTTCTGTAATTTGGCTCTCCCAGTCGTAGACTTTAAACAATCATATATTGTGCGTACAAGACGCTCCCAGAATTTGTCCCACCAGGCAGCTTGCTCTGGTATGCATTTCCATTTTATTCCGTTTTCCGCTGTAAATTGTTGTAATCGGTTTTATTTCAATAGATTTTGCGCTTATTTAAATGTTTTCGCGTTGACTTTAACTTTTCATTACGAGCGATAAATCGCCACTCTCATTTCCAAAACCAGCTGGGGTTTATGGGTTTTAATTAAAGCTTTTTTTTTATACCCGGTAATCGAAGATATAGGGTATATTAGATTTGTGGTGATAACGGATGTGTGTAATGCCCAAAAGGACGCGTTTCCTAAACCATTAGGTATATATATTCTTGATCAGCATCAACAGCCGAGTCGATATAGCCATGTCTGTCTGTCCGTCCGTCCGTCCGTCCGTCTGTCCGTCGGTCCGTCTTCATTAGCGCTCTAGATCTCAGAGACTATAAAAGCTATAGCAACAAAAATTTGTATCCAGTCTCCTGTGTTATCACACTGCTACACGTGTATTTCAAAATTTACGAAAAAACGAAATACGCAGAATCATAGAGGATAACCGATAGAAATGGTTTGTTGAATCTGAATCAGATCGGATTATTAATAAAGCCACAATGAAGAAAACCATTTCGAAAGTCATCGTTCCCTCTCGCTCTCTAAGGGCGGAAGGGGTGGTTCGAAATTTTAAAATACACTTGGAGTAGTGTGATAACACACGATCCGGATGGCTTAACACAGATTTTGTTGAAGCCGAGAGTCGTTAATACAGTCGGAAGTAAGAATGCGTTTGCATCAGGACTAGGCTGGTAAACTTTTGGCAGATGATCCTCAAATGTGTCGGCTTTTTCATCATCGCTCCAGGCCTAGCCGCCTGAATGGTTTCTTAAAGGCATCACCTCAATTCCGACCCCACCAGTGAATATATGTACGTCCCGGACCACCAGGTATTACCATCACAGGTGATAGGCCTGTGGTTCCAAGATTGGTGGGGATCCCACCAAAGAGAAAAGTTTTTGTCTTACGGCATGCCCCTGACTCCAAAACTACAGATGTGACGGCCTATATTCAACGAAAAATAAAAGCCGTTGATTTTAGGTGGAAAAGTTTAACTTCTCTTATGCCAGGGAGATAATTTCTTTTAAAATAAGTGTCTGCCAATCTCATTTTAACACCATCTGTTCAGCCAAATTTTGGCCGGAGCATTTGGTGGTGAAGGAGTTTAAGGCAAAGAAGAAGACTAGGCCCCCAATAACTCTGCCAACAAATCCAATGACCAATGCTTCATCTTTGTCTTTCCGCTCTACCTCCACCCGTCCAAAAAACTATTAAATTCTCTCTTAGTGACCTATCAGAATGTTCGAGGCTTATGTAGTAAGCTCAGCATTCTTGTCCAGGAAAGTGTCGCATTTTCATCCAACGTTATTGCGTTTACGGAGACCTGGTTAAAGCCGGACATTCTTAGCTCCGAA
>JAWNKY010001693.1:0-43012 GCA_035041765.1 Drosophila algonquin
CTAATCTATCCTAACCCTGCGCCCCCTCCGACGAAAATCTGTGAAGTTCACAATTTTAAAGATACGAGAAAACTAAAATCGGAGAATCATGGAGTATACTCTTATCTACCAGTTTGCCGAATTTGGGTCGGACTATTATTAAAGCCGGTAAGAACAAATGAAATGAAATGAATCTCACATGTTTACTAACTGGGTAACGGGTACTGGTCTCACCCTCGTTTTGCTTAATTTTTTTAAAGGTATTCACTGGCGGTCAGAGAAACAGCACCACTCAAAAAAATACTAAAATAATAAAATCGTTCGAATATTTTTTATTTATTTATTTATTACTATCCAAGTGCTACGAGTAAAAGGAACAAAGCAAAAAAAAAGAAGAATTAATTAAAAACGAAAACTGAAAGAACAGTCTTCGCAGCCTACAATGATAAAAATAGTTTTAGTGAAATATATATTAAAATTATTTTAAGGTTAGATATTATTTTGTAAATGCTGCAGAAGGATGCGCTTAAATTGTGATGCGCTTCTAAATATTTCAAGGTCGTGTGGCAAATTGTTCCACAGCGAACTGTGTGTATGAAGCAATGTTTTTTTTAATGATGTGGTCACTCCAAGACAGAGTCTAATTAAATATTATGCTAAGTTTAGCTGCCCTATCTACATAGTCAATAGAATTATTGTCAATTTTTATGTTTTCCAAGTTTAGAGTATATATGAACATTTTGTATACACAGATAAACATAGTTTTGGTCGTGTTTAGACCAAGGCCATTATTTTGATACCACTCTCTCACCTTTACTAGTTCTCTGTTAGTTACACTTACACATTTATCAATTTTAGACAACGGACTACAATAATACAACTGCACATCGTAGGCATACATATGGACATTACATTCAGAAAAGACATTGGCCAAATTATTAACATCACACGAGTACAGTAACGGTCCAAGAACTGTGGCACTGAACGGCTTAAAGACAGAAATGGCGACGAACTTGACGGTGTGACAACAGCTTGAAGACGGCTGTATTCATAATTTGTGTAACTTGATTTAAAATTACCGGAATGAAGTTTTTGACAAATTTTGGATTTACATCATCAAGTCCAACTGCATTTGATTTGAAATATAACATAGATTCAAGGAGTTCATCATTTCTGATACTCCTGAAACTAAAGCTAATATCACAGTTAGGAGGATCACAGTGAAGGAATTCATTGGCAAAGCCTCAACAGCCCATTAAGCTCTTCAGTATTTACTTCCAAACTGGGTCTAACTTTTTGCTTTCCTTTAAACATTTTTAAACATCCAAATCTATCAGAAAAAGTCATTTTGGGCGACAGCGGAAAAGTCGTGTTGACTAGTGTTATTAGTGCTCAAGAAATCTTCTCAAAAGTAATTTGCCGGCAATTTCGGCAGCTCTGCACACGTACACACACATGTGTACTTAGTTCCGTACGCATACAAGCACATTTTTAGATCTCCGAGCCCATTGGAGTCCGTGCGAGCGAGACAGCGCTCTTTGTAAAAACATCGCTCCCTAAAACACAGAATTGTATGAGCGTGAGACATCTTAGTGTTAATACTGTCTTTGGTCAAACCCTTTACGTAATTTTTATATATAAGATGTTATCTTTAATTTGTTTACATGTGGTTTTTATGTAAATCCGCAAAGGCTCACCGCGGCTCACAACGTTCCCCCTCGTTTTAGTTAATATTAAGAAAACTAAACAAAAATGTAATGTTAAAACTAAAAACTATATTTCTGGAAGTTGCATATCCTTTATTTTTGACCATTTAACAAAAAAAAAAAATAATTTTTGACGAGTTATTATTAAATTTTGTTCAATAGAAATTGATTTCTATCTCTGTCTACCTGGTTTGTCCACCATTTACCAATAGCGGTAGTGCTTTTTCTTTTTGACCCCTTTATATACATAAATAGACCCCTTGCCTATGGGTAGGTTGGCATATGCAATGTTTCGTTTGGCTAAAATTTCCAGACCGCCGGAAAGTACGCACCATCAGGGAGGTGTAAGAGTATAATAGTTCGACGGCGTGTTCGGAGGGGCAAGCTTTAAGCTTA
The DNA here is from genome assembly GCA_035041765.1 of Drosophila algonquin. Lineage (NCBI taxonomy): Eukaryota > Metazoa > Arthropoda > Insecta > Diptera > Drosophilidae > Drosophila > Drosophila algonquin. Next base: position 2,082 of record JAWNKY010001693.1, read on the forward strand.
TATCTGCGTATAAAATTATATTTAAAAATTGGTGTCGCCACCTCTCGATCAAGCTTGGGCGAGGTCAATGACCAGGTATGGCCCAAACGAAGCCAGTGCTATCAGGCCCTAAATTAAGGGTATTCCTAAGGGGAAAGTGTCAACATCGAATAGGCGGTAAGGCGCCCTGAGAGGCGACTAAGGTGCACTAATCAGCGAACAGCTGTTAGGGGCAAATGTCAGTGGGCGAGGGAAAGAAAGTTGACACCCAGGCTCCCAATAGTTTCCGGTCATGGCCTCTTTCTTTCTTCTGACGACCAGCAAACCGACAAGTCGTGTGGGACTTCAATTTTCGCCTCTACTGAGAAGGAGAGAGAGATCGTGACACCATCCCCCCGTAGTTGGGGATTCTAGGCCAAAACAGGCTTTTGGGCTTAAAGCCAAATTTGTGTCGCCAGAACGATCGAATTATTGCGCAGATGGCCGTCCCAGAATCAAGGTTATTATGTTCTCAGGCCTTTCGATCATTCGGCTGCCGAGATTTGCCATGCACATGGTCTCCGGATGGTGCTCTCTTATCTCCCATTTTCCGTTTTTTCTTTCCTCAGGAACGACACCTAGTGGCTAATTTAAAAAAAAAGAAAACGGAGAAAAAAAGGCGTGGGAAAAAGTTTCCGAAGAGAGGGCTTCCACACCCGAACCTCCCCACCCCCGATTCTAAGTTCGGCATTCAAGCTGCAGCAGGCAACGACACCGAGCTTTCATTACCGTTTATCGTGTCCGTATGGCCGCAAAGACGCACGTCCAGGCCCGAAATTGATAAATAATTCCCGAAAGTGCGACGGTCTTGTACACTTTGGGATTAATTTTCTCACGAGGAATCTTATGTTTGTGATGCGCAAGTGGAAAGTGCAAAGGAAGCAACCAAAAAGCCAATCTTGCTAATAGCCAATCCAGCGAGACGAAAAGAGCAGTGTAGTGTTTCGGCAGTCGGGAAGTGTTCCACTTCTTGTAAAAGTTCGGGGAGATCACCTCAAAAGTTCTCTGTGTGTGTGTGTTATCCTTCTCTTAAAGCCACATTCCCCAGAAAGAGACGGGATTTAAAAGAAAAAAAAAATAACGGAGCTCGAGAGCACGAAGCAAAGCTCCCTCTGGGTAGAGCAGAGCTTGTCTAAGCTCCGAATTAGTTGCAAAAGGGAATCGCTAAAGCTTTGCGATTCATTACTGTCGGCCGATAAAATGGGCTCATAATTTATTTTCGGTGGTCATGATTATACAGAGACTGCTCCTGCTTTAGTCTTTAAAGTTTATTATTTTTTTAAGTCATTTACATTCCCATATATTATTGCATTATCATTAGTTTTACTTTTTACTATCATTATATATTTACATAAAAATTGGCCTACACATATATTATATTATTATCTTAAGTAGTCCCCCACCTTGTTTATACTAGCATCAATGATTGCTCACCCCCCTGCTTATCCCGCCTGCACCTTCTACAATTATACCCCCTTATCTGTTTAATAGAGTTTAACATAAATAAAGTCCCGAAACTATTTTCCCTCTTTAATTGAACATAAGTAGTTTAAATAAAATGCACTAGAATCTATTTTTTTTGTTGGACCATTGCCCGAATTGAAGCAGCGCCCTGACCCCTGAACGGTTTTGGGAGGGATCTCTGAAAAGAATTTGACTATAAGGGATCATGGTAGGGTGGGCATCAGTGCAACTTTGCACCTGCAGCCCAAGACTGAGCATCTCCTATTAACTGTCTATGTGTGTCCTGTAATGCTCCTATTTCAGGCTGAGGTAAGCTCAGTCTTCCCAGGATCCTACTACAAGAAATTTTTAGATTGCAGGAACCTCTATTGGAAACGGGGTCGGCCCTAACTAGACGAGAGACAAGAGTGGACGAGAATGAGGCGTAATTGTGCCAGTAAGATTCGGACTGAGAGGATAATAGGATAATGAGGATAATGAAGGACACGAGGCGTGGTCACACTCGTTGGGTCGAGAAGGATAAGGGATACGAGGCGTTGTCACACTCGTTGGGTCGAGAAGGATAAGGGATACGAGGCGTTGTCACACTCGTTGGGTCCTAACAGAAGATCAAGAGACGAATTGAAGTGGGCCCGTACCGTGGTATCCTTGACTGCAAATTAATCTATAAATTCCCGCCCGACAAATAGACTTACTCAGTGGGTTCTCTTTAAATTAGTTGACACTTTATTGAATTTCTGTATGTTCATTAGCCTAAGCGTACGACGTGTGGTGTAGGATAACTAAGTGTAGGTTGCTGCGCGGAGCAACGTCTGTCTCGCGGCCGGGTTCCCGGGTAAGTGTCTTGCACTTCTTTCGCTAGCGCGCTCGAAACCTAGCATCCGCGGATCGAACTAGCACACTTAAACTTATGGGTGGGGGGATATGTGCTGACGATGCACCGATGGTCAATTTCTTTTGTCGAAAGAAAACCGTCGCATCGAGGTAGTGGTAGGAGAGTTATGGATGGGTGTAGGAGGGGTAGTCACGTGGCCGAACGGCGCGCGTGCGGTGGAAGAAAAGTGGGCGGTTCGAATAGTTTTCGTGTATTGTATAACGTAGCTTATTTTTATACAAAGTTAATTCTTAACCTTAAGCTTATTACTCCTCCATTGCTGGTGCGGCGCGGTGAACTGTAACGCAGCCTTGAGTTTCGTCGTCGCGAAAACAGTGGCGGACTATCTCGAGGGCCTTCGGAGTTCTCTGTGTCCGGGAGTTCGTCGTCCGATTCGCCGCTTGACTCGGCCGCATCGTTGCAGTTTGGCCGCTCATGGTGGGCGTCCCGCCTTATGTCGGCGTATGCGCCTCCGTTGGAGATAGGGGTGCTGGCGGTTGACCACGACGGTTCATAGTTGGGTTCTGTGATGTCGTGGGGCGGACGATGGTCTCCATTCTCGGACTGCGGTGGGGCTTAGGTTCTCCCGAACGTGGGTGCCCCAGACTCTGAGCCTTCAGAGTCTGTAGAGTCATGCTCGATGTAGATGATCTCGGGTGCCTCGGCAGGTGTTGCGCGGCTTCTTGCTGATCCATGGTGGGTTGGCTTAATGAAGTTTTGGGTGTTGAGGGGAGCAATGCTAGTTCTCGTCTGAGTTACAATACGGATATTACTTAAGTTTTTAAGGGGTTCGATGCCTTAGGTCGGCACAGTTACAGAAATATAGTGTCAGCAAGTGTAGGTTACTTAAACTTATTAAAGGGTTCGATGCCTTAGGTCGGCACAGTTACAGAAATATAGTGTCAGCAAGTGTAGGTTACTTAAACTTATTAAAGGGTTCGATGCCTTAGGTCGGCACAGTTACAGAAATGTAGTGTCAGCAAGTGTAGGTTACTTAAACTTATGTGTAAGTGTAAGCGGAAAAGAATTAAATAAGACATACATGGTTTTTTTTTTTTTTTTTTGTTTGTGTTTTGGCAATATATTTAATTTTTTTCCTTTTTTTTTTTTTTTTTTGTTTTTGCTGAGTCCAGTTTGCTTTCTTTCACCCGATCCGTACTCCCGTGGACGAGGTATGGGGTAGGTACGTGTGGCTTGAGTTCGCCGAATTTTAGGGGGGGCGACGGTGGCATACATGGGGGCCTTACCGCTGGTCGGTGTTGATACCTCGGCCGGGCGGGCGTCAGTGGTAAGGTGGGACGACACGGCCTCTACGTCTTGGGACGCATTTTGTTCACCTTGGATTTTAAGGCGGCGGTATAATATCCATATAATGGAGCAGAGAGGTAATGCCACGGCGAGCGTGAGGAGGTAGGAAACGGTACTTTTTACCGTCAGCATTTCGTTTAGGCTGTCGATTTGATTGAGATTATTCATGCCTAGTTCCCGTAGAAACGGTAGACTAAGTTTTTCTTTGTGGGCCGTTGTTGACTTGCGTCATTGCGGACACCACTGCCTTCCTCTTAGAGACGCCGAGGTGGTTAATGTACCAGGTCCCGTTAAGAGAGACCCGGTGGGAGTACGTCACTAAGTACGAGCCCGAAATCTTTTGGCTGGTCCCGGCATCATCAACAACGGTCATGTTCGCGTCGTTGATGACGAGAGTACCGTGGTCGACGATAGTTACAGGGTCTAGGTGTCCCGGTAGGGTAGCACAATGTGCGATAAACTCGGCTACCATTTGTTGGGCGCAGGTGCTTCCCCCCGTTCCCTGCAGACGTAGCCCGACGGTGTCTCGCCCCGATGTTGAGGGTCTGTGTACCGCAGTCCGCCACTATGTCTCCCTGAGTGAAATCCAATATTCTGTGGTGGCGTTGAACCGGGAATATGAGCAACTTCCTACAATTCAATTTGGGTTGAGGGAACTTTATAAGAAAGTGGAGTAGGTCGGGAGTTTGAAAAACGCTGATGTTCGAGACCTATAATAGCTACACCAAGGTTATGTTGACTAACTGTTGCTCATTGAATTCGTTTATATCGGCGCCGTCTAAGAGGGCCGAACTGATCATGTTTATCTTGGCTAAAGTTAGCCCAAGGATAAGACTTTCTAGGTCCGTTATGATTATTCTATTTTTGGCGAGGACTGTCTCTACTATCTGGGCATTCTCGGCCTCGTCCGACTTCTGGATCGTGTTGAAAAAGTGCGTCAGTTCGTTAAGGCGGTTTTGCATTTTGGAGTTAATCTCCACCTGTCGGTGTTCGGATTCTATCAGTTGCGCTTGTTTGAACCTAATTTGCTCCCAGTCGTTGAAATCGGGCGTTCCCGCTACTACTTTCAACGCTGTACCGAGCAGGTTTATGCTCCTGGCTTCCCTACGGTGGACTTTTAGCATGGCTATTAAATTTCGGATGTGGTCCAAGTCGGTTGCTAATACCTAGGCCAGGCGGGTGTCCGTGAACATAGAGTGCGCTCGGTCTGGGCGACGTAGACCTCATAAGAAGTGACGTTGGTGGTGTGGTGGAGGTATCCTGGCTTCTCCCAGATTACTGCGTCTCCGTCCACGATCGGGATATAGTCGGCGTTGGTGTAGTCATTTACTTTTACGGCGGCCTCTGCAGAGGTGACTAGGGCAAGTAGGACCAGCAGGGGTGACATGGTGTGGGGGGGATTATTGTTGGCGGCGGCAGGATAAAAGGTGATTGGTTTGCTCTTAATTGCCTTTGTTATTGTTGTCCTTTAACTTCGGTTGGTTGAGTTTGATTCGTAGTCCTTGATGCACTTTGGGGTGGATTTATCCTTGATAGGAGTCGGAATTTAATTTTGGGTTTTGATTGTTTTATTTTTATTTAATTCTATTTTTTTTCTTTTGTTCCTTTTGGGTTGGTTGATTTGGTCTAGTCTGTTCCGTGGGTAGTGGCGTACTGATCGACGAAGGCCAGGGCATCGATTAATATAGGTGTCGATCCCCGGTCAAACTCGGTATTATGCCGCCGTGGCACTCGTGTCGTCGGCTGGATTATCGAGTTCGGGGTCGTTGAACTCTTTCAAATCGTTGACATTGGCGACCTTGTGCTTCCGGCTGCTAGTGTGTTGTAATTTCACGATGTTTGGCGACGGGAAACCTTTTACCCGGTATGGTCCGTCAAACTTTGGGGCCAGCTTGGCTGCAAAACCTTCGGCTGCATTTGACAGGTGGTGTTGTCGTACGAGGACCAATGAGCCGATCGTAGGCCGCCATTGCCTGCGACGGAGATTGTAGTGTCGCGCTTGCTCTTGACTTGCCCTTTGGATGTTACTTCGGACGATGGAAAATATCTCTTTCAGTCTTGACGCTTTGTCAGTAGCCGTCTCCGGGGTGCTCCCTGTTCCTGGTGTGACTTCATCGTATAGAGCGCCGGGCAGCCTAGGCTCTCTTCCGTGTAAAAGGAACGCAGGGCTGAATCCGGTGGTCTCAGAGACGCTAGAATTTATGGCCAACGACATTTCGGGTAACAGTTCGTCACACGTGTTCTGGTGGTCGTCAATGAATTGGGCGATCATCGTTTTCACAGTTCTGTTCGCCCTTTCTGTGGGATTTTCCTGGGGACAATATGAAGCGGTGTGCTGCAGTTTGACGCCTGCGATTTGGAGGAACGTTCGGAACGAGCGACTGGTGAACTGGGTGCCGTTATCGCAGACGAATAATTTCGGTACCCCAAAACTGCTGAGGATTCGTTCGCGGAACGCTCGTTCGAGAGGTTAGCCGTGGTTGCCTTTTTGAGGGGTATTAGTTCGACCCACTTGGAGAAGGTGTCGAAAAATACTAGCAGCATCGTATTCCCTCGTTTGGACCATGGCAGTGGTCCGACGAAATCTGCGCACAAGGTAACAAACGGCTCCTCCGCTTTGCGAGTGAGCATCTTGCCCACTGGTTTGCGTTGCATGGCCTTGAACTTCTGACAACTTACGCAGTTGCGAATGTGGTGTCTTACGTCTCGATAGAACCTGGGCCAATAATACCGTTGGGAAACCCTGGCGATGGTCTTCCGTATGCCGAGGTGACCAGCTGTTGGTTGATCGTGGTATTCGTTTCCAAGGGGAAACACGCCACTACGTTTTGTTTTCCGGCGCGATAATGCACGTAGTATTGATATTGTTGAGTCGTCGGCTAACGTACGCGATGACGCGCTCTTTCCATTCAATCTCCTGGGTGAGGACTGCGCCCACGCCTACGTTACTGGCGTCCGTTTGTAAAGAGAATTTGACGTTGAAATCGGGGCAGGCGAGTACGGGGGCGGTAGTGAGTAACTCTTTTAGCTTTCCGAAGGCGTCTTGTTGTTCCTGGTTCCTGTTCCCATGTCCATGTTTGTCCCTTCTTTAACAGTTGTGACATTAGTTGGACCACAGTGGCGAAATTGTGAACAAACCTGCGGTACCATGACGCCATCCCTATGCATTGTCGGAGTTCCTTCAAGTTGGTGGGCGGTCTCAAGTTTCTTACGGTGGCTACCTTGTCGGGGTCGGTATGGATACCTTCCTCACTGATCATGTGTCCCAAATATTTGATGCGTCGTTGGAAGAAAGTACACTTTTCTGCGTTGATTCGCAGGTTCGCCTTGAGAAGTCGAGAGAAGACCTCTTTTACGTTGTGGAGGTGTTGACATGATGACAATATCATCTAAGTACGCGAATGCGTAAGGTTCCATATCTGCGCTGATGACCGTGTTTAATGTCCGTTGAAACGTTGCCCCTGCGGAGTGTAATCCGAAGGGCATTACCTTCCATTGGTACAGACCTCTTCCTGGCACCGTGAAAGCGGTGGCTTCCCTACTGTCGAGGGCCATAGGTATTTGCCAATAACCGTTCTTCAGATCTAGCGTGGTGATAAAACGTGCATTCTTCAGGCATTCTAGGATGTAATTGATCCTCGGTAATGGATAGGCGTCTGGGATAGAGCGTTCGTTGAGCTGGCGATAATCTACGCACATACGCCATTTGTCGTTCTTTTTGCACACGAGAACAATTGGTGCGCTGTGAGGGCTTCTAGAAGGTTCGATGAGTCCTTCGGCTATTAGTTGGTCGACTTGCTCGTCGATAATTCGCCTCATGGCGGGGTTTTTGGGGTAATACCTCTGTTTTATTGGCCGGTTGTCCCGCATGACGATGGTGTGCTCCGTTAGGTCTGTGGTACCTCGAAGCTTTTCGAACTTCGGCAGTTCCTCATCCAGAAATTCCTGGATCTGTGACGCAAGTTCGGGTGGCCAGGGATCGTTGGTTCGTTCTGGCTCGTCTTCCAGTTGTTCGTCCCTCTCTAAGCTGAAAGCTTGATTCGGGTCTTCCGGCAGGAGGGTCGTGTCGAATGCGCTCGGTGGTTCCGCTCCTCGAGGGTGTTCCCTCATGTTGGCGACGACTGGGGTGGTATCGTTTAGAGAAGGGGTGCTTGCGGGGGTTTGGTTGGATAACCGGGGCCAGGGGTTGGGACGCTAGTTGAGGAGTAATTTGTGTTGGGCAGGTAGCGTGGTTGCTATTGTAGACCCCGGTGTCTACGTCGATCGCCCGTCTGGGCGCTTGGTCCTTAGGCGAAGACTTCGGTTGTGAAGGAACGATTGCCTGTGGGGAGGCTGCTCTGGTTTCCTTAGTCTCTATGGGGATCACCGCGCCGTGGGCGCCGTTCATAGGTTGGCTCCTTGCTAATTCGGTTGAGTCCCACGGGGGTCTCCGGAACGGTGTCCGGTTGGATTCACCTTCCTTGGGGGCCTGATTCGCCGTCGGCCTAGTGTAACGCGGCATGTTCCGCGGGGGGAGGGGAATTACCGGTGCATTCCGTTCCTGGATGCTCTCGAACTCCGTGGCCAATGTCGTGAGCTGCGTCAGGCTTCGTAGTTCGTGTCTCCGCACGTACAGTTGGTACGCCGGCAAAATGTTGTCGTAGATCCTGTAGAGTTCCTTGGTGGTATCGTATCCGGCATGATGCATGAGTAACCGGAGCTCGATAACAAAGTCGGATCTGATCCTCCAATTTTTCAAAATACCGCGGTGGCAAGAAGAACGCCAAGAATTCCCTGCGGAAATCGACCCATGGGACGCTTTGTAGTTGGCTGGTCCGGTACCAGCGGCTGGCTCTGTCCGTGAGGATTTCTGCCACGGCGCGGGGTAAATGGTTCATGTCTACCCCGTATGAAAGCGCGCGCTCTTCGAGAAGGTCGATGAATGACAGCGGATCGTCCTGTCCGTTGAACTGGATCCCCCACTTCCGTATGCGTTCCGTGGCGGGCCTACATCGGTGTTCCCCTGCGGGTTGGCTTCCCGCCTGGGGTCCCTCGCTCGTAGGTCGGATTCTTCTCGCGGCTGGAGTACGTCGTTCTGGAGACGGGGGTCTTGGTGGCTCGGCCACTATCTCGACGCTGGAGGGAGCGCCGGTTTGGTTTTCGGGGACTTTTAACCAGAGCTTGGGTTCCTCCGTACGCCCTTCCGCCTGTGTGGAAGTACTGGGTTGAGGTGACTTGGATCGCGCTGGGGACTTGGCATATTGTCGTTCGAGCTCGGCGAGTCGAACCCAGGCTTCTTGTTCGAGGGTCCCCTCAAACAATGGGGCGAAGCTTTTCCGCATGTCTTCTACAGTGCCCTCACTGCTGAACCCGAATTCGACCGCGAACCTTTCTAACTCCTCTCGTCGGCGCTTGTGGACCCAGCCGGTACCTACCCCTGGATTAGAGATAAACTCCTCAGAGTAGTACTCACCTGAAGTTTTCTCAGTGTTGGGATCCATGGTAGTGTAGGGTTTTTTATTTTGTGTCTTTTTTTTTCCTCTAATTTTCTATCACTTCCTTGTTGGGTATTTCCCTATTTGGCGTCACTCGCGTATTATGAAAGGGATCGGCCCTTGGGTGAACCGACACACCGTGTGTATTTATGTCGTTAACGCGACCCGCACCGTTGGAGTTGTGGGGTTTTCGTAGAGGTTTTGCGCGGCGCAGTACTGTTTTATAGCGCTCGGAGTTTGAGTTCGAGGGTACGCGGAGATCGTGAGATGGATCTGTCCAGCCTATGCCTTAGATTTTAGTGGCCGTGGGTTTTTAATCCACACCCCCTTGCTAAAGTTTCCTACAGGTCCCTGCTCGGGCGCCACTTGTAATGCTCCTATTTCAGGCTGAGGTAAGCTCAGTCTTCCCAGGATCCTACTACAAGAAATTTTTAGATTGCAGGAACCTCTATTGGAAACGGGGTCGGCCCTAACTAGACGAGAGACAAGAGTGGACGAGAATGAGGCGTAGTTGTGCCAGTAAGATTCGGACTGAGAGGATAATAGGATAATGAGGATAATGAAGGACACGAGGCGTGGTCACACTCGTTGGGTCGAGAAGGATAAGGGATACGAGGCGTTGTCACACTCGTTGGGTCGAGAGAGATAAGGGATACGAGGCGTTGTCACACTCGTTGTGTCGAGAAGGATAAGGGATACGAGGCGTTGTCACACTCGTTGGGTCCTAACAGAAGATCAAGAGACGAATTGAAGTGGGCCCGTACCGTGGTATCCTTGACTGCAAATTAATCTATAAATTCCCGCCCGACAAATTGACTTACTCAGTGGGTTCTCTTTAAATTAGTTGACACTTTATTGAATTTCTGTATGTTCATTAGCCTAAGCGTACGACGTGTGGTGTAGGATAACTAAGTGTAGGTTGCTGCGCGGAGCAACGTCTGTCTCGCGGCCGGGTTCCCGGGTAAGTGTCTTGCACTTCTTTCGCTAGCGCGCTCGAAACCTAGCATCCGCGGATCGAACTAGCACACTTAAATTTCTTTTGTCGAAAGAAAACCGTCGCATCGAACCTTAGTGGGAGGGGAAAGTATTTGGGTTACAATTGAGGTAGTGGTAGGAGAGTTATGGATGGGTGTAGGAGGGGTAGTCACGTGGCCGAACGGCGCGCGTGCGGTGGAAGAAAAGTGGGCGGTTCGAAGAGTTTTCGTGTATTGTATAACGTAGCTTATTTTTATACAAAGGTAATTCTTAACCTTAAGCTTATTACTCCTCCATTGCTGGTGCGGCGTGGTGAACTGTAACGCAGCCTTGAGGTTCGTTACAGTCCGTATAGTAGCTGAGTCGGTTTTTACGTTTCTTTCATTTGCTGTACCGAGTTCTTCCCCCTCGGTTCTGATCCTTTAGTACGCGATTTTTCTTATTAATTCAAGAACAGTGAGCATATTAACCGGCGGCCTTTTCCCAGTAACCCACCCCAGCCGACCAGAGAAAAGCCGGAAGCAAGCGCGTACCCCGCTGGGTTATAATAAAATCTCCTCACAAGTTATATGTTACAGATACATATATATACATAATTGAATAAATAAGAAATGGCGCCCAAGGTGGGGCCCGACCAGAGTCTGGTCAATGTTCGGCTTGCCCCATTAAAATATATAGGAGCTACATACATACAAAGTCTACAACAGCTATATGACTTTGACAGCTCCCTTCTTCGTTGCTAAGAAACTTAACGGAATATCAAGCTCGTTCTTAATCGAAGTTGACCGGTGGACCACATCATTCGATTGCGCGTAGGGCGTAGCAATTCGTGGTGATAGCAAGAGCTCTTCAGGATTCTTGGTTGGACGAATGTGTTTATCATTCCTTGGAATTTGCCTTTTTGTGGCCCCGAGCTACAGGCTGCCGGGGAGGAGAAGTATACCATGTCCAAAGTGAATCGATTTCAATTTTATAGTTCGAACTATGCAGGTTAGCCGGAATGTAGGAAAAACATCATTCATCTTGATGACCTTACCGCTTACAGTATAATTCGTATACTATTTTCGTCGGTAAGGCACAAACCTTATTTTTACTTACAACTTTTTCTATTTCTTCTAGTTTTCTCCTCTTTTCTTAATTTTTTTATTCTGTACCAAATGTGATGGTGTAATGCAGATGGGAACTGCCATTGGGGTCGACGGTGGAAGAGTTTCCAGTACTTTGGATTTGAGTGGCCAGCGTCAGGTGATCTATTTGATAGTAGTTTACCAATATTGAGTGGTTTATTTGGCGTGTGGATATATGTGCCTAGTGCTGTTGCAACCCCGAATCATTACTGTTACCTCCACATTTCCGCGTCAATTGGAATCGTTTTGTGTTAGTGGAATTCCGATCGTGGCTTTACACTGCGGTACGGGCCCCTTCACTCCCTTCCGATACCAAATGGTTGACGTCTTCATGTAAATCGTCTTTGTTAAGAGGCCCGATGCTGTAGGGGAACTAGGTTGGCTGCATGAAGGTCTGCTCCAACTATTTTTGATACATACATATATACATTTTTAGAATTTTGTTTTCATTTAAAAAAAATATTTAAGTTTAAGTCTGATTATACTTCGCATAGTAAATTTCGGCATTGGTGTAGGAAAAAAAGTAGAAACATTTTTAAATATGTGCTCTAAATTTTAGAGTGGAAAGAATATGTCATACTCACAACGAGGTTCGGTACTTGAACAAAGGATAGGAAACACCTTAACTTGTGGAATTTGTGTGAGAGAAATTGGTGTTCCAATCAGGGTTTTGAAACTAGGTGTAAAACCGAGGAGGAGAGAAAACAGTTTGTCCGATCTCGCCTCCCGCATAGCTTGGCAGACGAGCTCGCTACTACTACGCGCAGAGGTCTGATTCTCAAACAGGAACGGGCAACATGCCCAGAACAAGGTCACAGGGAATGCGAAGACCGGGACAGGAAGGTATGGACGCGCAGCCTGCCGCTGAGGTAGTAGAACTCCCAAATCTTAATGCAGAAGATGGGCAGAACGCTACAATGTCTGAGAGACTAACGCAAATGACCCAATCTTTGACCCAAGCCATGTCTCAGCTTATGCATATGGCACAATCTATGGCGCAGTTGACGCAATTGATCGAGGTTGGGTTTCAGCGATTAGCGATCCAAAATGTGACCCCGACTGCGCAAGCTGTAATTGGAGCACAGGCAGAAGCTGCAGCGCATACGTTCGAGCAGCTGTTCCAGATACCTCCGAAAGATTCAGTAGGTCTGCCGAAAAATGGAGCCCCTGAAACCCAATCTCCGTGGGGATCACAAGGTTCATCCGATTTACGACTTGACAGGATCAGCGAGATAATTTCCAATTGGAAGCTGCGCTTTTCTGGATACTCGTCAAGGGACGTGGATAATTTTGTGTACAGAGTAGAGGCTCTGACTAAACAGACTTTAGATGCTAATCTTGAGTTGATTGCTCGGTATGCCAGCGAGTGGTTCTAGCGATATCACAAAAGTGTCGCGTTAGTTACTTGGCCTCAACTGAGTTCAGCACTGAGAGCGCAGTACCGATCTAGAGATTTGCACGGCGTTGTCGCAGCGTAAACAGAAAGGGAATGAAACTTTCGACGCTTTCTACGAAGCCATTTTTTCCATAGCGGATAAGCTTGTGGAACCCTTGACAGAACCTGCACTGTTGGAAGTCCTTAGGGCCAATTTGGCGGCGGACATCAAACATGAAATTCTGCATGTGCCGATTATGTCAGCCGCTCAGCTTCGGCATGTAGTTCGCACCCACGAGCGATTTCTGCAATCAGTGGCTAAGCCGACCCTTGTTGCTTCAAGCTATCGAGGACGTGTCAGAAGACCCAGAGATTGCGGCCATTTCTCTCTTGTATTGGAACTGTGGAGCTCATGGACATCGGTACCAAGAGTGCATGGCAGAAAGAAAGGTTTTTTGCTACGGCTGTAGCCGACCAGATACATACAAGCCATCGTGCAAGCGTTGTACTGTATCAAAAAACTTAAAGAGCCGTGCACCGTTAGCCAGTAAACGCAAACAATCGTCCTCCCGAGGCACGAACACCGATTAGTAGACTCCAAAAGATCCGACATACCAGATTTGTCCAAACTATCAGAATCGTCCAAACTACCAGACTTGACCAAACTAGCAGATTTAACAGACTCAACAAACTAACTTGTCCCAACTGAGTGAGATCGATAGAGCGTTTATGGCAATACAAACAAAAAAGAAAAATCCCAAAAACGTTCGGTGCTCTCTTCTGCAATTAATGATACCAAGGATTGGCGACCATTCGCAGAGGTGTCGTTACTAGGAAAAACTAATACAGGCCTAATGGACCCCGGGGCTTCGATCAGTTGCATAGGCGTCACATTGCGGTCAGAACTATTGAAGGAAAGCTCGAGCTACAGGCCTATGAGAGCATCGGTCAGTACGTCGAATGGAAAGCATCAATCAATTGAAGGCCGAATCGACACTGATATCGAGTTTAAGGGGGACACGCTGACATTTCGTTTATGGATAGTTCCTTCGTTGTCTCAAAACTTATATTAAGGGATTGACTTTTGGACGGAGTATATCCTCTTGCCGGCCTTTTTTTCTAACAATTCTCTGGGTTCGACAATCTCAGGATTGTTGTTAGATGATCCGAACCAGCTGCCTCTGTCAGCTCCACAGAAAAAGCAGTTAGTAGAGACAGTTAGTCCCCTCATTTACGGAGAAGGCCTGGGGAAAACGAATTTGCTACAGCATGAGATTGATGTAGGAGATGCTAAGCCCATCAAGCAACGAAACTACGCCGTTTCACCGGCCGTGGAACAGCTCATGTATACCAAGATGGATAGAATGTTGTCTTTGGGAGTGTTAAGCTAATCAGCTTTTTCACTAGCTGTTGCGATGTGTTGTTTAAATAAAGGGTCGAGCGGTTAAATTATTAATAGGTACGGTTTATTGGGAGATATGCAGACCGACGAAGGCGTATGTACATATGTATATGTATGTTTAGGCGAATTATGTGTGAAAGACCGATTAAAGATCGATGCAACGAATATAGCGATACGATCAACTCCAGACTATACATATGTAGACCGACGTATTGCGTATGTACATATATGTACATATGTGCGGGAGCTTAAGTGGTTGTACAATGTGATACAGTGGGCAGTGCAAACAGCAAACAATAATAGGCATTTAATTTTACGGCAGCACCACTGACTATGATTATACTTATGTCGACTAAATATCAGGCTGGGAAACCCAACATACTCCCCCCGTTGAAAGGCTGACTTTCAACAGACTCGAAAGGGTTAAACAGCAGCATGCTAGAAGGCCAGGCATCGCCACGAATCCAGATAATTGATGTTTAGCCTTTTACGAGTGATTGAGTGGACGAAGCAGGCAGACCGCCATTCAAATAATGCGTTGGCGATATGTCATCTGGCTCGACTATGCACTCTGAAATCGAAAATAAAAGATTTGCATTAGCAACGGCCACGATGTGGCCCAAAAGCGTCCTCAGCTCTCCACCCAATAGGGTACCATTTGGATCGACTTAGCTCCAACAGCTATCGAAATTTGGAGATAATGTTGTCTAGATGACTTCTAGGAACGATGAGTGTAGGACTGCCATCAGCGAAGGTCCAGATGCAAGTTTATAGGCGGATGTAGGAAACTTGTTCAGTCCACTCGTGGGCCACCGCGGTTTGGTAGGCTGATCGCTGACCGTCTGACATAACTGAGCTATCAGCACAATAAGCCTCGATGCCGGCGCAGCAAAATCCATGATCTTCCCAATCAGTTTCGGGAACATGTATAAATAAGGAATACATGAGCAACGAAGCATAAATGAGATTTCGCGCAGAGTCCAGCGCTGAGGTAAGGCTGTCATCCCAATGCAAGTTCATCTTGCATATACGCTGAAGATCGACTTTCAATGCATCGACGCCTAAACCAAGGTGAGGAGTGAGCTTTGAGAGCAGCAGCAGCGATGAAATGTTGTCTTTCTTCCATCGCAACCAGAAAATATGCTGCAAGTAGGTAACGCATTGCCTGAAATCTGACCGATTGGTACTCAGCCTGGTAACGTTAGGCTCTGCACACTTCGAGAGGGGGTTGACATTCAATCGAGCTCGAATGGGCACATCGAGATCGGTAGGGCTCTCTGTAATTGGCCTAAACGTTTCCTCAGCTCATTCAATCGACGAACTGAGTGGTCAGTGGTACTGTAGAAGTTGTCCGTCTTGATAGACCAATATTGGGATGAATCTAGTCCAAGAAAAGCTTTATTTCCAGCGTGAAGATTCAGCTTATTAGCGTTGACCAAAGTAGATTTGGTTATGAGCTGAACTGGATGCTTCCTGGGTGGGATGATTTGATGACGACCAGCAGAGTTTAACGAACCCTTTATTCCAGCGTGAAGATTCAGCTTATTAGCGTTGACCAAAGTAGATTTGGTTATGAGCTGAACTGGATGCTTCCTGGGTGGGATGATTTGATGATGGCCAGCAGAGTTTAACGAAGATTGAAGTCCATGAGCAAAGCGTGGACAGACCAGCCGGAAGAATCCCATACAAAGAACTATCAGCCGGACGTAGGGCTGGTCTTTGGTTGACAAGTCAGAAACTGAGCGTCTGCAGAGACGCGACGACGATTGATGGCTAGAAAAAACGAACATATGTTTGTAAGATATGAATATTATGTTAAGATTTAGTTATCGATACTATTATAAGAATGTATATCGTGTGCACTCTACATATCGATACGAGTCGACGACAAGTGTCGATATGTAAGGGCACACTCACTCTAAGTTAGACAATCACCGAATAAGGACGTATATTACAACGAGCCATTGAAAGTTTACATATCAGGTGTGGGGTGCACCCTAAAAATCGACGATGAAATATGCAGTGATCAGAAATAAACCAAGAAGTGAACTTTCCGAAATATTGCGTGAGCAAAACGTATATTTTGATCAAGACGCTACCATATACCAATTACGCACAGCAGTGAAGAAAATCATGGAAGGCACGCTCGAGCTAAAAAAAATGGCGCCGAGCACATACAAGACGATGCAAGCTGACATTTTCGAAGTCTCTGTTAAGCGCAAGATAGAGAGAGACAACCGTAGTGTACAACAAGCAGTAGAGGAGGTGTCAGAAAGAGATGACGAAATTGTGGAGAACGTTCGAGAACAATTTTTGACGCGACAAGACTACGCTTGTCCAACGTCGACCATACGATCAGATGAATATGAAGAAGAAGTGCTTCGTTTGCAGCAGCTAGAACAACTATACGTTTTTTCGCAAGCGCGTGGCTTTTCTCAAATTGAGCGTACTGAAAACAGAGAGAGAGGCTACTACCTCGGTATTTCGAGGGATTGCATCGACCTGAAACACATTGAGGCGTTAATGCGTCCATTTTCTGGAGATGACGACCATGCTGTAACCAGTTGGATCAGTAACTTTGAGGACATTATGAATTTCCATGGTGTATCCGAGTCCAAACGTTGGATATTGGCGAAGCGGTTGCTGGGCGGATCGGCGAAGGCGTACATTAACCATGTGGCGCCACTGACTTGGGAATTGATGCGAGCAGAGCTGCTTAGCGTCTTTGAGGAGAAAGTGAGGGCGTGGGATATTGGAAAGCGACTGGAGGCACGGAAAATTGCAAGTAACGAAAGCGCATTGCAGTATTTCGTTGCGATGTGCAGCATAGCGTCGCAGGCAGACATGGCCACGAGCGATGTGGTCAAATTCATTGTAGAGGGACTGCAGGACAAGATGGGCATGGCAGCATCCATGCTATATTGCAGCTCACTTAACGAGCTGCGAGATAAGATGGTCATCTATGACAAGGTCAGAAGAGCTCCTGGATTTGCCGCAAATCGTAGCGAAAGTATAAAAAAAGTAAATGTGAGTACGGCAGCTGGGCAGCAGCAAGGGGGTGGCGCAATGCGGGGCTACAACTGTCGGCAATTTGGACACGCTATGAAGGACTGTAGTCAGTCGAAGAGACCTGATGGAGCATGTTTCAATTGTTGGAGTTCCGGCCACAAATACTCGCAGTGCCCTAAGAGAAAGATGACCACGAAAGTAGCTGCAGTTCAAGATGAGGAGCAACCGGGAGAGAAAAACAACGACGACTTAGCGGCCGTTCAGCTAATAACCCTATGACTGCCGTTTGGTGAACAAAGAAGTGTCAGTATATTTAGTCTGTTTGACACGGGTAAGTTTTATCCATAAGTCTTTGATACCAAACTCGGTGACAATTGAAACCTATAATCAAACTAAAAAATACTATGGATTAGGTGGACAACCAATACCCATATGGGGAAAATTAAAGTGCCATATTGAATTTTGCTCTAAAAGATATATAATTTTGCTAAACATTGTAGATGATAGCATGCTGCCTTTGCCTGTATTGTTGATACGCGATGCCCTTAAAGTTATTGATGGAAAATTAGTTCACAAGAAAAATAGCAACGCAAATCAGTACACACCGTTAAGTTCATTAAAGCAAAAAGAGATTTGTTCAACCTGCGCGTCCTTGTTCACCAAGCGTAAAAATAATAGTGATATAAGAGAATATGATAATCAATTAGAAAGTAGTGATATAAGTAACCATTCTAACCTATTTAAAAATCAGAATCAAGAAAACTCAAGGAATGATCAAGTTACACTAGTCGACACGACTTTTCCGCTGTCTCCAAAAACGACTTTTTCTGATAGATTTGGATGTTTAAAAATTTTGAAGAATGTTTTTTTTTTCATGGAGTAGTTTTTTTTTAAAGAATTTTTTAAAAATCTGGTATTTTTTGTCATAGGTAGTGCTCATATTTTTCACATAACTCACATTTCATACAACTGGTTGTACTGAACTTTGCAGTTAAAAAAAGCTGATAAATGCAGCTATAAATCCGACTCAGACACTTTGTAGCAGAAACTTAACGTCTGGCAGATATTAAGCTTCAAAATTGAAATTTCATCATTTTTTTCGGTATTTTTTACCCGAAATTTTGACTTTGAAACTTCAGGAAAAATCGAAAAAAAAAATAAATGAATGCCTGGATTTTTGGTTTTAGATAGACACATTAATTACGCGTCGTTTAAGGTATCGCTTATAAAAATATAAATTCAAACGGCTAAGTTAAAACCGTTTGACCAAAACGACCCAAATCTCATTTTATCTGAAAAAATACCGAAAAATACTTGAATTTATTTAAGTGTTATGATACTTAAATATTTTTATTGTTATTGCTTGTTACTATTTTTAAAATGGTTTGTCTGTCTTCTTTTGTCATTTAAGTCAGATTCTTTTATGAGAGTCCACACATAGTCGCCCAACATATTCTCATTCCAAACACCTTGATACCGTCGTTCCATAGCTTTTAATTGTTTGTGAAATCTCTCTCCGTGTTCATCACTAACATCCCCAAGGTTTGGCGGAAAAAAGTCTAAGTGGGAGTGCAGGAAATGGATTTTGAGTGACATGTTGGCTCCAATTTGTTCATAATTCTTAAGTAGGTCTTGAAAGATTTTAACGTAATCATCACTCTTTCTGTTATATTTCTGTATTCTATTTCTATATATTCTGTTCTGTTTATATTTAATATTTTCAAACAATTTAGTCATTGTTTGATAGGACTCTTTCATATTAACAGCATGGGCGATGGGAATAGACGGCTTTTGATTTCCATTGTGTAGCAAAACAGCCTTTAAACTTTCTTTACTGCTGTCAACAAATAACCTCCAATCGTTTGGGTCGTAATCTTCACCCTGTTCCCTGAAGAGGCCGAAAATGTCGTGACAAACGCACATGTCATCCTTCGTCATATAAAACTGTGCGTGAACCAAGTGACGCGTCCGGAAATGAGTTATTTTGACATCTTCCTTCAATAAACGGGCATCCTTTAAAATAGATCCAAGAATCTGAGCTTTACTTTTAGGAAGTTCCAGGATCCTCACCAAATCGTTCAATTGTTCATGTGATAATGGCTTGCAAAATTTATATTCTCCTGATTGGTCATTACTTGAATCCGTTGTTCCATACGACGAAGAAGACATCTCCTCTTTTTTGCGTTTTAATGGCGATATTTCCTTCAAAGGAGGAGCAGGAAGCGTAAAGCCTTGACGAGACTCTTGCGGGTATTTATATCTCTCACCTTGGGGTAGGTTTTTTCCTTTTCCTTTTTCTTTCCTTTTTCTTTCCTTTTTCTTTCCTTTTTCCCTTTTTTTCGAATAAACAAAAGAAACATTCAGTGCTGTGATTTTTTGGTTTTCTCCATAGCATTGGAGTTCCAAATCGAAATTGTATTCTAAAAAAAAATGTGCAAGAAAAAAAGTAATGCTTAGTACTTTTTGTACACTTCATAGCTTCTGATTTAGGGTAACTTACTTTTCCTCTTTATTAAATTCTGTTAAATTCAATTTGCACGTTTTGCATATACAGCTTGGAGCCCACTCTTCGCCAATACTTTTGGGCCACATCTGATAGTTTTCCTTATACTGTTCTTGGAACTTTTCGGTAAAAACGATTTTTTCTTCTTTGCTGGTCATATACTTTCCACATATGTAGCAAAACGAGTCTGCTCGGTAAGCACATGAAGTTGACCGACTTGGGTTGTCCATTTCAATTAGAAACAATTGGTATTTTTCGAAAACACACGATCGTATTCTGCTGGAAGTCAGAACTACACTGAGGCAGGGATACTATAGGTACAGAGTTATATATCCTTTTTTATGAATAGCTTGAAGGAGAAAGGTCAAATATCTGCGGGACCAGCACCTGTGAAGGAAAAAGGTCAACATTTGACCCTAACAGGTATTTATGTATATTTATCCTCACCAAGGCTTAGGTATAAGAAATAAGGAATAAAACTGTCCACAACACTTACACCCCAAATAAATATGACCAGGTAGGATATATATCCGATATATATCAATAACTAAGACTCGGTAAAACCAAAATTACAGGTCCTTTTTGTTTTTTGCAATCCCATTTTGGAAGTTGGACCAAAAACGTACCGGACGGTATTTTTACAGGTAAAAGTCATTTCGGGTCGTTTTGGTCAAACGGTTATAACTTAGCCGTTTGATTTTATATTTTTATAAGCGATACCTTAAACGACGCGTAATTAATGTGTCTATCTAAAACCAAAAATCCAGGCATTCATTTATTTTTTTTTCGATTTTTCCTGAAGTTTCAAAGTCAAAATTTCGGGTAAAAAATACCGAAAAAAATGATGAAATTTCAATTTGGAAGCTTAATATCTGCCAGACGTTAAGTTTCTGCTACAAAGTGTCTGAGTCGAATTTATAGCTGCATTTATCAGCATTATATAACTGCAAAGTTCAATACAACCAGTTGTATGAAGCGAGAGTTATGTGAAAAATAGAAGCACTACCTATGACAAAAAATACCAGATTTTTTAAAAATTCTTAAAGAAAAAACTACTCCATGAAAAAAAAACCATAATTCTTAAAAAAATTTTAATTCTCCCAATCTATTAGAAAAAGTCATTTTTGGAGACAGCGGAAAAAAAGTTGAAATTTGTCGAGTAGTGTTATCAGCAAGGATATGAATCAACGTGATGAACTTAGTACATTTTGTGCGCCTGTAGAGATTGATGAGGAGGAGCAGTTAAATGTAGTGCTAGAATTCGGTTCCGTTATGGCCGAAAAGTGTAGAGAAGTTATTAGGACCTATTATTTACACAAAGAATTTGACTTTAGAGCACAGCCAAAGTATCAAATGCTGATTCGGGTAATAGAAACCACACCATTTCATTGTAGTCCACGTCGTCTATCCTATCATGAGAGAGAGAAAATAATAGCTGAAATAGTAGAGGACCTGTTAGAAAAGAAAGTAATCCGTCAAAGTGACTCTCCTTATGCTTCTCCGTTGGTCCTAGTGAAAAAAAAAGTCAGGAGAACTTCGAATGTGTGTTGACTACCGTGGTCTAAATAAGCGAATCGTTAAAGATAATTTCCCGTTGCCCCTTATTGAGGAATGCCTTGAGTTTTTAGAGAGTAAGTGCTGTTTTTCCATCATAGATTTAAAAAGTGGGTATCACCAAATAGCCGTAGAAGATAAGTCGATACCGTACACATCGTTTGTGACACCGCAAGAACAGTATGAGTACCTGAGAATGCCCTTTGGATTAAAGAATCGATCCGTTATTTTTCAGAGATTTATTTTGGAGTTGCTTAGAGACTTTATTAGAAACAAGAGTATTGTAGTGTACATGGATGATATAATGGTAGCGACAAAAACAGTTGAGGAACACTTGGAAATATTAAAAAGGTTATTTATTCGGTTTAGCGAGCAAAATTTAGAAATTAATCGGAAAAAGTGTATGTTCATAAAACGAGATATTGAGTTCCTGGGGTACAAGGTTAATCAAAACGGAATAGTTCCTAGTGATTCCCATATCGAGGCTCTAAAAAATTACCCAGTTCCGCAAAATGTAAAAGCACTGCACTCATGCCTCGGATTTTTTTCTTATTTTCGACGTTTCATGCTGTCATTTGCGACGACAGCTAAACCTTTAGTGCAATTGCTCAAAGAAGGTGGTCCATTCCCTATGAATAGAGAGCAGGTGAGGACATTTGAAACTCTTAGGAATGCGTTAGCAAATCCTCCGGTATTAGCTATTTTTAGTCCAGATAGAGAAACGGAATTACATACAGACGCAAGCTCATATGGTTACGGTGCTATACTGATGCAGAGACAAGATGATGGAAAGATGCACCCTGTGTCCTATTATTCCGGCAAAACAACAGAAGCGGAATCTCGGTATCATAGATTTGAACTAGAGACGTTGGCTATAATTTACGCATTGCGACGATTTAGAGCATATCTGGAGCATAGGTCTTTTAAAATAATCACGGACTGTAATTCGCTAGTACACGCGCTAACCAGAAAGTCGATTAGCCCTAAAATTCCGCGGTGGTCCTTAGAGTTAGAGAACTATTATTACTCCATCATGCATATACCTGGGGCCAGTATGGCGCACGTTGACGCGTTGAGCAGACAAGATCAGGTAACGAATATGCTAGAGGACGATCATAGAGTCAAGAACGATTTAAAAAAAATTAAGTTGGGAAAATAGGAAAGCAGTAAGCATAGAGATACCGTAGAGAACCCTGTAAATGAGTGTAGAGAATCAGGTGCAGTGGGAAGTAGAGTGGGGAACATGTTAAAATGATAGTAAAGAGAACCTTAGTAGTGATGATAGAGATATCGTAGAGAGGGTAGTGACCGAATGTAAGGAAGTAGATGGATCGAAGCTTGAGATTAGAGATTTGAGTCAAAGTAGAGGAAGCGTTAACGATGTGGTGGGGGGAGTAGAGTATATTCATTGTGGATCTTCAGATAAAGAGAGCAAATGTGTTGAGGATATAGCGAGGGACCAGTTGGAGTTTCAGGAGGAAGGCTTATTGAAATCATTGATAGTTGGGGTAGTAGGTGCAACGCCAGAAGATGTCGATTTAATTTTGCAAGCTGAACAGATGCGGGACAAGGAGGTAGTGAGGATTCGGAAAATGCTAGAGGATGGAATTGGTGTTGATTTTGAAATGATAGATGGTATATTATACAAAAGAAGTGGGGAGAATAAACTGTGTGTCCACGTTCCGATGTGTATAAAAGAACAATTGATAAGGCGGTCACATGAAAAACTAGGACATTTGGCAGTTGAGAAGTGTGTGAGTGAACTTTTGAGGAACTACTGGTTTCCGTCAATGAGAACTAAAGTTGCAAGGTTCATTAAAAACCGTCTACCGTGTATATTACACTCAATGCCTAAAAAAATTCATAATAGAACGCTCCATAGTATTCCAAAGTCGTGTCTACCCTTTCATACCCTACATATTGATCAGTTGGGTCCATTGCCGAGTATCAGATCTAAGCGAAAACACCTTCTTGTGGTAATAGATGCTTTTACTAAGTTTGTCAAATTGTTCCCGGTTAATAGTACTAGTACGCGGGAAGCGAAGGATTCCCTAAGTAAATATTTTTATTTCTATAATCGCCCCCCACTAGGATAACATCAGATCGGGGCACCTGTTCACTTCGTTAGAGTTCTCTAGTTTTCTGCAGGAAAGAGGGATAGAACACATTAAGCTACGGGTGCACCGTAACCGAATGGTCAAGTTGAAAGGGTTAATCGTGTTCTGACTCCGATGTTAGGGAAATTGTCAGAACCCCTTGAGCAAGCCGATTGGTATAGGTTAATGAACAAGGTGGAGCATGCTATTAATAATGCTGTCAATAGTAGCACGAAGAAGACACCTAGCATATTATTATTTGGAATACCCCAGAAGGGACCGGTGGTAGATGAGTTAACCGAATACCTAGAGGAGAAGTTAGGTTCAGATCATAGGGAGTTAGAAACCATAAGAGAAATCGCAAGTGAAAACATATGGCGGTCACAGATAAGGAATGAAAAAATGTATGTTAATAAACATAGAGCCCCGTTAAGGTATGAACCTGGTGATTATGTAGCCATCCGACAAGTTGACACCACACCTGGGGTCAATAAAAAGCTAGCACCCAAATATCGAGGACCTTACTGGATTAATAGAGTATTGAATAGTGATCGCTATGAGGTTGTAGACCGAAGTGTACTTGAACCAGCAAGGTGTCAACCATGGGTAGAGTGTAAGGATAAAACCGTAACCTCTTGCTGTTAGTAGACAAATAATTTAGTTGAGTTAAACAATACCCAAAATGAAAAGTTGTATGAAAAGTTCTACAAATTGTATTACTTAGTGTGCAGATCGGAGGCGATCTATAGTCAGGTTGGCCGATTGTAAGATATGAATATTATGTTAAGATTTACTTATCAATACTATTATAAGAATGTATATCGTGTGCACTCTACATATCGATACGAGTCGACGACAAGAGAGTATTGAGTATAGAGAGAGTATTGAGTATAGAGAGAGTATTGAGTATATATCGTACATATCAACACGAGTCGACGAGAAGTATCGATATGTCAGGGCACACTCACTCTAAGTAGGACAATCACCGAATAAAGACGTATAGTACAACGAGCCATTGAAAGTTTTCATGTTGATCAGTAGCCAGTTCTGGAGATGGTTCGAATGGTGTGGAGACATCACTGCTAATGTCTACCTTCCAATAGGATTCCTGGAAGTCTGGCGGAGCTCCATCAAGCACAGCAGGCACCTCAGGATACCCCAATTGGAAACAATCTCTTGGTGAAGATCCAAATTGTTTCTCCAAAAATGTATTAGACTCCTCCTGAGAAAGACAGGGAAATCCGAGCCATCTATGTATGTCCGATTAGATTGAATTTCGGATGGAATTTCGGCATCAACAGGCTGCGCTACCTGCTCATTTCTAGCTAACTGCTGAATTGGCCTCTCAGATAAGCATGAGGCAGGCTCGGTTGAATCCGACGCAATATCCTTCTTGCGTATGCACATGACTTCTTGAGTGGAGTTCCTCCATCGATTGAACTGGAGATTGCTATCCTCTGTTGACACCCTTCGTAGTTGCATATGGCTTGTACAGGGGACTGGCATACGCTGAGGTGGATGGTGCCAACCAACAATGGTGGCAATGATAATTTTGGCAGAAGCCGTGGAAAGAGTAAGCTGGTGAGGAAAACGAGTGGCAATTTCACTCCGAATCAAAGCATTCAGTCATGAACTGATAATTAAAGCTGTCTAACAATACTGCGCGTCTTGACTCCTGGAGCGCATTATGCAGGGTTTTAAAAGTGCCCTGAAGCTTCTGGATTACTTCCAACTTTACAACGAGTATATAAAAATCACATAGCGACAGCTCAATCTCCCAAGCAGCACTCAAATGTTTCAAGCGGTCAAATATATGAGCTACATTCAACTTCAGGAAACTCACCCTGTTTTTAGCTGCGGTCACTGCAATGTCATTTCCAGCATTCACTTCCATGGCAACGACAGTATTAGCAAAACGTTTCTAGCGGGAAGACGAGTTCAAGGACTTATCTAGCGGGAAGACGACCGAAAAGAGTAGCCCGCGTAATAAACGTCTCTAGGGGGAAGGCGAACGCAAAGAGTAGCGCACGCAATAGAACGCAACGACCAAGAACTGCAAGCAAAGCTTTGTGCATTACCAACATGCAGGGGCGGCCGTTATGGGAATCATTTCTTGCGGGAAGATGAACGCAAAGAGTACCGAGCGTGATAGACGGGAAGAAATGAGTGCGGCCGGTGTACGAGGTGTGTTCAAAAAGTATCGCGAATTTTGAATTTTCGCGGGTTACGTATATTCGAATTTCGATTTTTTTGTGGCGTTATGTTGGTACTCATGTCTCTCACTTATGCCGACAAGTTCGGCCATTTCGAATGTTCACTTAATTGTTGACAGCTGCTTTGCTTGCACGTGTGTTAAATCGTCTTCGATTTTTACCTATTAAAAAAAATGGATCAGAGAACCTGTATCAAATTTTGTGTGAAAAACGAAATTAAGTGCGCAGATGCTTTCCGAATGTTGACTGTGGCATACGGAGAAGCTACCTTGGACCGAAGCAACGTTTATCGGTGGTACAAAATGTTCTCAGAAGGCCGAGAAGATGTGACAAAAATTGTCTTTTGCACCACGATAACGCCCCTGCTCACACATCGTTGCTTGTGCGCGACTTTTTGGCCAAAAACAATACACTAATGATGCCGCAGCCACCGTATTCCCCATATCTGGCCCCCTGTGACTTTTTCTTGTTCCCTAAACTGAAGAGGCCCATGAAAGGACGACGTTACGCTACGCTTGAAGAGATAAAGACGGCATCGAAGGAGGAGCTGAACAAGATAAAAAAAAATGATTTTTTGAAGTGCTTCGAAGATTGGAAAAACCGTTGGCACAAGTGTATAATAGCTCATGGGGATTACTTTGAAGGGGACAAAATAGATAATCATGAATAAATAAATAATTTTTGAAAAAACACAAAATTCGCGATACTTTTTGAACACACCTCGTATATATGTATGGTTTCACTTATGTAGCCGATGACACTGGTTGAATTAGCAATTAGTTTATACTTTTTATTGTTTTATTGTAGTTTGTGATTGCACTGATATTAATTCTTGCACAAGTCACGTCGGGGTCACCAAATGTTAAGCTTATGAGCTTTTTCACTAGCTGTTGCGGTGTGTTGTTTAAATAAAGGGTCGAGCGGTTAAATTAATAATAGGTACAGTTTATTTGGAGATATGTAGAACGACGAAGGCGTATGTACATATATGCATGATTAGGCGAATTATGTATGGAAGACCGATTAAAGATCGATGCAACGCATATGTTATGATGCGGTACGATCAGCTCCAGACTATATGTAGACCGACGTATTGCGTATGTACATATATGTCGATGGGTGAACGGTAGATTCCAGACAATATGAGTGCTAGGTGCAGACTAAATTAAGGGCAAGCGGGCCGAACTGCCCGTGCCCTTATGTAAGCAAGCGAGCGATGATCCGAGAGAGCGATGATAAAAAATCGAGAGAGCGACGAAGAAGGCGATGACCCGAGAGAGCGATGTATAGGCTGCTGCCATGCGGGAGCTTATGTCGAGGTACAATGTGATGTAGTGGGCAGTACAAAATAGCAAACAATAATAGGCATTTCATTTACTGCTGCACCACTGGCTATGATTTAACTTATGTCGACTAAATATCGGGCTGGGAAACCCAACAATGATAGTGGATGTGTGTAACACCCAGCGTTCACGACCTTATAAGGTATATTTATTCTTAATCAGCATTTATAGCCGAGTCGATATAGCTATGTCTGTCTGTCCGTCCGTCTGTCCATCTTCACTGTTTCAAGTGTAATTTCTCCTCGCCCCTTTCCGCCTACACAAAGGACGAAAATCTGTGGCAAGCACAATTTCGAAGCTACGAAAAAACTAAAATCGCAGAATCATAGAGAAGGACCATTTCTATCAGAGTGTTGAATCTGGATTAGATCGGATCATCAATAATAAAGCTACAATGAAGAAAACCATTTGGAAATTCATCATTTCCTCTCGCTCTCTCTAACACGCGACCCCGTCTGCTTTACTTCTCCGTCCAGATGAGCGCCTAGATCTCAGAGACTATAAGAGCAAGAGTACCCAAACTTTCTATTCAAGCTTCTGCGATATGACTTCAATACAAGTGTATTTCAAAATGTTGTCAAGAAGTTTTTTCCGAAACTCAGATTGATTTTGACTAGTGAGTTTTGAGTCAAAACGTTTTCAATTTGTAAGGACATTCGATTTTCAAGTAATCTTATAGTGTGTATCGCCCACCGTTCAGATGTGCTTCGTGTCGTGCTCCAGCTCATGTCCAGATTGTAAAACACTTATCTTTAGGACGTTGATATGCAATGACTGCACCATCAAGTGGCCCAAGCGACACCAGCCAATGGCTGTTACGCGCGGATCCCAGGCAAGAGCGCAGCCCACCTCCCGCCCAACCGACCGAGGGGCGCTGCCGCATAACGCGCGACTCGTAAACCGAACCGATCGCGGACATGCAGGAAAGATAGGTGTTAGACTAGTGTTCGAGGAAAAGTAGAACTAATCTAACTAAAGAAGAAAAGTAATTACTAATTACGGGAAAGGTGTAGAAGTATTAGTATTTTAAGACTAGGAAGGGAGTTAGTGGTAGATATAATGTGGTAGAGGGAATTATAATCCGAGCATAGGACCCTAAATGGTTCATGCAAGGAGTAATTCGATCTACAAAGCGGAAGAAACAACGGTGTATAGTTCCTAGTGCTTCTAATAGGAATCGTGAAGTTTATGCGGCTCAACAGGTCAGGGCTATCTACGTCACCCTTGATCAAGTTGTGCACAAAAATTACGCCAAGCATTTTCCTACGATTAGTTAAGGTTGGAAGGTTTATTAAGAGCAATCTATTAGAGTAAGACGGCAGTCTCACACCTGCATCCCAGCTGAGGCCGCGAAGAGCAAAAAGTAAAAAGTTTTTCTGAACTGATTCTATTCTTGGTGTACGTTATACTAAGGGCACCATACACAAGAGCCGTATTCTAAAATCGGACGAACCAGAGAGGTGTAGAGAGTCTTTGTTATATAGGGGTCGTCAAATTCCTTTGACCACCTCTTTATAAACCCAAGCACGCCCATGGCCTTATTCACCATGGTGGAAATGTGTTCAGAAAACTATAACTTGGGATCTAATAGAACACCAAGATCATCAATATTTAATAATTCTCTCAAGAGAACCACCACAAAGGGTGTAAGGAATCAGAAAGGCGCTGGAGCGATGAAAAGTCATTACTTTACATTTTGAAGCGTTAAGGTTTAATAAATTTGCACAACACCAAGACTGAAATCTATCGAGATCGGATTGCAACCTGGATTGGAAAGAAATGTCCTTATACTGGACACAGAGCTTAACATCATCCGCATACATAAGTACTCGAGAGTATGTTAATACAGAAGGTAGGTCATTTATAAAGAGTGTAAAGAGTAAGGGGCCTATATGGCTGCCCTGAGGTACACCCGAAGTCACCATAACTGGAGAGGACAGGGAGTTTTTGAAAAGAACTCTTTGAGACCTAGAACACAGGTAGCTAGAGATCCATCTCAAGAGATTGGGCGGGAACCCTAGAAGGTCGAGCTTTTGTGCTAGGAGGGAATGGCTTACAGAATCGAACGCTTTACTAAAATCGGTGTAAACAACATCCGTCTGCAAGTTACCTTGAAATCCTTTTATTATAAAGGAGGTAAACTCCAATAAATTTGTTGATCTCCGCCTTAGAAATCCATGTTGAGTTGGAGATATAAGTGATCTGCATAGGTGCTGCAGGTGCGGAGTTAAAATTTTCTCAAACACTTTAGAATTAGCGGATAACTTAAATATACCTCTATAGTTCATTGCGTCAGACTTGCTACCTTTCTTATGGAGAGGAATTATAAAAGACTCCTTCCATATCGGGGGAAAGCATGAAGAATTTATAGATAGGTTGAACAGTTTAAGCAACGGCCCACACAGAGACTCGGCACAATACCTGAGTACACAGCCGGGAACTCCGTCCGGACCCGGTGAGAACACCGGCTTTACTGTTCGTAGATCATGAAGCAACGAGCTTTCATTTAGCAAAGGACAGAAAATGCCGTTCGACCGCGGTAAACTGTATGGATACGGCTGACCAGAGTAAACGTCCTGCGAATAGGTAGTTTGGAAAAAACGGGCAAAGAGATCGGCAATTGCCTGATCATTATCTGCCGACGTATAACGGAAAGATAGCGAGGATGGGTGTGCGGACGTTCTACGCTTACTGTTTACGAAGCTGTAGAACTGTTTGGGGTCCTTAGAAAAACTTATCCTGCATCGAGATAGGTAATTCTGATAGCATTGAGCGTTAAGAAAGTTTGACCGAGCTATTACATAATGAGAGAGAGAAGAAGGAGAGCCAACTTCTTGAAAGTTTTTATAAAGTCTTGATTTTAAGTTTTTTAGATGAGATAGCTCCTTGGTAAACCAAGGGGGTTTTCTTGATCTAATCTGACAGGAAAGTGGGACACAAGAGACAAAAAGTGAGTCCAGTGCATCATAGAAAATGTTTGTGCCTGTCGTAACATCACTGCACAAATATAAAGCGGACCAATCAAAATCTCTTATGAGGTTTTTAAGCTTCGTAAACTCGGCTTTACGGAAGCAGCGGACACATTGGGGTAGTCTACCCGACCGATCCAGTACAGTTCGTCCTAGGTCGAGCGACACTTCGAAAGTAGGATGGTAGGCATCTTCAGGAATAGAGAGCGGGGGGACTCGAGTTAACAACGCTACGGTCGGATCCGTTACAAAGCACAGATCAAGAAATCGACCCAAAGAATTTTTAACATGGTTAACTTGAGACAGAGACAGGTCAATCAAGCCGTCAACAAAGTCATGACGTGCCATGGGTACCAGGCTATTAGACTCATTTGCCGAAGACCAAACAATTCCTGGCAAGTTGAAGTCACCAAGAACTATCATGTGATCTTTGTCAGATAGCGAGGAAGAGATAGCGGTTAAGGCGGACAAATGCTGCTCGTAAATTGCGATATCCGAAGAAGGTGGAATATACGAACAAGTTATGAAAACTGAGAAAGCGGGAAGAATCAGTTTTACACACAGAAATTCCAGTTCCTGCTGGATCTGGACTGTGAAAAGTTCCGAAGTGAAGTTTGAGTCCACAGCAATCAGAACCCCTCCTGCACGTCGAGACGAACGATCCTTTCTAAAAGTTGTGTACCGACCTGCCAAAACTTCGGAACTAAGAATGTCAGGCTTTAACCAGGTTTCGGTAAACACAATAACGTTGGAGTTTGTTAGTCACTAAAAGAGAGTTTGTTAGTATTTTGGAAGGGTGGAGGTAGAGCGGGAAGATGACGAAGGAGCACTGGTCTGATTAGTTGGCAGAAAACAAAAAAAAAACAACAGCTGATGCTCAACAGATAAAGGAAGACGCTCACTAACCAGGAACTTGTTATCACACCGGTAGGGAAGGGTCACGGACAGATATCAGCAAACAAAACTCAGTTTACCGACGCCGAAAAACTGGCATTTTCCAGTTCCACGTCGTGGGAAAAGGATAAAAGTGCTTATTTTCTTTTGATATAAATCAGCAGTTCCAAAACGTGAGTGACTAGTCAAGCAACGTAACTGCACCTTTGCTTTGAAAGCTTCAACCGCTTTAACGCAGCTTTAACACGGGCCGGATCGTACATGCAGTAACATAAGCCAATTTATAACGCGCTTAATAATATGCCCACAAGTACGCCTATAAGTGGTGCGGGACAGCAAGAAGAGCGGAAGAAGTGCGCGCTATCTCCGGACATCTCGCTGGGAGAATGACATCTCCCATGCCATCTACCAAATGGGCCAACGGCAAACGGACCAACGGCAGTCAAAGGAAGAGCAAGTGGTGGCCAACTGAGAGGCATCTACACAGACCTAGCTACATCTGGATGCCTCAGTTTTCTAGACTTATGTGGCTTACAATCCATTAAAATCATAAACGAGGACGCACATCTAACAATAATACTAACTTACCTAACTGCAATGGCTTGCAGAGCTACTGTAATTAGTTATATGACATGATCTAAGAGTCCGCTAGTGATAACTTAATGGTCGTGGCTGACTTAAATGCCAGAGTATGGATACATCAGTGTGCCCCAGGGCAAAAGGATCACGCAGGGAAATACGAAACGCTAGTCAGGGCAGCAAAGCATCTAAAAGTAGACAACAACGGAAGGAAAATAATAGAGCTATACGAGGACAACAGTCTCACGGTCCGAAACCGCAGAACGCAAAGCGACGGAGACGGAAGCTACACCTTCAAACGAGGTCAAGCGGCGTCCACAATAGACTACTGTCTTGTAAATGGCAGGTGGCATGATCTCATTGAAGATATGGAAGTAGTGCTGGAAACTTTCTCAAATGACTTACCAGTATCAATTCAAATCGACATACTCGCGTAACCTAACCCACACGACAACAAGCTGCTACCAAAATTGAAATGGAATGAGAGGTACCACCAGCAGAATAGTGAAAAACTTCGAGCACCAAATCGATCTAGCACCAAATATTAAAACCATAACAAACTGTTTACAGATAGCGGCATCCGGCAGGCAAAGATCATACAAGAAAACAGACATGGTACGACTCGGAATGCCATCGAGCGAGACCACGATCAATGGTCGCATTGAAACGAGCACTACACACATGAACGGAAGAGGAAAAGCTCGAGTATAAAGAGGCCAACGCAGCTTTCAAGACAATGTGCAAAAAAAAAGGAGAGAGGAATATTGAGCTTGAAGTCATTATTGTTAGCTTAACAAAGGTAATCAACACAATTTAGAAAACTGAGAATAACCAGAAAGTTTTCAGCAAAGCATTATTTTCCCGATACACAAAAAATGAAATGCCACTGACGCAGCGAGCAATAGGGAAATATCCTTCCTTACTTCGATAATAAAGGTGTTCGCTTCAATATTGCTTTCGCGTCTGACTGAATCGGTACAAAGGTATAATGTGCTCAGCGAATACCAAGCGGGGTTTAGAAGAGGGTGAAGCACAGTGGACAGCATTTTCGTACTGGTGGCGATAGCCAAAGAGAATAGAGGAAAAACCGAATGATTTACACCTGCTTTATAGATTTCAAGGCGGCTTTCGACACCATCGACCGACATAGCTTATTTTTGAAACTCAGAAAAAACTCAGCAAATATATTGAACACATTAAGATATCTCATCAGCCTTATTAATATTGCTGTCCCTTCCCGCCCGACTAGGCATTACTTTCCTCTTCATCTCCAACTCTGTCTTTCTAACTACTCTGATTATGAATCTTTCCGTAGCCTTTGCCAAAACTCTAGCCTATTTTTCCATCTGTTTTCTTGTGATACTAGTTCTAATAAGGTCAAAATGATCTTAATGAATAACTTAATGAATAACTTAATTTAAATAGCTCTAATTGTGAATTGTTCGTCTTTTCTCTAACCTAAATTTGGCTGTTGGTGGGACCACATCGGCTATTGAGTCAAAAATGACTTTTTCTGATAGATTTTGAGATTTAACATTTTTTAAAGAATTATGTGTTTTCATGGAGTAGTTATTTTTTTAAGAATTTTTAAAAAATTTGGTATTTTTAGTCATAGGTAGTGCTTCTATTTTTCTCATAACTTAAGTTTCCTAAAACTGGTTGTATTGAACTTTACAGTTAAAAAAGTTAAAAAAGCTGACAAATGCAGCTATAAATCCGACTCAGACACTTAGTAGCTGCAACTCAACGTCTGGAAGATATTAAGCTTCCAAATTGAAATTTAATTTATTTATTTCGGTATTGTTGACCCGAATAGGTTTTAGATAGACACATTAATTAGGCGTCGTTTAATGTATCGCTTATAAAAATATAAAAATAAACGGCTAAGTTATAACCGTTTGACCAAAACTTCATACGCCGTTTGGAACTATCCCAAATGCCATTTTACCGTTAAAAACTGTTACAAACAAAGATTTTTGGTATTTTTGTTTGTATTTTTGGAAAAAAAACGGTTATTCGTCGGCTAACGGAATTTATCGGAGAAATTCGGCAAAATTTAAGCATTGATTGCAGTAGTTAATGTGACTTTGACTTCGCGGAAAGAACATTGTGTGAATATGTCGTTAAAAAATCATTTTTTTCACCATCACAAGGACCATTTTGAGCAGCAAGTTTCGACTGAATCTGATGAGCATGGAGAAAGATTTCACCAAGTCGCTGCTCAACTTGAGCATTGGTACAGCGGCAAAAAGCTTGACTTGTTGCTTGCTGATTTGTGTTGGACATTGGTAGATGAGTCTAATTAAATTTAATATAAATATTGTGTACAAACTTAGGATACTTATTAATAACACTTAAAAGATAAAAAAAAAATAAAACAGCACACAAACATAGTTAGAGTAGCTTTTTTAAAAAATACAAATTTTGTTAGGTTTTTTGTTCTAATGGTTAGTTTGCTTAAAACGTTGTCCTTGCTTAAGTTTCTTACTATAACAAGATGTCACTTAATGTATAAGTATCAAAGGGTAAATTAAAATATTGACGAAACGTAAGGGAAAAAACCCTTAAAAAAATGGGTTATATTTCAGTTTTTTCGACATATTGGCTAAAAGGACACCCAAAACATTGATTTTGGGGTTTACAGTCTTCTAAAAACTTAAAGACGGACTTATTCTGAGAAGCTTTGCCAAAGAAAGTTTACCAAAAAAGTCAACATTACAAAATTTAGAGACCGATGAAAAATGTGCCTTTCTCTTACAATGGGCCACTTGGATGAAAAACTTCAACGAAAAATGTTGTATGAAACCATGATTGTAACTCAAAAAGGTAATGATGCAGTTCGATTCGTAGGACCCGAAATAGGGGGAAACCGTCGAGTTTGGTCTTGTCTTTTTTTTTGACTATCACAGTGTAATTAATCTACTTGTTTTGCCCATGTACAAATGGTACCAAACAGCTTATTTTCAATACAATTTTATTTAAGAACTGCTACTACTTCTTGAAAGTCACAAAAGATTTGAAATGTGCCTGAAGAAATTTTTGGGATTAGTAGATTTTTGAATATTTTCCATATAGTCGAACATTAGACTTCACCTTAAGTATATGTACATGCAAGGATATCACATAGATTAACACATACAAAGCTAATATTGTTATCACAGAACGGGATTGCATTCAAACTTGTATGTTCATTGACATTATTTTTGTGCTCAGTCATTTTTTTACATTTCCCTTTACCTGAGGCATTCATTTTCTTCCACCTTTCTTTAATGAAGCAACAATTCTGTTCAATGAACAACATTCCGATTATGTCGCTAATTCCTGCCAATTTACTACAAATAAATTGGTTTACGAACTCAATAAAATAACTGGTTCACAAAGTGCCAGCATAGCCGTTCTATATATTTGTACGAATAATATAAAAACACGCAAAAATTCGTTCCTGGCTAATCGCGGCAAAAGCAAACATCAAAACCACAATAACAATTTGTGACAGTTACTCTCATAAGCTATGGGCCGAAGCACTCGAGACACAAAATAAAAAAAAGCTGAGGGGAGAATTTTGAAAAAGCTCGACACAAAGATCAGTCGCATTGCAGTTAATCTTGAGCTACTTGTCAAGAGATTCCAGCATCTCGAGGATGAAAGCATTCAGGCACTACGGGAAAGGGTGTTTGATCTCAAGGCAAAACTAAGAGCACGGCAGATGGCAGAGGAGTATGCCAACATTGCAAATGATGTTCGCATTCATGGTATCCCAATGGGTGATAATGAAAACTTAAAAACAATTTAATTTTGAAAGCTTGCGAGACAAGAGGGCACTATTACACGCCGCGGGAGCACACCGACGGATCTCCAAGCTGCCACTGAGTCTTGATCTCTTAGTACTCAAGTCTCGCGCTTAAGCTTAAAAAGCATAAAGCATTCTCATCGGTCTTTGGGCGCTCCGCTCAGGTGTATGTATGTCAGGCAATGCGGAGGTACCGAGTGCATCTGAACAACGGCCTGGTGGACAACACTTTGGTTACTGGCTGGCTCTGGTTACTGGCTCTGTATTTTAAGCTGTTTATGTATCCCAAAATCTCGTCATCTTTCCACCTCTACCTTCAATTTGTAGTGAGTTATATATTAGCTTTAAGTTTCTTTGGTGCGTTTCTAAACTTAGGTCTCATCATATATGCTGGATAATATGATTAATCCGAACAGTAATGTGATGCTTAGAATTCTGGCTAAGCAACACAATGGGCCTAACATTTGCCATATTAATACTCAAAGTTTAGTCAAGAAGATGGATGAGTTCAGACATACATATGTTATATATTTGTTAAGTCAAATGTTGATGTAGGATGGAATCGGAAACATGGTTTATAACTGAAATGTGCGATTTGTTAGTCTTATGTGAAGGTTTTACTGTATTTCGACATGGACATGGAGGGGATGTGGAAATATTTCTTAATAACACTACTCGACAAAAATCAACATTTTTTCCGCTGTGGCCAAAACTGACTTTTTCTGATAGATTTGAAGATTTAAATTTTTTTAAGAATTATGTTTTTTTTTCGTTTTAGTGCCGTTTGGCACTATCCCAAATGCCATTTTACCGTTAAAAACTGTTACAAACACAGATTTTTGGTATTTTTGTAGGAAAAAAACGGTTATTCGTCGGCTAACGGAATTTATCGGCGAAATTCGGCATATAAAGTTTTGGTCAAACGGTTATAACTTAGCCGTTTATTTTTATAAGCGATACCTTTAACGACGCCTAATTAATGTGTCTATCTAAAAGCAAAAATGTAGGCATTCAAATATTTTTTTTTTTCTACTTTTCCTGAGCTTTTAAAGTCAAAACTTCGGGGAAAAATACCGAAAAAAATTATGAAATTTCAATTTGGAAGCTTAATATCTTCCAGACGTTGAGTTGCAGCTACAAAGTGTCTGGGTCAGATTTATAACTGCATTTGGCATCTTTTTTTAACTGAAAAGTTCAATACAACCAGTTGTAGGAGACTTAAGTTATGTGAAAAATAGAAGCACTACCTATGACAAAAAAAAACAATTTTTTAAAAATTCTTACAAAAAAAACTACTTCATGAAAAAAAAAATTCTTTTAAAATTTGTAAACAAACAAATCTATCAGAAAAAGCTATTTTTGGCGACAGCGGAAAAGTCGTGTCGACTAGTGTAATAAGCTGCGATCCAAGTTTATATGAAAGCATGAGGATGGAAGCAAACAGAGTTTTTTTTATGAATATCAGCTGTCCAAAATATTTTCGTAAATTGGTTGTGTTTATCGTCCGAATAGTGCAGCGTCATACACTAGTATAATTTCATTAATTTCTACGTTTACTGTTTCCTATATTGACTTTGCGATCCTAGGCGATTTAAATAACAATGTATTGTACCACAACAAATTCACCAACAACATGGAATCGCTTGGATTACACTTAGTCAATTCGACTAATCCAGCCCACTTTACTTCCACTTGTAAAACACTCTTGGATTTGGTCTTAATAAGTAATCCTAAAAAAACTCTTTTGTGTGACCAGCTTTCAGTCCCTTGCTTCTCCAAACACGATCTTGTTTTTGTGTCCTAAGATGTTTGTATTAATAAGTGGGACCTCACATATACATACATATAGAGACTTTAGAAATATCGATATGAACCTCTTATCTGACGAATTTAATAAATATGACTGGACCCTTATATATGTATAACATGACAATAGTTGACGATCAGGTTGAATATCTGCAAGCTAGAATAGTATATCCGTATAATACTTGTGTCTCGTTGAAATCTAAACGTCCCCAGCCTAGTGAGAAGCCCTGGCTAGCACATTTCGTTAAAAGGTCAATACTAAAAAGAAATGAAGTCTATAACAAATGGAAGAGATTTAAGACTGACTTTTTCTACGATACCTTTAAAAGCTTACGACGTATAATTGGTAAATTGACAAAAGATGGTAAGAAGCTGTTTTATCCCAGAAATTTCAACAATCCATCTCGTCAAGAGATAAATGGAGAGTTATAAATGAAATTGGAGTAGGAAAGCAAAAAGTTAGACTCAGTGTGGAAGTAAATACTGAAGAGCTTAATGGGCTGTACCTGAGGATCTAGATAATGAATACCTTCACTGTGATCCTCTTAACTGTGATATTAGCTTTAGTTTCAGGTGTGTCAGAAATTATGAAGTCCTTGAATCTATGTTATATGTCAAATCATATGCAGTTGGACTCCAAAATGTAAATCCAAAATTTGTCAAAAATTTCATTCCGGTAATTTTAAATCAAGTTACACAAATTATGAATACAGCCCTCTTCAAGCTGTTGTCACACCGTCAAGTTCGTCGCCATTCTGTCTTTAAGCCGTTCAGTGCCACAAGGATCCATTCTTGGACCGTTACTGTACTCGTGTGATGTTAATAATTTGCCCAATGTCTTTTCTGAATGTAATGTCCATATGTATGCCTATGATGTGCAGTTGTATTATTGTAGTCCATTGTCTAAAATTGATGAATGTGTAACTGTAACTAATAGAGAATTAGTAAAGGTGAGTGAGTGGTAACGAAATAATGGCCTTGGTCTAAACACGACAAAAACGCAAAACCTCAGTTTAAAATATATTTCATTAAAATATCTAGAGACTGTGAAAAACATCACAAACGAGAATTTCGCGACGACGACTTAATGAAATTAATAAAGGCTGTGGAGAAAAGGGAATTGTTATGATAATTAGGGGATGCAGCTAGTCGGTTGCAGAAAGAATAATAGAGCAACAGGTAGATATGTCCTGGTCATAATAGGCTTTTTACACCGGGCGCGTTCCTATCGATATCGGAAAAGACGTAAAGAAGCAGAAGAGGTGTGTGCATTGGGAGACGCGTCTTTGTGTCTTGAAAAGAGCTGACGAGTGCAAGAAAAATTATTTAAATAAAGTTAATTATGTACGAAAATCAAAGGGAAGAAAAGGGAAGAATAACAGAAAAAGAATTGATTCTTTTATCTGCGGTGGCGTAAAATGAAGACAATGTTTTGAAAGGCATAGAAGCGGCGGGGTTATCAGAAGACAAGTTACAATTTGTCTTGAAACTCGCGTTTGGACCCTTGTAATGAAAGAGCAAATAATGTTCTCATTTCAATTAAATAATGTATTCTAAATTGCAATAGCCACGATATGGTTCATTTTGCGGGATATGGTTCATTTTGCAGGAAGATATTATAAACAACTCCGACGCATTCTTTGAAGACATTTTACGCATGAAGAGGAGTACGTTCGACATTTCAGCGGTACTGCCGCCAATCTCCGAAAGTCGAACACGAATTTTCGACAGGCAATCCCTTTGGAGAAAAGGATAGCTGTTCGGAGCAGAACGACGTAAATTAAGTTAAAGTAAATGCCATCGAGCACAATTGTTTGTTTGTTTTGCCTTCTATGTTATCTGCCTCCATAAGCGCTCTCCCCGCTAAAGCTCGCACTCTGAGTTTATCTGCTTGCGCTCTTTCTTGAGATCAGAGCTTTCGGCCGCTGCAGCGGGGCCGCGATGATGAAGAAGTTCAGTGGAGCTCCGATCACCAACAAACAATAAAGCACGACTTAATGATTTCTAGCAAACCCAAACTAGTGCCTTATTAATTTAAATATTGGAATACAGGGGATATATTCGATATCTACCTCTAACAATAGCAATAGCGCTATATTGCCTGGGATCCTCTGCGGAATATCGCACAACAGGGAATCTATTCGTTGTGTACAAAGTAGTCCAAGGTCCAAGCTTTGTCTCCTGTGACTTCAAAATAGGGAATCTATTCGGTGTGTCCAAGGTAGTCCAAAGTCCAAGCTTTGTCTTCTGTGACTTCAAAATGCTGTTTAAAACTTAGTCTGTGGTCGTGGAGTACGCCCAGGTATTTTATTACTGAGGACGACTCAATTTCATGCAATCTAATCGCTACTCTGTCGGTCTCGACCTTTTCTTGGAGCTAATCAGGACAGGTTTAATGCGCTGCCAAGCTGAGGCCGTTTTCCTGTAGCCAACCCATTACTCGCTTGATTGTTTCATTTATGTTCTGCTCCACATCTTCCAGGGTTTTGCTTACTGTTACGATTGTAATGAAATCCCACGATGCTGCAGGCGGCTGATGTTTCCAGTCGCAGGATGCCATCGTACATTACGTTCCAAAGTAGCGGTCCGACAACAGAGCCCTGTGGGACGCCACCTGTTATGTGCTTCGTTTTTTGTTCCGCCGAATTGTCGTATATTAGCATACTCGTGTATGCCTAGGCTGGAGAGAGCGGCGATGTTTTTTGGCCATCTCGCAGAATTGAATGCGTTTTTATACCCGGTACTCGAAGAGTATAGGGGTATATAAGATTTGTGGTGATAGCGGATGCGTGTAGCGCCCAGAAGGA
This sequence comes from Drosophila algonquin, assembly GCA_035041765.1. Lineage (NCBI taxonomy): Eukaryota > Metazoa > Arthropoda > Insecta > Diptera > Drosophilidae > Drosophila > Drosophila algonquin. The sequence continues at coordinate 41,662 of JAWNKY010001693.1, forward strand.
AGCGTTTCCGACCCCATAAAGTATATATATTTTTGATCAGCATCAATAGCCGAGTCTGTCCGTCCGTCTTCATGAGAGAGTAGATCTTAACGACTATGAAAGCTAGAGCAACCGAATTTTTTATCCAGACTCCTCTGATATCACACTACAAAAAAAGTATTTCAAGATTTCGCCCCGCCCCCTTCCGCTCAAACGTAGGACAAAAATCTGTGGAATCCACAATTTTTAAGATACGAGAAAACTAAAAACGCAGAATCACGCAAATTACCGTATCTACCAAGCTGCCGAATCTGGATCAGGTCGGATGATTATTATAGCCAGAAGGATTGCAATCGCTACGCAACGCCTGCGGTCTTTTCCGGGGCTGACGACGTTCCCTCTCGTTTATATATTATAAGTTCGGACAAATTGAATTTTAGACAGCAAATTTCAAAAATTTGAGTCGAACCCTTTGTGAGATTTTTATGCATTAAATTTTAATTGTTTCCTTTTTTGTTTACATATGTTTTTTACATCCCTCTGGATGTAACTAGTTCGACACCAGTGCCGCAATGGCTACCATTCTCACGTACCTGATTCAAGATCGATTACCGACAATGTATTGGTAGCCGAACAGAGCGGAGAATTTTACTCATGCATGTTCTAGGACAGAATCACTCCTGATTCTACTATCGATTCCCCTTCGATTACCTGTAGCCTAGTTGCTCAGAAGCTAGTTCCAACCTGGTTGCCAGTAGAACGCCAGCAACTAGTCCCCTTTTCGATTACCTTTCGATTTCCAGTAGCCATTAGTTTCGACCTAGTTACCTGTAACTATTTCCCATTTCCTAAACTTTGAGTTTAGGTGATATGAGAACTACTAAATAAAAAGTTTTTTTACATTATTTTTTGAATATGTCATTAAATATTCCTTTATCTAAGTTACCAATCCCATTGCTCGAAATTGAAGCGTTTGGCTTATGGGGTAACCCCATAAAGTATATATAGATTCTTGATCAGCTTCAATAGCCGAGTCGATATAGCCATGTCCGTCTGTCCGTCCGTCCGTCTGTCTGTCCGTCCGTCTTCATTAGCGCCTAGATCTCAGAGACTATAAAAGCTAGAGCATCCAAGTTTAGCATCCAGTCTCCTGTGTTATCACACTACTACAAGTGTATTTTAAAATTTCGTCCCGCCCCCACAAAGGGCGAAAATCGGTGAAATCCACAATTTTTAAGATATGCGAAAACAAAAAACGCAGAATAAGTGGAAATGACCGTGTTTTCGCTTTATACTTTCTCGAAATGTTGACTTTAAAAACTTCGAACAAGTCCAAAGACTTTAGATAGGCACATTAACTAGGTGTCGGTGT